>JAJPUD010000733.1:122350-152034 GCA_023553655.1 Myrmecobius fasciatus | reverse complement strand
CGCCCCGCCAACTGCCGCGGGGGTCTTTGCCGCGCCCGCTCCGCCCTGCCCTGCCCCCGGTACTCTCCCAGCCTCCGGCCAAGGGCGCCTCCTGCCGGCAGACCGCCGAGCTCCCTCAGCCGCCGTCTCAGTCTCCCCCGGCTCCCCGCCTGGGGTCTGGGCCCCGAAGCCCATCCCCGTGCCAACCCCCCGGGGATCAGCCCTTGTCGCTGCATCCCCACAGCGCAGCAGGCGGGACCCCTCCTCGAGGCCCGGCCTCCGCCGCTCCCCGGCTGCTCCTGCAGGTGAAGGCGGAGCAGCCCACTCCGCCGCTTCCACTGCCGCCGCCGCCTCTTCCTCCGCTTCCTCCTCTGCCTCCCCCCCCTCCTCCTCCTCCCATCCTGCTCTTGCATCCTACCCTCGCCGCAGAGGAGGCTGCGACGCCCCCGACTCTGCCCTCCCACCCCTCTGCTGCCACTGCGGCGTCTGGCCAGTCCGGGCTGTTGCAAGTAAAGTCCGAACAGGTCTTGCTCTTGCCCCCTGCGCTGGTATCCGGGGAGAGTGCCCCTTGTAGGGGGGAGCAGCTGCCGCCGCCACCTCAGCACATCCCTTCGAGCAGGGTGCTGCAGGTGAAGGCTGAGAAACAGGAGTTGCTGTCAACCAGGGAAGGAGCAGTCCAGGAGCTCCCGGGAAGAAGGGGGGCTGAGGGTGGCCACAGGGCTGCCAGAGGGGGCAAGGGTGAAGGTTCAGGCACAGCCACTGATAGCCGCAGAGTTGAGAAGGGCAGCAAGGCAGAGGAAGAGGAGAGCAGGCGAGAAATGGCCAAAAACAATGGGGAGAGCAAAAGCCTTGGGTCCATGAAAGAAGGAACCATAAAAACTGAGGAACCTGAAAGGATGCATGAGGACTGTAGGCATGGCAAGGATGCTGCACAAGTCAAGCCGCCTGCATCCAATGGCCTGGTCCACTCCAACAAGGATGTCATTTTGGCTCAGCCTCCCAGTGGATTTGGCCCACATTCACAAGATCTGAGGATCCCTTTGACTCTTCATACTGTACCCCCTGGAGCCAGAATCCAATTTCAGGGACCTCCACCTTCAGAGCTGATACGATTGACTAAGGTGCCTCTGACACCAGTGCCTATAAAAATGCAATCCTTACTGGAGCCTTCAGTAAAAATTGAAACCAAAGATGTCCCACTCACCGTGCTTCCCTCTGATGCAGGTATTAGACAGCAGGGGAATATGGTTTTCAAAGCTCCGTCCATGTTGCCCCATAGCTGACATTTCAGCAATTCAGAAGCAAAAACTAGGAAAAAAAAATGATGGAACTCTGATTCTTTTGCAATGTAAAGTCTGCACAGGTATCACTTCGGATTGAATTAATATTTGCCAGTAAAACATGAAAACAGGTGTATGATTATTAAACACCAAAAAACATCTATTTCAAGATTTAGAGATAAAATTTTTAAATGGCCAAATGCACTCAAGCAGAAATACAAGCTTTTTTTAAGTTATACTTAATGTGCACTATGGGTTTCTGTTCAAAGGAGTATTACAGAAAGTTAGCATTTTTTAAAAATAATAGCTAATATGTAACACTTAACTTTCACATTGTGTCAGTAGGAAGTGTGAGGTAAAAAATTTAAATGAAGTAAACTGAATGGTTATGAATAGCACACAAAAGATTATTTCTACATTTTTAAAGATAAGTCATTCATAAATATGGTTTCTTCTTAGAATAAGACTTGGATTTTGTAGCTAGCATTTATTTCATTTGAAAACAAAATAAGGAATGAAAATACCGCTTTATAAGTTGTCAAATTTGTTAAATTAGAAAACCTATTCTAAAGGAATACATTGTAATTACCAATGTCTTGCTAGTAAATAGATAATTATTTCTGTCCAGTATTTCAGTACTTAGCAATGACTAATTGTTAATCATTAGTTCAGGCTGAATGCTCAATAATATTTATATTTTTAATACAATTTCTCATATTGGCTTCCTCCTTTTGATAGTTTCTATTCCTGCTGTCATTATTCCTAATTCACTTATCTATTCTTTGCTTGGTTCCTTCCCTGTCACCTAACATTTATTAAGCTTTATAAATTATTCTACCACTCTGCCTTTTTAATGTCATTTCCTTAAGCTTTTTTGTGTGTCTCTTCTTTGAATCCTTACTTCAATCTAAGTCTCATTGATAAAAGCAAAACAAAATCTTGAAGTTGAGAAGGTAGTTAATGAGCGCTTTAAGAGATGTTGACTCAAGTCTTCCTTTCTGTGATCAGTGACTTGCTCAAGAGCAGCAAATTCTTTCATTTGTGATTAAATCTCTGGAAACGAGACTTGAAATACTAATTAAACTTATGCTGTGAAGAATAACTGGTGATTGTCACTCATTTTGTTCCTGTAAATGTTTATTAATTTATTATATAAGGGAGCTTATTAAGGGAGAATAGCTATATAGCTCATAGAAGTAATAAGTCAATAGGTTGTTTGTGTTTTCAACAAGCATATTGTTCTCTGTTGAGGAAAAGGAGAGTCATTCTAAGCTACAGTTTAGAATGGTGAGTTCAGGTGCTGTAAGTTCTGGAATACTGGCAGTTCTTTTGCTAAGTATAGTTTGGATTTTTCTCCAGATGCTTCATAAATAATTGAGTTAGTGGGGATAGAGGTACTTTCTTATACAAAACCATATGTTCATCCCACATTAATTCAGTATATTGATTTTTATCATATAGGAATACCTGATACTCCCTTCAGTAAGGACAGAAATGGCCATGTGAAGCGACCTATGAATGCTTTTATGGTCTGGGCAAGAATCCATCGGCCAGCACTAGCCAAAGCTAACCCAGCAGCCAACAATGCAGAAATCAGTGTCCAGCTCGGGTTAGAATGGAACAAACTTAGTGAAGAACAAAAGAAACCTTATTATGATGAAGCACAAAAAATTAAAGAAAAGCACAGAGAAGAATTTCCTGGTAATCAAAAGAAAAAGACAAATCTTTGTTCATATTTTCTTTGAATTAAGGTATTGGGTTAGTATTTGAAACTGAGATAATTTTATTTCTTCCTCTCATTCTTGGAATTTAAGAAGTGGTACCTAAACTCACTGTAGAAGCTATAGGGACTGATCAGGTGATGTCATTGGTGTATAGAACTATTAAAATGATAAAACTCCCTCTATTAATGTAGATCAACACTTTCTCTGAAACAGTCTTAATCCTGAGAAGTGACCTGGTCCAAAGTTACAAAGTCAGAATGTGCCAGATGCAGCAATTAAATCTAGATCTTAGTTTTCAGGCCACCTACCTGTATACCATGACATGCTGTTTTTAGTCTCTTTAATAGATAAAATTTAGTGCATCTCAAGCACGAGAAATCTTGGCAAAACCAAGCCAATTGGTATTTATCCTTAAGCTTATTAGCTGCTACACCTGAAACGGGGAGTGGAATGTCATTGCATTATAGCTTTGCTAAAATATTTATATGGAACTAAAGAGTTTCTTGTTAAATCCCCATTTTCTGAGTAGCTTCTAAGTAGGAAAAAGACACAGGGGAAAAGGTATGTTAAATCTTTGGATTTAGAAAAGTCAAATGAAATTCATGTCCTTACTTCAACTTTGCAGAGCTCTGTAGAAAATAAACTGTTAATTATAGGAAAGGAGAATAATGTTTAATGCATCCTTGTATAAATGAGCCTACACATGCTGTTCAGTCCTGTTTGACTTCATAACCCCATTTGGGGTTTTCTTGACAAAGATAGTGGAAGAGTTGCCATTTCATTTTCATTTAATAGATGAAGACCTGAGGCAAACAAGATTATCTGACTTGCCCAGGGCCACACAACTAGTAAGTATCTGAAATCAGATATGAACTCAGGGAGATGAGTCTTCATGTCTCCAGGCCTGGCACTCTATCCACTGAGCCACCTAGCTTCCCAAATGAGCCTAGAAACGTGAAGGAGTTGTAATCCTATTACTTTCCAATATCATGTGATTAACAGAACATTGTTTTGAGTTTTGATTGGGATATTTTTCCCAGTCATTAAATAATATGGAGTGAGTTTGTTATCCCTTTTATAATGAGGTTGGTAAGATTAAGCTTGTATAAATCTTCACTGGTATGACAAATATATCTACAATGTTTGTTGTACTGAAGAATTTGTAGGATATTGATCCCCCCCTTTTTTTAGCAAGACCAAAAAAAAAAAAGTGACTAGTCATAAGCAACCATTATAAAACATTAGTTATGTTTCATGGAATGAGATAACACAAAGTGAGTAATATTTTATAAATGGAATATTATCTTTTAGGTAGATGAATAACTTCAGAACCTTTATTTATGGTCTTTTATCTTGATTTTTACCATTGGCAGTATGTGATTCTATCTATATACCTCAATTGCTTCTTCTTAAATATGAATTACAATGGCTACTATTCAGAAGATTTTTTTTTTTTTTTTTTTTTTGCTTTTTGCTGAGGCAATTGAGGTTAAGTGACTTTCCCAGGGTCACACAGCTAGGAGGTATCTGAGATCAGATTTGAACTCAGGTCTTCCTGACTTCAAGGCTGGTGCTCTAACCACTGCGCCACCTAGCTGCCTCTATTCAGAAGATTTTTAAAAGCCTATATTTGTGAAGTAAGGTTAAGTACATAGAATAGTTGTCTGCTAGGGTTAGGATGTTTTGCTTTTTTCCAAGTATAGATAATAATTATATAAGACCATAGGCATAATACATATATTCAAATTATAAGTAGTATCTAATCTTCCATAGGTTGGGTTTATCAGCCACGTCCAGGCAAGAGAAAACGCTTTCCCCTAAGTGTGTCCACTGTGTTTTCTGGTACTACGCAGAATATCATCTCTACAAATCCAACAACAATTTATCCTTATCGCTCACCTACATACTCAGTGGTTATCCCCAGCCTACAGAACACTATCACTCATCCAGTTGGTGAGTTAGTTTTGTTATTGAATATAAATTATTTTTATAGCTGTAAAATTCAGACTTTATTTTTTAAATCACTTGTAATACACGTGTATATATACAAATATCACATTTTAGAATTTGAAGAAGTAGCTAGAAACAAGGAAGATGAGAAAAGATTAACAATTGATTGAAAAATTCCAATAAGATTTATCACCATATTAAAACACTAGATTTGCAAATGGGTAACAGACATTCCATGTAAATTAAATTAGATTTCTCAAGAAAATTCAGCTAGATGAACACAAGGATTATATACACAATGCAGGAAATGACTAAGGAATTGGGAGTCTCTCTTCATTCATTCCATATCATTAAAGAAAAAATCCCTTACAGTGTAAGGATGAAAATTTTCATGAAATATCTTCACAATGCTTTTAGAAGTCTAAAATCTTTATAATGTTTAATGCATCCTTGTATAAATGAGCCTACACATGCTGTGCAGTCCTGTTTGACTTCATATGAATATTAAGAGCATTCTGAAGATATTTCATGAAAATTTTCATCCTTTGAGATCATGAAAGATTTTTTGTTGTCTTAATAAAGTGGGGTAATTAACCCATTATCCAGCCAAATATCTGCTTACTTCTCTATTGTAACTCCTGTGTAGTCTTAAGGGACACAATATTTTAATCTTTTTTTTCCCTGAGGTAATTGGGGTTAAATGACTTGCACAGGGTCACACAGCTAGGGAATGTTAAGTGTCTGAGACCAGATTTGAACTCAGGTCCTCCTGACTTCAGGGCTGGTGCTCTATCCATTGTGCCACCTAGCTGCCCCTTAATCTCTGTCTTATACAAGTTTTCATATTGGTTCAGATTAGCACTACATTTAGTACAATAGTCTGTCAATAGTGTCAATAAAGATTTTTTTTTTTTTCAGGAGGCAGGGAAAGTCCTAGTAGGGTAAAATAACTTTTACATATTAGCTTCAAAAATTTAAGATAACTAGTTTCTTAATAACAGATTATTTGGTTTACCATAATTTATTCTTTTTGAGCTTGTTTATATTTTTATTTTATTTTCTTAGAACACTCAATGGATTTACCTAAGACCTAAGTATTACTTTTCCTTGTTGCAAAACCACTTCCTTCAAACATAAAATAATATTCCTTACTTCCATTATTGTCAACATTGTTGAACATCTATATATTCACTCTCTTCATGCTTTTCATATTTCATAGATACTAATCTTATTTTTTTCTCTTTATCTTTCCAGACTAAACTTGGACACTTTTCTAGTATTTCTTAGATAATTTATGAATGGATTGAATTTATCAAAAATCCTTGTATCCTATTATAAACCTATTATTTGTCCAGAGACATGGCCTTCCCTTTTTACTAAATTTCATTTAAAGGTAGATGTTAAGGTAATCTAGTCCAACATCCTCATTTTATAAGATGAAGAAATTTATAAGAAGATGAGAGAAGTTAATTGATTCTTCAGAATAGGTAACAAACTGAAGAATCAGGATTTGAGCTGAAGTGATTAAATTCTCAATCTGGATTTCTTTTTGCCATATCTGACTTCCTGTACTCTATTTCTCTTTTTGCTTCCTATCTTTATCCTTGTATCTATTGTTAGTCCTCAATCTTTCATCTTTGCCCTCCAAATAATAGTACAATGAATGAATTACAATTCTATGTAACAACTTATCTTCTACAAGATTATGTTCACTATTGTATATGATATTTTAAATTATACTAGCTTTCCAGAGATGGAAGTGACATCTAGAAGTCTGTAGTTTCAAGGATCTGCAGATCTTCCTATAGGTGAAAATTATATTGACATCTTACTAGTTACCTGGCACAGTGATCAATTGTTACACTAGACTGTGTATTTTAGTAATTCTAAAATGTGCAATTTGTAAATTGGGCCTAGAAAAAGTTATTAATTTTGGAGACCATAAACCCCAGGGACCTATGAATAGATTTCATATGTTTATGAATTAATTAAAATATATTAATAACTGTCAGTATAACTGATTTCTCTGGTAATCCTGTAAATTTTGTTTTCTACCCTTAAAAACACATTTTAAGGGGGCAGCTAGGTGGTGCAGTGAATAGAGCACCAACCCTGAAAGTCAGGAAGACCTTAGTTCAAATCTAACTTCAGACACTTAACACTTCCTGTGTGACCCTGGACAAGTCACTTAACCCCAATTGTCTCAGCAAAAACAAACAATAAAACCCATACATTTTAAGAATGACTCCAAAGACTGTAACCAGAATCTCAAGAGGAATCCATGACACAAAAAAGGTTAAACCCCCCCCCCCAAACTAGAACATTGTATTAATACTTTTGGCTTGACTGTTATGAAAAATATTAGGAAGTCTTCTGAAGCTTTTTTTTAGAAAAGACTAAAGCAAAGAACTTAACTGAATCTCTGGTATATCATTTTTATCTTTGAGTTCTTCCACTTATGCCCTAATGATACACTAATCCTCCTGCTTTATCCTGCTAGTTTCCTAGTTATGATGTCTTCAGAGAATTTTTAATATTAGCTTTTAAGTTCCTTAAAAAGTCTTCCTTGAATTTGATTCCTCCTCCCCCCAACTAATTTCTTACTTTTCCTTGATCTTTGAGGGCTTTTCTGTTCTTTTTTTTTTTTTTTTTTGGCAAACTTTACATTTTTTAGTAGATACCTTTTTCTTTCCCCTTTTCCAGTTAGCCTGATTTCTTTGATCTTTGGCATATATTTTTGTCTAGATTGCCAGTGTGATCATTCTCCACATTTCCCAAGTTTCTTACTTGAATTATGCTTTTTTAGGTTTGCTTCTGGAAACTTTTTTTTTTTTTTTACTTTTTTATGTTTATTTTTAAAACATATGCGTAGATATTTTTCAACATTTACCCTTGCAAAATGTTGTATTCTAAATTTTTTTCTCCCTCTCTTCTCCTCCCCCTCCCCTAGATGGCAAATAATCCAATATATGTTAAACATGTGCAATTCTTCTATATCTATCTATATATATGTATATATATATATTTCCACAATTTGCACAAAGAAAATGAGATCAAAAAGAAAAAAAATGAGAAAGAAAAGAAAATGCAAGCAAACAACAACCAAAAAAAGTGAAAATACTGTATCAATCTGCACTGTTCCCACATTCCTTTCTCTGGGTGTAGATGGCTCTCTCCATCACAAGACCATTGGAACTAGCCACATTCATCAGAATTGTTCATTGTATAATTTTGTTGCTGTATATAATGTTCTCTTGGTTCTACTCTCTTCACTTAGCATCAGTCTTTCCAGGCCTCTCTGAAATCATCTTGCTGATCCTTTCTTATAGAACAATAATATTCCATAATATTCATATACCATAACTTATTCAGCCATTCTCCAACTGATGGGCATCCACTTAGTTTTCTGGAAACATTTTAAAGAATAAAATGAATGATCACTTCTTTTGTCTTCTCTCTTATGTCTTATTAGTGCTGTTAACTCAGATTTATATGACATTTGCTACCAGTTCTTTTCTAATTCCCAGAATTGAGTGTATTTCCTTTTCTTGTGGACTGTACAAAGATTTGTTCTAGATATTAATCATTGTCATATATAAAACATCTTGCTACCACTTTTTAGCCTTTTAAAGCAATACAAGATACCTTGCTACCACTTTTCAATCTTTTAAAGGACTCTCCCAACTAATATATGGGTAATTAAAGTACTCCTTTCTATTTTGAAATTCAGCATACTAAATTTCATCAAAATCAGTTTAGTTTCATTTTCTTGATCAAGTAGAGAATAGTGTAATTCCCTTGTCCCACATTTATCTAGTACTACAAAATCTTTCAAAAATATTCAGTAATATTCCTTTTGTCTGCTAAAATTTTTATGGTAAAATATAGGATATATTACCATATTTCCATCTGTTCTCCCATCCCTAATCCATTCTTTACAATTTGTATGATGGCAACATCATATCACAAGTATTATCTAGGATAATAGATATAGATACTTGATTTCTAAAATGCTTCCAACCAGGCATTTTAGTCATTCTATTTTAAAGATTTCAGGAATTCTCATAAAGGCATTTAAATATTTTGGCTCTGCCTTTTGTTGTCATTGCCATCTTTCACATATGATTAGTAGTTGTTACTTTTTCTCCATATTTCTCTACCCTGCTATTGGATTTCTTCAGACTTTTTTTTTTTTAACCACTATTATTACACTTATGAATTCCTTGGCTTCTCATAAATTTTTAGTTTTTAAAATTGCTATTCCTTTTATTTCTCACTGGTAAAAATTCTACCACTTTGGCTTAGTCTCAGGATAAGTTATACCTTTCTCAAAAGGTCTTATCAGTTCCTTTTTACTGTATTTATAAAATTATTTTTCTGCCTTCATCTCACCCAGGCAGTAAAAATTTGGATCTCTTGTACAATTCTTTCATATGAACTATCACTATGTCAGGGACTACCTCCTGGAAGTTCTAAATTCATTTTCCTTTATAGCAAACTGAATTGGGTCTTAAGGGAACTCCCCATTTTATTACCTTAATCATTGATAACTCACATGAACTAGAACCATTCAGCCTTCCAGGCAAATCCCTAAGTATTAATCCTGACAATGAAGACTTAGCTATCTATGCATCTTATGATTAAAACCCTCATTGCCACCTTCTGCTGTGGTTTATTCTTTGGGCTTTCCTTCCTTCAAGACCCGCTCTAGTATAAAAAGGCCACTAGCTACTATATGAGTTCTTCTCAGAGAGGTGCTGCAGTATTTATAATTATTATTAATGAAATATGTTGTTTCAGAAACTCTTGAGTTATGTGCCTATAGAAAACCACTCTTGTTTAAATGAAGAAGAAAACTAGCTGCATTGATACATAAAAGATATGTTGGTTAACAAATCCTCCTGGAACAAAACTCTTTTTTAACAAATTCATTTGAATACATTTTTAGTTCTCTTCAATCGTGGATTGGTGGCTGCATTTGAGGCACTAATGATATCTCAAATTTGTACTTTTGTTTAATTTTTTTTATTAAAGCTTTTTATTTTTGAAACATGTGCATGGATAATTTTTCAACATTAACCCCCGCAAAACCCTGTGTTCCAATTTTCTCCCCTTCTTTCCTCCCCCTCTCCCAGATGGCCAGCAATCCAATACATGCTAAACATGACAAAATACATGTTAAATCCAATATATGCATATACACCTATACAATTATCATACTGCAGAAGAAAAATCAAATCAAAAAAGAAAAATGAGAAAGAAAACAAAATGCAAGCAAACAACAACAAGAGTGAAAATGCTATGTTATGATCCAACTCAGTTCCCACAGGCCTCTCTCAGGGCATAGATGGCTCTTTTCATCACAAGATCATTGGAACTGGCCTCAATCATCTCATTGTTGAAAAGAGCCATGGCTATATGAATTGATCATCATATAGTCTCTTTTTTCATGCTAAATAGGATAAATTATATGACAAATACAATACATGTATACATATCTATACAGTTATCTTACTGCACAAGAAACATCAGATCTAGAAAGAGAAGAAGAAAAAAAACAACCTAAAAAGGAAAACAAAATGCATGGAAATATTCATAGAAAGCGTTAAACTGCTGTGTTGTGGTTCACACTCAGTTCCCACAGGCCTCTCTCTGGACGTATATGACTATGTTCATCGCTGAACAATAGGAACTGGTTTGAATCACATCATTGCTGAAGAGAACCATGTCCATCAAAACTGATCATCGTATAGTCTTGTTGCTGTGTATAATGTTCTCCTGGTTCTGCTGATTTCACTCAGCATCAGTTCATGCAAGTCTCTCCAGGCTTCTCTGAAATCCTCCTGTTGGTCGTTTCTTACAGAACAATAATATTCCATAACATTCATATACCATAATTTATTCAGCCATTCTCCAATTGATGGGCATCTTTTCAATTTCCAGTTTCTTGCCACTACAAAAAGGGCTGCCACAAACATTTTTGCACATGTGGGGCCCTTTCCTTCTTTTATGATTTCTTTGGGATATAAGCCCAATAGAAACACTGCTGGGTCAAATGGTACATACAGTTTGATAACTTTTTGAGCATAGCTCCAAATTGCTCTCCAGAATGGTTGGATCCGTTCACAGTTCCACCAACAATGTATCAGTGTCCCAGTTTTCCCACATCCCCTCCAACAGTTATCATTATCATTTCCTGTCATTTTAGCCAATCTGACAGGTGTGTAATGGTATCTCAGAGTTGTCTTAATTTGCATTTCTCTGATCAATAATGATTTGGAACACCTTTTCATGTGACCAGAAATAGTTTCAATTTCTTCGTCTGAAAATTGTCTGTTCATATCTTTCAAATTTGTACTTTTTATAGGTTGGCCAGACCAACTGAGGAGAGACTAGGGGATAGCACAGGATTTGAGACCGGGATGCATTGTATAGATCATCTGCTCTAACCCAAGTGTTTTCATGGTCCAGCTTGTCACCAGGGGGTGTGGGAGGCCCACATTATGTCTTTATAAAGGATAACGATACAGAGGGATAAGAATGGCCCTTTTAGACGTGAACCAGACTGGGGAGAAGGGAATATACAGTGAATCAATGAATGACTAAGATAAAATCTGTATCCTGAAATACATCCATATGCTCCTTATATTCCTTCTTCTTGTGGTAACAAAATTTTTGGTAATAAAATCTATCCATGTTCTTTCTTGTTTCCTTCATTTTACAAGCAAGAGAACAAATACTTAGAGAAAACAGGAGACTTATCAAAGTTCACACAAATAGGGAGGCAGACTTGGATAATAGTCACAAAATTTTTGAGTTGAAGGATACCTCAGTGGTCATCTACTCTAACCTCTCCCCCAAGGAAGTCCCCATTACCACATCACACAAGTTGTCATCCATCCTGTTATCTCTCAAGACAGTGCCTTCTACATTTGGATGCTCCCAAATAAATATTAAGAAGCTTTCCCTGACATGAGCTCTAGCAATTTCCCTCTATTCTGGCCTGTTAGGCCAAAAACAACAGTTCTAATCTTGTTTCTACTGGACATCTGTCATGTAGCTATCATGACCCCCATGAGTTTTCCTTTCTCTAAGTTCCTTTTGCTTACTCTTATAGAGCTGGAGCTTGAAGAGCTTCATGATCATGGTTTCTATCCTTTGAGCCTTCTCAAATTATCTATGCCCTTTCTTAACTGTGGTTGTGGTCTTACTCTAGAGCAAGATCCAGAGAGACTCACACCTCCTTATGAAAGTTATTCTTTTAATGCATCCAAAGATTGTATACACTACTGATTCATATAAGTTTATAGTCTGCTGAAAACCCCAGATCTTTTTTAGATAAACTGTACTCTAATTCCATATATACTTATACCTTGATTTTTTTGAATCCTAGTATAAGATTTTATCTGTAGTGAAATTGATCTTATTAAATGACAATTTATGCTGGCCTGTTAGAAGATTTTTGAATCTTGGTTCTGTCACCCAATGCATTAGCTGTTCCTTCCCTTATTTATCTATAAATCTGATAATCAGGTCTTTTTCTAAGTGTTTTTTTTTTTTTTGATAAAAATGTTAAATAAACATAAAGGACCAAGGACAGAACTCTGGGTATGCCACTGAAGA
Source organism: Myrmecobius fasciatus (assembly GCA_023553655.1). Classification (NCBI taxonomy): domain Eukaryota; kingdom Metazoa; phylum Chordata; class Mammalia; order Dasyuromorphia; family Myrmecobiidae; genus Myrmecobius; species Myrmecobius fasciatus. The sequence goes on along the minus strand of JAJPUD010000733.1, from coordinate 139,478 downwards.
CCTACCTTTTGTGGCTAAACTTGAGAAGGATTGTCTCATAGATACCTTCATTTCTTTTCCTCTCGCATTCTTCTTAACTCTCAATATTCTTACTGAGAATCTTCAACCAAAACTGCCCTCTCCAAAGTTAATGCTGATCTCTTTAATTACCAAATCTAATGGCCTTTCTCAGGCCTGATCCTTTTTGATCTCTCTGCAGCCTCTGGCACTGTTGATCACTTTGTTCTTCTTAATCTCTTCTCTCTAGGTTTTTGGGACACTGTTCTCTCCTGATTTTCTTCCTACTTATCAGCCTTCTCATCTGGATCTTCATTCAGGCCATGTTGCTAACCATGTGTCCACAGGGCTCTATCTTGGGCTCTCTTCTCTCTTCTCTTTCTATATTATTTCAATTGATGATCTCATCAGCTACCATGGATTCAATTATCATCTTTATGCTGATGATTCTCATATCTACTTACTCAGCCATGACCTTTCTACTGAACTCCAGTCTTGTATCTCAATTGCCTATTAGATATGCCTGTAGACATTTTAAATGTAACATGTCCAGAACTCGATTCAAAATCTTTCTCCCAAAAAACTTTCTTCCAGGCATTCATTTTACTGTCAAAAATACTGCTATCTTCCTCAGCAACCAAGATGTCATCCTTGACTCTTCATTCTTATTTTTCATATCTAATTGCTTGTTGATTTTACCTTGGTAACATTTCTTGCCTATGCCTCTTTTCCCCTCTGATATAACCACCATTCTAGTGTAAGCTCTTATCTATCACACCTGGATTTTTGTAGTAGTTTGCTGATTGGTTTGTTTGCCACAAATCTTCTCCTTCTATTCAACTTTCCCTAAGTTCTCAAAGTGATATTCCTGAAGCACAAATCCAACAGTATTACCTTTCTACTCCATAAACTACAATGATTCTTGGTCACCTTTAGGATCAAATATTAAATTTTCTATTTGGTATTTAAAGCCCTTTATTATAAACCTTCACCTCACCCTTCCTCCCATATAACTGCTATTCACCTCTATCCAGTGATAATGACTTTCATACTGTTCCTCACACAAGATATTTAATCTCCCAACTCCAAGCATTTTCACTATTTGGCTTCCATGCCTGAAATGCCCTCCCTTTTCATCTCTGCCTCCTGGCTTCGGCTTCCTTTAAGTCTCAGCTAAAATTCCATCTTCTATAGGAAGTCTTTCACAGTAATTCTGATGCTTCCCAATTTATCTCTAGTTTATCTTGTGCATAGTTATTTTCACGTGGTTTGCCCCATTAGATTATGAGCTTTTCAAAAGCAGGGACTGCTTTTTACCTTTTTTTTTTTTTTTTGTATTTTCAATACTTAGTACAATGCTTGGCATGGAAAAGGCACTTATAAAATGTTTATTGACTGCCATCCTGCCATTTCTGTAGCCATCTAATAATCTGTCCTGTATGTAGATATAGTTTAGGTTTAGAGCATAACACACTATCTTTTCCACAGTAGTAATGTGAGATACTTGATCAAGTGAATTGCCAAATTTTAGGTAAATTATATTTATAATATGTCCCTGATCTAATAGGATTGTTTTTGTTTTTTGAGACTGGCTCTCCCTATCCACTCAGGCTGAAAGTGCAACAGTTGTTCAAGGGCTGATTCCATGTCTATTTAGCACAGGAGATCTTTGATGACCTCTGTTTCCAACTGAGGCTGGTTTGTCTCTCCTTAACTCAGGGATCTGCCACTCTTGGCAGCTCGCCATATTGATGCCAGATTTAATGAGGACACCTGATTCATTTTAACCCAGCTCCGAGGTCCTTCACTCAAGCTTCAGCCTCAGCCAGCAGCAGGAATCACAGGCCTGTGCCAACATTTCAGTTCTGTTTGGACCCATAATTTCACTCGTCGTAAGAAATTCTCAGTGAGGAAACTCCCTCCCTTAGGACAGATCAACATCTGCTCTGTATTTTATAGTTTTAACATAATTCTCTTGGATATTTATAGGTTGTGTCTTTCTTAGGGTTCCATAGTCAGTATGTGTGAAAATTGGGACTATAGATTGACTTCAAGGCTGTTCTCTAGCCATCATACAACACTGCTTCTGACCTCTCTGCCACTTAATAACCTTGCCCAAAAAAAAGGTTACTTGTGACATGTTATTTTTTAAAATATGTATTTGTATTCAGATTTTGTTTTTATATTACTTTTATTTTCCAATATATCCTATCTTCCCTTAGCAGAAATCCATCTTTTATAATAAAGAATTCTTAAAAGGCAAGAAAAGAAGTTCAGCAAGACTAAATTTCAATGTAGTGTCATTGTTTTTTTTTTTTTCAAATATTGGTTTTTCAAGAAAAAATGTTTTTTTCATTTTATACCACCTAAATTTAATCCTCCACATCCCTCCCCTTTTCTCTATCAGATAACCATCTCATTTTTTTTTTTTTTTTTTGCTTAGGCAATTGAGGTTAAGTGACTTGCCCAGGGTCACACAGCTAGGGAATGTTATGTGTCTGAGATCAGATTTGAACTCAGGTCTTCCTGACTTCAGGGCTGGTGCTCTATCCACTGCGCCACCTAGCTGCCCCAACCATCTCATTTTTTAAAGAAGAAAAAGGGCAAAAGGAAGAGCAAAAAAAAAAATCCAAGCCATTGATACCCTGAAAAAAAAATTGAAAACATATGTGATATTCCCTATTAGTGGAACTTCCATCTCTCCAAAGGATTGAGGGAGAAATGTTTTTGTTTTGTGTTTTTGTTTTTCAAATCATTTCTTTGGGACCACTCATGTTCTTTACAATTTTGCAACATTCTTCTTCAGTTGTTTGTGGTGGCTGCTTGCTCATTGTGTATGTTGTTTTCTTGACTTGGCTTCTTTTTTCCCTTAGTTAATGTAATTCTTTCCATGCTTCTCTATTTTTTCCTTAAAGTAGAATAATATTCCATTACATTCATGTACCAATTTATTTAGCCATCCCTCAACTGATGGATTTCTAGCCTCTTTCTAATTCCTTGCTACCACAAAAAATACTGCCATAAGTATTTTCATATGTTTGGGATCTTTTTTGGCCAGTGACCTCCTCAAGGTTAAACTTGATTAGTTTTAATGATTTTTTCTTTAATATTTTATCAATATCTTTAGTTTTTATATTACCTGCATTTCTCTTTGCTTACCTTTTTCTTTCCCCTTCCAGAAAGTCATTTTTCTGGTAAAAAGGAAGATAGAAAAAAATTAGCAAAATTGAATCAATCAACACATTAAAAAAATCTTATATTATATGCAATATTACAACCCTATAGACCCAAGGCTTTGCAAAGTAGTGGGGGAAAGTATCTTTTCATAGTTTCTCTTAGTGTCAAACTTGGTCTTTATAAAATTTCAACATTTATCTTCAATTGTGGTTATATTTTTACATTGCTTCCGTTTTACATTGATTCTGCTTGTTTCACTTTGCTTTAGTTCATATATAAAATGATAAAACAGGATCTTTTCTAGAAATTAAATTTCATTTTCTCCAACTCTCAAGCATTCATTTCATCTCTCTTATCACCCTCTCTTCCTACACACCAAAAGGAAAAATGAAACCCATGTAACAAGTAGGCAGGCAAGGAAAATAAATTCCCATACTGGCTAAGTACAAAAACACATGTTTCAATCTGTATTTTTAGTTAATTGGCTCTGTCTGCAGGTGGGTAGCATGATTTTTGCTGGTCCTATAGAATCATCATGTTTTATTATGGATTTTATCAAAGTTTTAAAGCTAGACCCACACCTAACACCACATACCAAGATAAGATCTAAATGGGTTCATGATCTAGATATAAGGAGTAATATTATAACCAAATTAGAGGAACATAGGATAGTTTACCTCTCATATCTGTGGAGATGGAATAAATTTATGTCCAAAGAAGATCTGGAACTCTTAATTGAACACCAGATAGATAATTTTGATTATATTAAGTTAAAAAAGTTTCTGTACAAACAAAACTAATGCAGACAAGATTAGGAGGGAAGCATCAAATTGGGAAATCATTTTTACATTTAAGGGTTCTGATAAAGGTCTCATCTCTAAGATATATAGAGAATTGTCTCATATTTTTAAGAATTCAAGTCATTCTCCAATTGATAAAATGGTCAAAGGATATGAACAGACAATTTTCAGATGATGAAATTAAAACTATTTATAATCATATGAAAAGGTGCTCCAAATCACTATTGATCAGAGAAATGCAAATTAAGACAACTCTGAGGTACCACTACACACCTGTCAGATTGGCTAAAATGAGAGGAAAAGATAAAGATGAATGTTGGAGGGGATGTGGGAGGACTGGGACACTGATACATTGTTAGTGGAGCTGTGAATGGATCCAGCCATTCTGGAGAGCAATTTGGAGCTATGCTCAAAAAGTTATCAAACTATGCATACCCTTTGACCCAGCAGTGTTTCTATTGGGCTTATATCCCAAAGAAATCATAAAGGAAGGAAAAGGCCCCACATGTGCAAGAATGTTTGTGGCAGCCCTTTTTGTAGTGGCTAGAAATTGGAAACTGAATGGATGCCCATCAATTGGAGAGTGGCTGAATAAATTATGGTATATGAATGTTATGGAATATTATTGTTCTGTGAGAAACAACCAGCAGGACGATTTCAGAGAGGCCTGGAGAGACTTGCATGAACTGATGCTCGGTGAAGTGAGCAGAATCAGGAGATCATTATTCACGGCAACAACAATACTATATGAGGATCAGTTCTAATGGACATGACTCTCTTCAACAATGAAATGCTTCAAACTAGTTCCAATTGTTCAGTGAAGAGAGCCATATACACCCAGAGAGAGGGATGTGAAATGTGGACCACAACATAACATTTTCATGTTCTCTATTGAGGTTTGCTTGCATTGTATTTCCTTTATTGGATTATTCTTTCTTGTAGATACGATTTCTCCTGCACAAAAAATGATGCAATAACTATGCATATATTCGATTTCTCAAGTATTCTAACATAATTATCATGTAGTGGATATCCTGCCATCTAGGGGAGGGGTGGGGAGTAGGGGGGAAAAATTTGTAACAGAAAGCTTTGTAAGGTTTAATGTTTAGGAAATACCCATACATATGTTTTGCAAATAAAAAGTATTATTAATAAAAAAACCAAAGTTTTAAAGCTTTTGAAAATTGTTCATTTTTACAGTCTTTTAGTTTACTCAATATTACACTATGACATTCTCCTGGTTATGCTTACTTTACTCTGCATCTGTTCATTCAAGTCTTCTCAAGTTTCTTTGAAACTATCCTCTTCATCATTTTTTTAAAGCACAACAGTATTTTGCATTATATTTTTGTACCACAGGCTGTGTAAAGTCTTCTAAGCCATAGAAGAGTTGTAGTCTGTATTGATGGAATGGGTATCTACAAATTTAATGAAATCATGGATCCTTGAAATGTTAAAAGTATTACTTCACAAATCTACCTTTCTTTTCTTAGGCCTCTGTCTTCAACGCCATAGTAGTTAAAAAAGAACAACCTGTTCTCCTAAGGTTTTCATTTTCTTGACCAGTGTTTTATAATCCTTCTTGGTCCTCCCAGCTAGTGTCACTTTTTTCATATCAGTTACCCCAAATGGGTAATAGTCATAAATTTTGGCATGTCTCAGGATGCTCATAATTATGTGTTCTAGACACATGATGAAAAGACAGTATATGTTTCTAGTATTCATATCAGATGAACAAATGGCCATTTTAAGACCACCACAACTTACTTACTGGATATCATTTTCTGGTGACACCTGTGACTCTTTTTCATTGAAGAAAAATAAGCTGCTTTGTCCTCAGAGAATTTAGCTTTATAACAATTTCAGATTCAAAATCAGCAGTGCCAGCTTTTGCTAGGGTCACACAGCCAGGAAGTGTTAAATATTTGAGACCAGATTTGAACTTAGATCCTTTTGACTTCAGGGGCTGGTACTATATCCACTGCACCACCTATCTGCCCTTTCCATTTTCTTTTCATATCTTTTTATAATCAAGAATTGGCTAATGAGTTGCCTGTGTTTATATAAAGGCAACTTCTGTTTTTCCTTTTCAACAGAATTGTTTCCTTCTGTGTCTTTAGAATTTCATTTTTCCGCATTTCCTTCCAGTGCTGACTACATGGGAATCCATTCTGTTCTTCCTCTGAACTCTTTGAAATCCATTCTTCTGAAATTTAGAGTACGTTAGCCTTTGCCTTAAGAGGAAACGTTTATTTCACCATGAGGTTCCCATTATTTTCACCCCAACAGCCAATTTTTTTTTTACTGAGAATCCAGAATAGAATTTTTCCAACTTTTGAAGTATGAAATTATCATAAAGGCAAATTAAGAAGGTATTAGCTTCTCTGCTTTTGGCAGAGAAAGAGAAGGGTGGTGGTGGAAGTGAACACATTCTTGCAGCTGCCTTGGCAATTGATTTCTCTCACTGCTCTTCACTGTTATATCATCCCTCTGCTCTAGGTTTATGCTCTGTTTCTTAAATTTCTCAACTATTTTTTTCTTTTTATGTCCAGGTGATTTCTAGAATACTCAGATTAAAGATTCTTTCCATTTCTAACTCTTATTGATCTAACCCAATTGCTTGCCACAATATAGCCTCTGGCTTCTTCATTTCATTATAGGAAGGTATCTTTTTAATATATACATCTACCCTCCTCACTAACCACAATGCTTCCTCCTTCAGGTCCCAGATTTTATTATATGAATATTCCTTCTTAATATATAACTTTCCCCCAACCATTTTCCCCTGCTTTAGCTATTCTATTTCTTTTTACTATGGTACATCCATCCAGAGATATATTCCAGCCTTTCATATCATATTCATATCATTGAGTCTCATTTTCAGATGAGGTACAGTTTTCTTTTTGTATTAGAATTTGTAGTTCATGTTACTTATTGGAGACATTTATATAGAGATATTTGAGGTATGGGTCTTACTACTGTTTCCTTTCTTGGATTGTGTATTCTGTGAGATTTTCTTTCCTTTATTATAGTTACTTTTTATATCTAGCTTTGTGGATATACATAGGAAGTTATTTTTCTCCTTCATCTTTTTTTTTTAAATTTTAAAGCCCTTTTTATTAGCTATGCAAGATACCAGGAAAATAGATTTTTATCACACTTTGTTATTTTTATTACATCTTTATAGTAACATCTATGATCCAGAAATCCACATTCCATTCTGAATCTTCTATATCTCTTAAATTATGAAAATGTTTTATGCCCCTTTGGTCTTCAGTTTCTTGCTCCAAACTTCATAGACATTGTCAGTACTTTATAGATTCGTTTTGTTAGTGTCATTTACTTGTGAGAAACACTAGAAGTGGGGAATATTCATTCATTTGGGTAAGTCTTGGTAGGTTCTTTGGTTTGCATTGGATACACATCTCTCTGTTGCTACCAGGTTGACAAATAATTATCTCAGTACCTTAAAATGAGGAAGTCTACCCTTTATTTGACTTTTTTTTTTTCTGGATGATCTCTTATTTGAAGATCTTATTATTTCTTGTAGGATAATCAGATGCTTTCTCCTCAAAATTTTTCTTCAGATAGGCCCCTTCTTTAACAGAAGTGTTTTTTAATTTATCCTCATTTCATCTCAATTTCTTTGAGTTTCTTTCCCTCAGATTCAATTTTTGGCAGTATTTATTTATCTTTTTGGTGTTTTAATATTTTTATTTTCTGAGTTACATGTAAAACAAATTTTTTACATTTGTTTTTAAAACTTTGAGTTCCAGATCCTTTCCCTTCCTCCTACCCTCCCCCACATCGAGAAGGCACATGTGAAGTCATTAGCAACTCAAAAATTACCTTCAAGATCTGGCTCCAAATATATTGTTCTTTCCTCTAGGTTAGGTGACAAGTGAGAATCAAGTTTTAAAATCAGACTAATTGACCCATATTTACTTTGAAGTTTCTATAAAAGTGCCTGTTACAGTGATATGATAATATTGGATTTACTCTTCTGGGCCCTAAATGAACTTGAATGAATGGATTAATTTTAACTGTGATTCTGTGTTTGACTTTACTAATCCGATTTCTCCCACAAATGTGTGAATTTACCAATCAGCAACTCCTTCTCTAGGAAGAGCAAACACACCTTCATTTGACCAAAATCATTCAACCCTATTGTGCTACAGTTTCCCTGTCTCAGTTTCCCTCAGTTGCTGTTTGTTTCCCTTAATTGTTCTTCCCAAAAATAGCAATCCCCACTTCCTGACCTTCAGAAATAATTGGACTCAAATTCCAAAGGAGTTTATAAAACCTCCAGATGGCCAGCCTTGACATACCCTTATCTGTATGACCCAGACTAGTAGTCTTCTTTTCCCAGTTTCTGTCTCAAGGCTTCTTACTCCCTACCTGCTAGAACTGAATTTATGGTTTCCTTGGATACCAGATGTGCTCAGCTGTTCCCATGAGTTCTTTGTCTCCCTGGGCTATGGAGATTATAAAAATTGTGATCCCCACCAATGAGGTACTGAATACTTTGCCCTAGTCAGTAGGCTGACATGTCTGTCAGTCTAAACTCTCTGGACTGGACTGCGTGCTTTGAGACATGAGTCCCAGCAGTCCTGATCCATAGCTATGGATTCTGAACTCTCAATTAACATCAGTAAAGTATTACCTAATTTCCAATGTATGATACTGCCTCAGTTTCTCCCTGAGCATTACAACCCTAGTTTCCTTGAGCTGCTTTCAGAAACACTTTTCTTCTACTTCTGTTCCAAATTGACCTATACAGAACCCACATTCTAGACCAATCTGGAAATTTCCTTATTGTAGAAGTTTAGGAAAGAAACAGAGTTAAACTGTTTACTTTGGTTAGGTGTATCATGTTTCCACTAATGGATACAGAATATTTTTATTTTTAAAGGTGAAGCCCCACCTACTATCCAGCTACCCACGCCTCCAGTCCAGCGTCCAAGCCCTCTTTCACTCTTCCAACCAAGCGTTGCCAGCACTGCTCAGGTGGCCGTCCCGGCTCCAAGCTTGCCTCTTCGTCCAGCTCTTCCACCACAGCGCTTTGCTGGACCCACCCAAACGGACACTCATCGTCTGCATTCAGGAGCTAACCGCTCTGTAAAGAGGCCGACCCCAGTCTCTTTGGAGAGTACCAGTAGAAATCCAACTAGTGCAAGTACTGCTCATGCCAGATTTGCCCCCTCTACCATTCAGCCCCCTAAGGAGTACCCCAGCGTTTCTACTTGTCCCCGAAGTGCACCAATCCCTCAGGCTCCACCCATTCCACATCCTCATGTCTATCAACCCCCTCCCATTGGCCACCCAGCCACATTATTTGGTGCACCACCTCGATTCTCCTTTCATCACCCTTACTTCTTACCTGGACCTCACTACTTCCCATCAAGGTAACAAATTAATTTTTCTTTTATGTAGAAATAGTTACTTATATGCTTAATGTTACTCAGAAACCAAAGACTCCTACAAAGAACAGGCTTAAAAATGATCTTTGAAAATCTCAGTTACTTATGGGAGCATGATTATACCTTTTCTACCCTGAGATACTGAGTTTTCCAAATGTGGTTATACTTTTTATGCCTTTAATTATTCTGCAATGCATTGGTTTTCTGGATGAATAAATAGCCATAGAATTTTAAAATTGGAAGGGGTCTTTGAGATAGTGTAGTCTAAATCCCTCCCTTTATAGATGAGGAAATTGAAGCCCTAGGCAGAGAAGTGAATAGATATGGACCTAAAAGTTGTTTATATCTCCTGGCTCCAAGTCCAGTGCTCTTTTCACTATTCCATATGCTTCCTATATATAAATTATTACATGTAAATTGATTCTTCCATGAATTTTTAGTAAACAGTCTAGAAAGGGAAATTTATAATTTAGAGATAGAAACATTGAGCTCCCTTGCAAGCATTCCATTATTTTGTTTTATTAGTCTTTTCATTTATCAAGGGTTTTTAAGGTAGGTGTGAGTAGGTTCTGACATCATAGAGTGTTACATATTGATACAATTTCCCCACCTTTATGCTTTTCTCCTTCCAGCTCTACCCCTCTCAGTCAAAAGAAAGACCTGTTGAAGCAACAGAGTGTTAAATTGAACCTACCCTATCTAGGCTGGCTTATTTCAAGTCCTTCCTTCAGGCCTAGCAGAAAAAGGACATGGGGAAGTTAAATTTGAAAAGAGGAGAGTTTCAGTTATTGGGATCCGGTATGGAGGGGAGGATGGGCCCTGATTTTGCTTTCTTGGATTAGGTACTGTGTTTGCTTTAGCAGTCTTCAGAAGTGTTAGGGGGGTGGATCTAAAGTTCAGGATTGGATTATACCTTTCTCCCTGAAGTCTTCTCTCAGTGGGATAGTATTTATATGGGCAGGGCAAGAGCTTTTGATTCCATGCTATATAATATGTTCTAAATTTGAGACTTTCAAGACAAAATGACTCTCCTTTTTTTACTTTTTGTATACTATAAAATTAAATAGATTTCCAAGCCAAAACCTGGGCAGTGTTTCTTCCAATAGAGGAAGAAAAGAAGAGGCAGTGGGCAGAGAATATGTCCTTTGTTCTGACGCTTGTTTGCTCACCATTGCCTTTTTCACTTTCCCAATGCAGACCAGTAGCCCTCAAATAAGTTGAGTAACTGACCTTCAGCAAGTGGGTACCTTCTATAAATTGAGAGGATTTAGCTGAAGTGAGTATTATATTTGAATGAAGCATTTTATGGAGCCTTAAAAGATCTTCTAATATTATTTAGTTCGTATCCCTTGTTGAATTAGCAGAAACCTCTAGAGGAGATGGTGAAGATAAATTACTTTATCTTTTGAAGTTTGGCCCCTATTTCAATCTTTGTATCCCTAGAGCCTTTTAGGAGCTATAAGGGGAATAAATAAACATATCAAATATCAAATAAATGTGTTTTGGAAACTGTAAAGCTGGACTTATTATAAAGTTTTACTATTATACTAGTGTGGGAGGGGCAGAGAACACCAAAGTTTTGTGAACTTTTTAAAAGGGTCATAGCTAGAAATTTATTTTAGCCCTAATCTAAAATTAAAGTACGATTTACAAATTATTTTTCCTCTTGAGCATATTATTTCATGTGAAATAGGTAGTAAAATTATTATCATACTCATTTTACAAAGAGGAAACTGAGAGGTGGATTTATTTGCCTATAGTTAACTAGCTTGTATAGGCTAGTCAGTGATGGAGCCAGTATTTGGATCCTTTAGGCTCTTCTGACTCCAAATGTAGTACTTTTCCCCAATATACTCAACTCCACTGGTATTTGTCATTTTATAGCTCTTTATTCTACTTGAAATGATGGTTATTTTAGACGACTAACAATTGTAAGGACACTTATATAGCAGGGAAATAATATGGTTTGGAAAATTCCAAATCTGGTTGGAAAATTTTAAATCAATCATAAATTGCATATTTAGTTAAGTGGTCTTGTACAGAGTATTGGCATTCTTGGATAGGGAATGTTTCCTTATGTAAATTAAGCTAATCCATAGTGAGATCTATCTCCCTAATTCGAAATGTATGTGAATTTGAAAATTCTCATACATTACAAAGCAGATCACTGAGCATCATTCTTTGAATATAAATGTTCAGAGGATAGGAACAGTGACTGAGGTGTTTGGGTACTTGAATGTTTATTGTATTTTGTGAAGGACCAAAGGACTGACTTGTTGAAGCAGTATTAACACACTGTACTTCATTTAATTTAGGGATTTCAAAAAATTGTGTCTAACAACAAACTATGTTGGTATAGAAATTTATCTTTAGTAAAATAAAGATTTCCTAAAAAGAAAAATCAGATATTCACATTCTCCCCTCATCCTGTTGCTTTCCTGTTTTTAACCCTTTAAATATAAACCTTTAAGATTTATATTTCATATATGTTGTCTCATGCAATCCTCACAAAAACCTTGTGAGGTAAGTGGAAGATGCTATTTCCATCTTACAGATAAGAAATTTGAGGATCAAGATTCTATATCTGTTTCCATTAAGGGGCAGCACTGGTCAGTACCATTCTAGCCGTCTGATTTCTAAGGTTCAGGGCATGATCCTTTGTACTTTTACAGAGATACAGGTTGGGTTTTTTTGGAGAATGATGCTTAATTAAATGAGGTCAATAAAACTTGGGTAATATTAAAAAGTTTAATGGTTTCTGTTTCTCCACTCTTCAAATACTATACTTAACATGGGTGAGTGAATTTTCTTCCCATAAGACTATGGAATTTTAAAAAAAGGTTACTTTTTTACTTTAAAAATGTTTAATCTAATTGATTAGATGTGCGATTTATGTGTGAAATTATTTAAACAATTTATCATTATCATTAATTATCATAGTAGGTGTGTCAAGAATAAAGGTTCTTAACTGTAAACTTGTTTTAAAAATATTTTGATAGTATTTTAAAATAATGGTTTCTTTTGTAGTCCAGCACTTAAAACATTATTCTGAAAATGGTTCCCCAGGCTTCATCAGATGCCAGAGGACCCCTTGACACAAAAAGCTGAAGAAACCATGGTTTAGAGTAGAAGACAGTGTACTAATTTGATCAGTTTAACAGAAGAGTCATTTAATGGGACAGACAGACTCAGAATGAACTAATATATCACTTGTCTTTTTAGTTTCTCCAGTAACCTTTTTTTTTTATACTGTGTATAGTGAATCTTCTTCCATGTTGTACTAGTTCCTTAGATTAGTTCTTCACTTTCTTTAGCAATTAAATAAATGATTTACCACACTAAAAAGAATTATCAAGAGTAATGATGTCAAATTCAAATGGAAATGATACATGAAGATTCTTACAGAGGCATATTGATTAGAAAACTACATTTCAACATCAACTATTCTTTTGCATTTTTATTTATTTTGTTGCATGTTTTCCAGTTATATTTTAATCTGGTTCTGCCCTGTGCTTGACATCTCTGATCTAGAGTATCTGTTGTTTTCACCATCCCCCAGGAAAAATAATCTTATGTAAATAAGGATTGTTTTCATTTTGGTCTTCTATTCTATTTTATAACCCCACCATAATTATAAAATTTCATAATTTGAACTAAAAATTGTTAGAGATTTTTGAATGGATTGGGCTTTGATTTAAGAGCAATAAATACATATGAAATTTGTAATATGAAGTTATAAACAAATCCAAAGTCAAATTTGGAGGGAGTTGGAATTGAAAGCTAGGGAAATGTAGAGAAAGAATGATAAAGTTTGAAGATGGGCTTAATATTGGTTCAGCTATTGGCAGGAAAATGTTAGAATATTTAGCAAAGACCATTTGGCTTTCAGGTGGTTGCCAACTTCAGAGCAGAAACATGCTAAGGATAAAATCAAAGTGCTAATAATAATTACTGTTTTATATCTTGTGAATGCAACATTTAAAATGTAGCTTTCTTTTGTAACTTAAGGACTCTTTTATATTTGGGTGGTGTTTTTACATATGTTATCTCATTTCATCTTCACAATTAGAGGTAGGGAGGGCAAAGGATTAATATTCCCATTTTACAGATGAAGAAACTGAGGTTCCAAAGGTTGAAGTGGCTTGTCCAAGGTCACCCAGAGGGTGACACAGTTAGGATTTGAGATTGGACTCAAAAGTCTTGGATTTTTTCTTTTAATACTGCTCTGGCTCTACACTTTGTAAACTGCTTCATGAAGCCTTCTGCCATCAACTCAACTGAAAAGTCCTTCATCTGTACATCTGTATGACTTAATCTTAGTACCACTCTTAATGTCACTTATTCTGTACTAGCTATATTGTGGTCATCTCTGTGTGTGTTTTCTCTTTCCCATTGAATTGTAAACTCCTGATATGCTGATGATGTATAGACATGTGTCTTAACTCATGTTTGTATCCTTTAGCCCATTAGGCTCAGAGTTAAAAGAATTGTCACTTTTTTGCTGTGTGGCCTCAGGCAAACCCACTTATTTTTACTGAGCCTCAGTTTCCTTTTATTTGAAGATATACGCATGAACACACACATACATATTATACATATATAAATTCTTTGTAATCATAATGGAAGTCAGTATTATTATTCTTGATGAGTGAAAACCAGCTTCTAGCTGTGGTATAGATTTGTGGGAGTTGGGAGGCAGGGTGGGGGGGAGTCTAATTTGAATTAAATCTTAAAGCATGAGTAAGATTTTTTAAAATAGAATTAGGGAAAAACTATAAACAGGTAAGAAGGTAAGAAAATAAGATATATTTAGTGGATTCTTAAGGTGATCAAGAGGTGGAGTAATAAGGGCCTGCACTAGGATGGTAATAATTGGAAGAAAAATCTGAAAATATTTTACTAAGCTAATGGATTACTCTAATTTATTATCCATTTATTGGTCAATTGCATATTAAGGAATTTGGGGTTGGAGTACAGAATTATAAACCATACCCCTCCTACTATGGAGAAAATCTGGTTTGGGAAAACCATGTAGGGATTGACTACTGTGCAGATTACACTTAACACCTTTAAAGGTAAGCAGTTAATTGAAAAGCTTTAAAAGAAACACAGCTTGTTATGACATTTGCAATTAAAATTTATTAACATCATCTTGTCACTAGATGGAGACCTTGAGCACAGGGAACCTTATGGTCAGCTCTTCCCCAATCTTGTATATATGGTTCCTATTCTGTGCTTCTGAATGGAGAGAACAATGTCTCCAACCTTTAACATTTATTCACTTTGAACCAAATGTATTTGAAGAGCAGTTATCCAACTTGGCTTTTTTAATCCTCCCTTGTTGTGATGTAGCAAAGTAATTTTTTTCAGTTCCTCTGATTTTCCCCTGAAAACTGAATCTAGCAAAACTAAAACCACAGAGTAATGTCAATGATTTCCACTTCCTTTTGGTAGTGAATAGACTTTTCATGTTATTGTTTTTGGCTTTTTTTAAAAATGATAACTGTTTTTAATCTCTTATTTTTTCCCCAAGAAAATAAATTGACCAAAATTGGGCTGTTTTCTCCAATAGCTTTTTTAAAATGCAAATAGTAACTAACAACTATGTCACATGCTTCACTGAATGTCAGAATTCATATCATGCCTTGTGTACATGCTTGCATCTTTCAAGCCCTAAATGGTGTACAGCATTAGAAGAAAAAGGCCTTAATCTTTTTTCTTTATCAAGGTTGTCAAAAGGTGAGAGGTATGAAGCAGATAATGGGGCTGGTGAGTATTTGTCTTGAGCTTATTTTATCACATTAAAAAAAAGATGAGAATCCATGAAATGTTTCAGAAAAACAACTTTGCTAACATTCTAGGTCCAAATGAGGATGTGGTCAGTTTTCTGTGTTGTTTTTATGCAAAGCAATATATAACAAAAGGTCCAAGTTAACTCCTTTTTGGTATCTTTTTGCTACAGCACGTGTCCTTATAGTCGTCCTCCCTTTGGCTATGGAAATTTCCCAAGTTCAATGCCAGAATGCCTTGGCTATTATGAAGATAGGTACCAAAAGCATGAGGCTATGTTTTCTGCCTTAAATAGAGACTATCCCTTCAGAGACTACCCAGATGAACGTACACACAGTGAAGATTCACGAAGCTGTGAGAGCCTGGATGGAGCCTCTTACTATAACAGCCATAGCCATAGTGGGGAGGAATATTTAAACCCCATGCCTCAACTGGACATTGGAGCCTTAGAAAATGTATTCACAGCTCCTGCATCTACTCCCTCTAGCATCCAGCAGGTTAATGTAACTGACAGTGATGAGGAGGAAGAAGAGAAAGTGCTCAGGGATTTATAATTTTAAATCAAATATATGCACAGAAAATAAACATTTCTTAAAAAATCTTTTGGGTCAGTTGGTGTGAGAAAAGCCTAGAGTGCCTTGCTGACAATTTTCAGCTTTGATTTGAGGAGTCAAATTAAAAATGCAATTTCTGTTTTAGGAAAGTTTTGACTAGTGAAATTGAATTCTTTCTGTTTCATAGTAGGAATATTTAGGATGTGAAACAGTTTTCTTTTTACGTCAGAAATTTGCATACAAGATTTATTAATATATTTTTAAATATTAAAAATTCTCACAATTTTATGTGAGAACATGGAATATTTCTCTGGCACCATGAGTGATGATTTCTATTTTCTCTTAGCATACATTTGTTTATTCTAATATATTTATTTTGTTTGACATTTATATACTTATGGATGTTGTCAGTTCTAATGTAATATTTTGGAAATAATTTGATAACTTTTAGCAGTGAACTGAGAGTCAGTTCCTGAATTTAATTTATACTAGTAACATTTACAAATTGCTAAATGTGTTTTTAATGGCACCTGGATGGTCACTCTTGGCAAACTAGTCATTCTTGTTTCTAAATATTTTTGTCTCCTCTTTTTTGGACATTTCTTCCATTTGGTATGCGTTGTTCTACTTTTGTTACACTTAAATAAACTTAGATAAAATTATTCTTGTTGGATGTTTCTATTGATAAAACATAAGGGATAATGGGAGCTTGGGGGGTCCTATACAAATAAACATAAGTATTTTTCAGTATCCTATAAAAAGGAGAAGCAAATAAATATGGATGGTCTCAGGATAAGCAGTTTTCTGACCATTCAGATGATGTTCCCCTTCTCCCCCATAACTTCCAGAATTGTACATGTAAATTGTATTAGACAAAATTTGTATCAATGTCAAGGAACATAGAGGTTATGCATTCAGATTCTATACATATTTGGATGTGATTTTAATTCTTTCAAAAAAGAATACTTGTCCTACTCCATTCTGGCAGTTTTAACAATTGGAAGAATCAGGCCAATAATGTGTTGCTGCCAATGAGACTTTATAACAGCACATTTTAACTTCATTTAAATTGAAACTCCCAAAGTTAGGGGCGTAGGTGACCAAAGTTCAAAGAACAAGGGATTTAAGGGCAAGGCAAAAACCAGAGTTTGCCAGAAAGGCCCCTTACAAATGGGTCTCAGAATGTGGTAGTTTTCACAACAGAATAAATGGGAAGAGCAATAGGAACCCATCTTGGTTCTTTGAAGAAGCCATCTAAAGACTGAGCACACACAGATTTTGTCAAGTTTCCTGACTCTCAGTAATATGGAATGTCTGACTCAGTGTCTTCTACATCAGGGTAGTTCTAGGAGGCCCACAGGCCTCTATTTTAAAGGAAAGGGAAGAAGTA
>JAJPUD010000733.1:111118-122340 GCA_023553655.1 Myrmecobius fasciatus | reverse complement strand
AAAAAACCTGAGAGGCTTTTTTGGATTATCACAACCTCATATAGATTCAGTTTAAGCAGCTTTTATGAACTTTTAACTAGCCCTGAACTTTTAGTGCTTATATTTCATTCAATTAATAGATTTATAAAAATGTGTAATTTGCTCACAACTAATTGTGAGCAAACTTCTTCAAAGAGTATTGTACATATTTTTGAAAAGATTTTTTTTTCCAAGTAAAAATTGAGGCCTACCATGGTTGATTGTATGCCTTGAAACACTTGGGTCTACATAGCACAAAAATGGTACAGATAATTCTGGCAAACTCCTCCTCTCCAACACTCTCTGCTCCTCCCTTCCTTCCTCCCCCCCAAAAAAAATCTATCCATTTTTTAAATGGATAATTCATATAAAATCATTCTTTTTGCCTAAAATTACCTGGATAATTTTTGCTGTAGAGACCTGTTTTTGGTTTTGTATGGTAAAAAAAAAATGTATCTGTATTGTGTACATGTAAAAGACTCAGTTTCCAAGTTAGTAATCCACTACCTTCCATTAACATTACATTTTTAAAAGCATTTCCTTCCCCATTCTTCATAAAGTTTTATTTTCATCATGTTTCATTCTATTATTCTGAAGACGAGAGGCAGATTTAATTATGCAATGTTATATTTATGTTTTTTAAGAACAAAACTGAGTTTCTTATCTGACTTTAATAATTCAAAATGTTCTACATATGTGCTAAAAACCTTTATATGATAATACATCTACATTGATTATGTCTTGCTTTGTTATAACTTAAAGCTATCTTCATGTGATTTGGAAAGTCATATCTCTGAATAACTGTTCTCGTGTCACATCCAAAATTAAGCAGAGTTGGGCCTGTTTAATATTTTGATGGGAACTTGTGCGATGTTATAGCTTAATTATGAGATGCAGCATACATAGTAGGTGGAAGGCCGGCTTTGGAATAGAGAAGACTTGGTTTCAAATTCTGCCTCTGACGTCTACTGCAATCTCTATGATCACAGAAAAGTCATTATGTTATTTAATGTTCAAGGCAATTTCCTTAGGACTAAGTTTCAGGAAAGTCATTGGAATTTCCCTATGTTGATTAAAATCAGTTTCACACTTCCCTTCCCTACTAAAAAAAAAGACTATGTCTAACATGTAGGACTGTCTAGGTACTGAACTATTTTATAAAATCATAACATTTACATTTGTGACTTCAGAAGCTGTCTAATCCAATCCATATGTAAATAGACTATCCTGTCCAACATCCCTCACAAATTTGGGACATCCATCCTCTTTGGAAGACCCTTCAACCGGAATTTTGGTAGGAAACTCACAATCATATGAGATGGACTATTTTAGATTTTTTTTTTTGGCCCAGTTTGCTATGTAGTATTAGGTATATAGTAGAGGGTATGCAGTTGATGTTTTGTTACAGTTTCAAAGTAAGGTGACCTGATATATCAGGCTTGTAACATTTTGAGTTTCTATTTGAGGTAAGAGATAGTATTTATGCTATAGTTATAGTAGTCATATAATCTTGGTTTTTACAGATCAGTCAAATTTCTTTTATAAATATTGTTTTTATATCATTTTCACTAAATAAATCACTCCTTTTTAACAAAGATTTTAAAAAGAAAGAGAAAAATTATTCCACAAATTGATTAATACATTTGACAAATTATTCTTGTTCATCTTTTGTTCACGGAAAGGACCAATGATATCACAAGACCTCACAAGGGTCTTGCATGTGAATTGGATTTAAGTGAGGCAGTTGTGTAAGTTGTCAGTCTCACTCTCATCTCAAGTCCAGTGGCAATTCAAAAGACAAATTCCACATATTTAATGCCTATCCCTCTTCTCTTACTCTTCTCTAAGACCAAACTGTTAATTGTATTTTTTAACACAACATTCAGAATTTTTTTTTGTTTCTGATGTTGTTTTTCTTCTTCTTTATATTACTGTAGTTATTTTATAGATGGTTTCCCTACTTCTGCTTACTTCAGATTGCATCAGTTCAAATGTTTTCCTAAATTTCAAATTTTCACATTTTTCATTTCTGATGGCCCAGGAAGTATTCCCTTATATTCACTTACCACAATTTGGTTAGCAATTTTAAAAATCAATGGACATCTATTTTGTTTCTAGTTTTTTGCTGTCACAGAAGTACTGATTTGGAAGTATTCTTGTGTATATATAAACTTTTCTTTTGGTTTTTGACCTTCTTGGGATATTTGCTACCAGTGTGACCAAAGTCTTAATCACTTATATTTTAAGAATAATTGTAAATCTCATAAATTGTCAGATCAATTCATAGTTATTTCACAGTATGTTAGAAGGCTTATCTTTTCTTGGCCTAACACCATTTCTGTTTTTTGTAGAATAATATAAAAAAAAGAACCTGTGTACTTTTGAGGAGCATTAAAAAAAATCCAATCATTTATTTTCTATCCTAACGATCTCCCCTTTCTTTGAATAGAAAAAAATTCAAGACAAATATGCAGAGTCAAAGCAAATTCTCTTATTGGTCATGTCCAAAAATGTCATTTTTAGTCCATCAGCTCTCTGTCAAGAAGTGAGTACAGTGCTTTATCTTTTGCTTCTCTGGAATTGCAGTTTGTAATTACCTTGATTGGAAGAAAAATAGATACTTTTGTGGGGCAGCTAGGTGGCGAAGTGGATAGAGCACCAGCCCTGAAGTCAGGAACACCTGAGTTCAAATTTGGTCTCAAACACTTAACATTCCCTAGCTGTGTGACCCTGGGCAAATCACTTAATCTCAATTGCCTAAGCAAAAAAAAAAATTGATACTTTTGTAAGACTTTACAACAGGATTATTCTTATTCAGACCATGTGTCCTGATTTTTGGTTAGAAAAATGTGATAATCATTAGCTGTAGCCCATATTCATAAATGTGCCAAATTAAAATAATGCAGTTAACTGAAATTATTAAATATTACTGCTGGCTTTGGCTTAGTAGATACAGAGTAAAAAACTTATCAGTTTGCCCTACTAAGTGATAAAATCTGGAGCTGAAAGGGAGCTCAGAGATCAGAACATCTGGTCTAATCTCTGCCCTGTAGAGTAGAAACAGAGAGAGGAAATTTTCCCAATACAAACAGGCAGTAAGTGGCAAAGCTGGGATTCAAATCTAGGTTCTTTGACAGATCCATTTTAAACTCTTTCTACCTCACCATATTGTTTTTCAGCATCATACCTTTACACTATAGGAAAATGGAAGAACTAATCTAGAAGAACAGGAATATTTGCAGCTTTGGTTCCTGTGTCTCAAAATCATTACAAGGACAAATACTTCCTAATCATTAAAACAATATTGGAACTTGTTTGCATTAAATAGTGCTTGTGTCTGTATTGTTGGGGCTGATCAGTCCATTTGCTGAGACATAATTTCTTTGCATAGGCTTGATATAGTTATGTCTATGCTCATTTCCAGATTTGAACTATTTGAGTCAATAGAATATTAGAAAGGCATATAATAGTGTTATGCTAAAAAAGAATCAATGAATTCTTTTTTAATTGAACACATGAAAATTAAGAGATAAAGAGTTATAAATAGGTGTAAATTACCTAGCCTAACTTCTTGCTGAAAACTGATCTTATACCCAAGAAAGAAAGTGGGCAAATGTGCTAATTCCTACACAAGTATGTTTTCAACAATGTAAACCACCTGTCACTAGGATTATTCCCTACACCAACAGAGGAGCCTTTCGTATCTCCTTTTGAAACTTAGAGCATTGGACTGATTTTGAAAAAAAAATACCAGTGAGGATCTCATGATCCTTATACCTTCCTTTGGCTTTATAACAAAAAAATGGAGGACAAGATTATGCTCATATCTTTTGTCTCTTATTTTGGAATGAGATTTTCTGTGGTATGCAATTTTCTAAATTCCTGAAACGTTTGTATATATATATAAATATAAATGTATGCATACATATATACATATGTATGTATATACAAATGTATGCATACATATGTACATATGTATGTATATATACACACACATATACATATAAACACACACATACATCAATGTATTTGTGTATGCATATATATGTGTATATAAGCATATAAATATGTATGTGTTCTTTTTTCTCAATAATAAATTAGGAAATAAATGTAAATTTAAAGGTATCTAGGAGACATTAGCAACAATATTTTCTTAAAAGTTCCTAGACTGATAATTTCTGCCTGAGGAATTCTGCACCTTTGTGAAAAATCAGCATTATTATATGTCATCTCAACTTACTATGTCCACGTTTGTAGAGCTCATATCAATTCCTAATAACTCTGTACTTTACTAGATCTTCCTTTTATTTCTTAGAAGTCACAGTGATTAATGCATTACAAATGTTATCTCATTTGATTCTCACAACTCTGGGATTTAGGTGCTATTATTATTTTACAGTTGAGGAAACTGAGGCAGAAAGCAATTAAATGGCTTGTCCAAGGTCATGCAAACTAGGAAGTATCTGAAGCTGAATTTGAACTCAGGTCTTCCTGGTTTTAGGTGCAGTGCTTTATCCACTCTATCACCTATTGGTGTTTTGGGGAGCTCAATATACAGGAAGAGATTATTTCACTAGGAATATAATAATACAGAAATAACATAATAAATGTGGTGAATTTTTCTAGAGAAGATGTGGATGAAGATTTTTTGACATTTCTCTTTGACATTTTTTAACTCTCACGCATTTAGACCTTTTAAAATTTAGAAACAAATTATTAGACTAGAAACTATTGATCATAATCTGAAATGCTACTACTGTTTCATTTTTATTTTTGTATTCCAGGAATACAGTGGGTACTTCATAAATGCTTGTTGCTTAGTTGATAGACTTTTAAGGAAAATTTACATACATAATTATAAACAAACATAATTATGTATCTATTTCCAGTTTCTGCCTAGTATTTTCTGTTAGGCTGAATCTTTGAAGACAAAACTCTATTCTTTGTGCTTCTGCTCTTTGTATCTTTTCTACAAAAGTAAAAATACTCATCTACAAATCTTATGACTTTGAATTATCTAGATTGTTAGTTGACTTAGAGCAGCCTGACAAGATAGTAATAGTCTAAACTTTAACTTTTCATAGGGTTAAAAAGGCCTTATTGCTTAAAACATATCACACTAGTTGGTCCAGCAATCATTCTTAGTAAATTTTAATATAATTCAAGATAATAGTGTTATATAAGGAAAACTATTGGGCTTGTAGCCAGCTCCACTAATTACTTGCTGTACACATCACTGAATATCTCTGAACCTCACTTTCCTCATTTGTAAAATGAGGCACTTGGGTGACTAAGAATAAGAACTCTTAACTTGGTGTCCATGATCTTGGTTTTTTCCAAATATTTTGATAAGTGTGTATGTATATACATAGAAGTTTACATATACAAATCTACATCTTATAAATCTAACATGTATATATAACTCAAATATAATACATATGCATACTACATATGTAAATATTTATTGTATATATATATATACAAACACACATATATATAAATATAGAAAGAGAGAGAGAGAGGAGAGATGATCTTATTTGTAATCCTATGTCTTTTTTAAAAAATGCATTTCAAAACATTATTCCAAGAAGGGGTCAATGGGCTTCACAGACTACCAACAAAAGGAATCTATGATAGATAAAGAGTTAAAAAGCCCTGCACTAGATCATCTTTAAGGTTCCTGCCAAGACTAAAATGTTTGTATCATTATGTAATTTGTCTCCACCAGTGAGGAGACAGGTCCATACAACTAGTCTTTTAAGCCAAGGGTTAAGCATTCTATTGGGCACAAGATCTCAGGCTGAGACCTTTTTTGTAATTATTGAAAAATCTGAATAGGATAGTAGAGTCCATAAATCCACCATTGAAAAGTGATCAGATGTCCATTGGTTTCAGAGTGAGATTTGGGTAATTCCAAATTGAATGTTAAATTACTGGATTTTTAAAAAAAAGTACCTGAGAGAAAAAAGTGCACAAGATTGTCTTAGTGAAGTTTTCAATCAAAAATAACTCACTGAGACTATTTTATGGAAGGGAAGAGAAGCAATTTCATCAATTAAATAATTGGTATTGTGTGAATAAGTATTTATTAATCCAGGAAGTCTGGTGCTGTAAATAGAAGAAATTGAACAATCCTCCTATCAAAGAGCTAATTACATTCTGATGGTGGAAACAAGAAGGGTATGTGTGTGTGTGTGTGTGTGTGTGTGTGCATACACACATATACATACATACACAATATAGACACACTGTATATATATATATATATACATACATACATATATATAAATAAAGAGAACAAAGTCAAATAAATACAAAGTTGTTAAATGCAAGGTAATTTGAAAGGAAGAAATCAGGAAAAGCTTTATGAAAATGATGGTTCTTGAGTTCTTGAGTGGCTTCTTGAAAGAAGAGAGGGATCTAATGAATCAAAGTTGAGCAGGTATGGGGTATAGGCAGTGCAAAGGAATAAGAGAAGTGGGGAAGGTCATTCTATCTAGATGGCAAATGTGGAAGACCAAATTAATATACAACGAAATGGAAAGATGGGTTGAGACCAGGTTGTAAACTGACAGATAAATTTTATATTTGATTCTAAGAACAATAGGCATTCACTGGGGTTGGTTGAGTGAGATGTGCACTTAAAAGGAAAAACATTTTGATAGCTATGTGAAGGATAAACTAAAGTGGGAACAGACTTGAAACAGAGATCCCAATTTTCTCAGTCAAGAAGTAAGCCTTCAGTGGAGGTGGTGGAGGAAAATGAATTGCAGGAGACTTGAGAGGAGAAGGTTTAGAAAAGCTTTTGTGGAGAGTGAGGGATTCAATTTGGCAAGAATAAAATTACCATAGTAAAGGCCCAGTTGCATTTGTATATAACATGAACTTATAATTGAACTAGTCAGCACAGCAGCACATGAGTAGAAGTGGAAAAGGGGGAAGAGGTCAGTAATTGATTAGAATATAAATTTCTTGATGGTGGAGACTTTTTCCATTTCTATCTCCAGTGTTTACATAACACAGTGACTAGCATTTAGTATGCATTCAATACATGATTGTTGATAAATGAACATCACAACTTTGCCTAAATGACTACTGTGCACCTTACAGCCTGGTTTATGAATACGAGTTTTCTGTTTGTTTTTTTATAAGTTGATAAAAGCTTTTCATTTCCTCCCTTTTTTCTTTTCCCTCATACTTACCAAGTCATTATTTTAAGGCCCCAGGGCAACTATCCTATTTTTCATACCCCAGAGACTGTTTTGTGGATAAAAAGAGGAGTGCTTTTTTCATATAAAGGGAAGAAGAACATAACGTTAAAAGCATACAGCTTCTGCATTAGTTTCCTTCATCTGCCAGACTTGGGAGTTCTTAGATGGAGTCTGAAACTAGATTGGAAAGATCCCTAAGGAAAAGGAGAAGTTAAAGAAATAAGAGTTAAAGGTGATGGAGAACATTTTGAGAAATTTGGAAGAGAATAGGCAAACCTCCTCAAACCTTTCCATTTCCTATCATTATTATATGGACCAAAAATGAAGAACTCCCTTTTGGGGACCTAGAAAGCAACAATTCCCAACAGCATTGTGTGGAAGTGGCAGCAGTTTTGAGATTCCAAGCTATGTTCTTGTAATGCAGATTCTTCACCTTCAGTGTGCCCCATTATTTTTACCATCCTGTGTTTTTAGCAACAGCACATGGCATCTAGTCTCACATGAAGCTCATGTTTTAGTGTCTAGAATAGTTTGTCCCGAAAGGACCTAAGAATGTGGAAACTTTACAATTTGTAAATGAGATGGAACAAGATCAGTCCTTGACAAAATTGTGACCTAGGCAAGATGTCCTTAAGTTGCCTTAAATGCTTGTCATTTGTTATTTTTTAAATACCTCCTCTTTAAAGGTGTGACAGTACAAACTTATAACTATTATTCTTAAAATCTTATTTTTTAAAAATAATTTTTATTGACATCTTTTTTATATGACCTAAATTTCATCTACATTTTTCCTCCTACCCCTCTTAGAGAGCCATCCCTTAGGGAAAAAAAAAGATCTTTTTTTAAGGAGAGAAAGAGGAAAGAGAAAACAAAACCAATAAAAAAGAATTTAAAAAGTGTGAAAATAGTGTTTTACACTTGTGGATTCCCACCTCTGCCAAGAAGTAGAAGGAAGTATTTTCTCATCTCTCTTCTTTGGGGCCAAGTTTGTTCTTTGTAATTTTACAATATTCACTTTTTTATTATTTTATAATGGTTGTTCTTTCCATTTACATTGGTGCAATCGTTGTTCAAATTGTTTTCTTGGCTCTATTTCCACTACACTATTCTCTTGATTCTTTTCCTATCTGGCTCTTAGGTATCTGGCCAGATCATCACATATCTGTCACCCAAATCTCTTGTCTTGGGTCTTCATTTTTTTTTCTTACATATTCTCTTAGTATCTCATGAGTTCTCATTGGTTCAAAGATTATTCCTATATGTTGTTGTTGCTGTTGAAGCATTTTCAATTGTGTCTGACTTTTTGTGACCCCATTTAAATTTTTCTTGGCAAAGATACTGGATTGGTTTTCCATTTTCTTCTTCAGCTCATTTTACAGATAAGGAAACTGAAGCAAACAGGGTTGAGTAACTTGTCCAGGATCACATAGCTAGTAAGTGTTTGAAGTCATATTTGAACTCAGATCTTCCTGACTCCAGGTCTGGTGCTGTATCTACCATGCTACCTAGTAGATGGCTCTCTAATCTATAATCTAACATGAATCCCTAAATTGAACTATAGTACCACATTTCCATCTGTCTTGGGCCTTTCCTTGGGTCATCTGTAACATGTCCAAAAAAGAAACTCATATTTTCCCCTCTAGATCTGTCTTTTTGATGCTTCCTTATTTCTGTTGAAGGCACTGCCATACTTACAGTCTTCCAGGTTTATAAACCTTAGTATGATCCTTAACCCTGTTATTTTACCTTCCCTATCCAAATATTGTAGATCTTACCTCTGTAACCACTTTTTTTAAAATTAAAGCTTTTTATTTGTATAACATATGTATGGGTAGTTCCCCAGCATTGATCTTTACAAAGCTTTCCATTACAAATTTTACCCCCAGCCCCCTCCCCTCGTCTAGATGGCAGGAAGTCCACTACATGTTAATAATGTTGAAATACTTGACAAGTCTGTAACCACTTTTTAAGTGTTTTTTTTCATTTAATATTTTCCCCAGTTACATTTAAAACATTTTTTGTATTTGTTTTTAAAACTTTGAGTTCTAGATTCTCTCCCTTATCCCCATCCTTGGTCTCCATTAAGAAACTACTGTGAAGTTATGCAAAACATTTCCATAAAAGTCATCTTATGAAAGAAAACATAGATCTTCCCTCTAAAAAAAACCCTCAAGAAAAATAAAGTAAAAAAGAGAAGTGGGGGGAGGGAATGCTTCAGTCTGTATTCAGATATAATCAGTTCTTTCTCTGTGTATAGACAGAAATTTTTATAATTCCTTTAGTGTAGTCATGGATCATTATATTGTTAAACAGATTTTTTTTTTTTTTTTTTTGCTGAGGCAATTGGGATTAAGTGACTTACCCAGGGTCACACAGCTAGGAAGTGTTAAGTGTCTGAGGTCAAATTTGAAGGTCCTCTGGACTTCAGGGCTGGTACTCTATCCACTGCACCACCTAGCTGCCCCGATTATTATATTGTTGATAATAGCAAAGTCATTCACAGCTGATGATCTCAAAACATTAGTCTTACTTTGTACACAGTACATTTCATTTTGCTTGAATTCATGGAGGATTTTCCAGGTTTTTTGAGAGTATCCTGCTCATCATTTCCCATAGAACAATAATATCCCATTATAATCACATACCACATTTTATTCAGCCATTCCTCAATTAAATGGGCATCCCCTCAGTTTCCATTTTCTTTTTTGCTCTGAGAAGAGAGCTGTTATAAATATTTTTGTATATATGTCTTTTTCCTTTTAAAAAATTCTCTTTTGGGATTTATGTCTAATAGTGGCATTGTTAGATCAAAGGATATGCATGATTTTATAGTCCTTTGGTCATAGATCATATTTTTTGATCATTTATCAGTTGGAGCAAATGCTCTTTTTTTAAAAATAAATTTTACTCAGTTCCCTTTATATTTGAGAAATAAGGCCTTATCAAAGAAACTTGCTCTAAAATTGTGCTATCATATTCCCCCCCATTTATTTTATTCTCTTCTTTCACCCTGTCCCTCTTCAAAAGTATTTTGCTACTAATCACCCCCTCCTCTATTATGCCCTCTCTTTTATCACACTCCCCCCTTCCTATATCTTATTTCCTTTCTACTTTCCTGTATGGTAAGTTAGATTTCTATACCCATATTGAATGTGTGTGTATCTTATTTCATTTTTGAGCCAATTCTGATGAGAATAAAATTTGCTTATTCCCTCTTGTCGTCCTCCTCTTACTCTCCACTGTAAAATCTTTTTTCTTGCCTCTTTTTATGGCAGATAATTTAGACCATTGCACTTTTTCCTTTCCCTTTCTCCCACATTTTTCTCTCACCTCTTAATTTCATTTTTTTAAAAGATATTATTCCTTCATATTCAATTTACACCTGTGCCTTCTATGTACTTTCCTTTTAACTGTCATAATAATGAGAAAGTTACAAAGAATGAGTTACAAATATCATTCTGTAAGGAATCATCCTTGTAGGAATGTAAACAGGTAAATCTGATTAAGTCCTATCACTTTCCTAGTTACTTTCTTATGCTTCTCGAGTACTGTATTTGAATATCAGATTTTCTATTCATCTCTGATCTTTTCATCCTGAATGCTTGAAACTCCCCTATTTCACTGAATTTCCAAAAATTTTTTTCCTGAAAGATTACACTCAGTTTTGCTGGTGTGTGATTCTTGGTTGTAATCCTAGCTCCATTCTGGACCTTTAATGTAGAAGCTGCTAAATTTTATGTTTTCCTGACTGTGGCTTCACTACACTTGAATTTTTTCTTTCTGAATTTTGGCGATATTTTCTCCTTCACCTGAGAGTTCTGGAGTTTGGCTTTAATATTCCTGGGAGTTGGGGCAGCTAGGTGGCGCAGTGGTTAGAGCACCAGCCCTGAAGTCAGGAAAGACCTGAGTTCAAATCTGGTCTCAGACACTTCCTAGCTGTGTGACTCTGGGCAAGTCACTTAACCCCAATTGCCTCAGCAAAAAGCAAAAAAA
>JAJPUD010000733.1:53671-111018 GCA_023553655.1 Myrmecobius fasciatus | reverse complement strand
AAAAAAAAATATTCCTGGGAGTTTTTATTTAGGAATCTCTTTCAGGAGGTGATTGGTAGATCATTTCAATTTCTATTTTACTTTCTGGTTTTAGAATATCAGGACAGTTTTCATTCATAATTTCGTGAAAGATGAAGTCCAGACTCTTTTTTTGATCATGACTTTCAGATAGACCAATAATTTTCAAATTATCTCTCCTGGATCTATTTCCATATCAAGTTATTTTTCCAATAAGATATTTCACATTTAAAATTTTTTTTTTCTCATTTTTCTTTTGGTTTTGCTTTATTGTATCTTGATTTCTCATAAAGTAATTAACTTCCATTTGCTCAATTTTAATTTTTTATTAAAGCTTTTTATTTGCATGGGTAATTTTTTTTAACATTGACCCTGGCAAAGCTTTCTGTTCCAAATTTTTCTCTCCTTCCCCCCATCCTCTCCCCTAGATGGCAGATAGTCTAATATATGTTAAGTATGTTAAAATATATGACATCCAATTCAATTTAATTTTTAAGGAATTATTTTCCTCAGTGAGCTTTCATATCATCTTTCCCATTTGGCCAATTTTGCTTTTTAAGGCATTCTTCTCCTCATTAGCTTTTTGTATTTTTTTTGGTACCACTCTCAATTCTCTTCCTAATTTTTCCTTTATCTCTCTTACTTAATTTTCAGAATTCATTTTAAGCTCTTCCATGGCCTATGCCCAATTCTTGTTTTTTTCTTGAAGGCTTTGGGTAGGAACTTTAACTTTGTTATCTTCTTCTGAATGTGTGTTTTTATCTTCCTTGTCATCATAGTAGCTTTCTATGGTCAGAATCTTTTTTGGTTGTCTTCTTATTTTCCTAGTCTATTACTTGGTTTTTAATTCTTTATTAAAGTAGGGCTCTGTTATGTTTGTGACAGCCCTTTTTGTAGTGGCTAGAAACTGGAAACTGAATGGATGCCCATCAATTGGAGAATGGCTGAATAAATTATGGTATATGGATGTTATGGAATATTATTGTTCTATAAGAAACAACCAGCAGGACGATTTCAGAGAGGCCTGGAGAGACCTACATGAACTGATGCTGAATGAAATGAGCAGAACCAGGAGATCATTATACACGGCAACAACAGTACTATATGACGATCAATTCTGATGGACATGGCTCTCTTCAACAATGAAATGTTTCAAACCACTTCCAACTGTTCACTGAAGAAAGCCATATACACCCAGAGAGAGGGATGTGAAATGTGGACCACAACATAACATTCTCATACTCCTTGATTGATGTTTGCTTACATTGTTTTTCCTTTCTCTGATTTTTCTTTCTTGTAGATACGATTTTTCTTGCACAACAATGATAAGTGTGGAAATATGTATACATATATTCGATTTGTCAAGTATTTTAACATAATCAACATGTAGTGGATATCCTGCCATCTAGGGGAGGGGTGGGGACTAGGGAGGAAAAATTTGTAACAGAAAGCTTTGTAAGGGTTAATGTTGAAGAATTACCCATACATATGTTTTGCAAATAAAAAATTAAAAAAAAAAGTAGGGCTCTGTTTTCAGAGTGGAAGGTGCACTGAACCAAATTTGAAAGGTTTTGTGCAAATGTTTTCAGAGATCCTTCTAGGAACCTAACCATAAGCATTTTTTTTTTACCCTGGAACTGTTAGAAGTGTCCCTGTCCCACTGTAGCTATAAGATCTAGTGTGCTAAAGTAATGGAGTCCTTCCTCAGTGCTAATAAAGAGACCACCTGTGAGCTGAGGCCTCTGCAAGCTGAGGCTGCCCACATTCACTCATGGTTTCCTTTTACTTTGCTGACAAATATTTCCTGTAGACTTTCCAAGTTGTTTTCCAAGTTGTTGTTTCCAAGTTGTCTCCTGGTCTAGAAACCACCAGTATTGCTGATGATTTGGATATCTGTAGGCCTGTTTCTCTTTAATTTCTTTCTTATCCATTCCCTTTCTCTTCATTTACACTCTCATTCTCCTGGTCCAAGCACTCATGACTTCTTGTTAGGATTATTGTAATTAACTGCCTTGATCTCCTTGTTGTTAATTTTTGTGAATTTGTGAAAAATTCTCAAAAATTTGAGGAATAATTGTCCTAAGACATAAGGTTCTGTGCATAACTTTTTACTGCCTATGTAAAATTCTGCACAATCTGGCACCAGCCCTTTTTTCCCAGGCTTGCTACATGGGATTGCCTTTGACCCATTCTACCTGATAGTTAAACTGGATTACTAGCTGTTCTCCAAACTCAGCATTCTATGTCTCTGGGACATACCTTGCCTTGGGATGTAGCCTCTCCTCATCTTAGCCCCCTGTAATTTCTGCCAGACTTTCTCATACAACTCTACCTTCTATGTGAAGGTTTTCTTGGTTTCCCCAATTTAGTACCCATTCAAATTGCTTTATGTTTATATTTGTATGAGGGCAGGTATTGTTTAACAGTTGTCTTTGCATCAAAAGCGCCTCACACCAATGCCTTGATGCATCTCCTGATTCCTCCCACCCCAAGCTGCTAACTCCTCCTCCTATCTTATATTTACTTTGTATATACTTTATAAATATTTATATGTGTATATGTTGTCCCCTGTATTGAATGCAAACTTTAGTGAGGCAGACATTTATTTCAAAGTATTTTTTACATTGTTATTTCTATCTAGCCCATAATAGGTGTTTAATCCATGAAACAGGAGGCGGCTCATTGGATAGAGCATTGGACCTGGAGTCTGGAAGAATGGAATTCAAATGTGACTTCAGAAACTTACTATTGGGGCAGCTAGGTGATGCAGTGGATAGAGCACTAGCTCTGAAGTCAGGAGGACCTGAGTTCAAATCGTCTCAGACACTTAACATTTCCTAACTGTGTAACCCTGGGCAAGTCACTTAAAACCAATTGCTTCAAAAAAACAAACAAACAAACAAAAAAAAACCTTACTATTTATGTGACCACGAGAAAGTCATTTAACCTCTGTTTGCCCTGATCCACTGGAGAAGGAAATGACAATCCACTGTAGTACCTTTGCTAAGAAAAACTTATGGGCAATATTGTCTGGAGTCATGAAGAATCATACGTGACTAAACAACAATAATACATGAATTACTACCTTCACAAAGTCTACTACTTGAAATTTTCTTTCTGCTGCACTGGTACCTTCAAGAACTTGTAAAATAGAAGAGAAAAATAAGAAATTCATATAAATAAATGTGGTATAAATTAGAATATGATACATAAAAAAGAAATGTGAAGTATTATGAGCCTAGATAAAAGAGTTCAATTTTAGCTGAACATTCTGGAAATGATTTCTGCATAAGATGTCATTTGAGCTGGGCTTTGAAATATAGACAAGATGACAGTAACTATGGATGGAACGGAGGCTAGCTAGATACAAGAAAGAGTGTGAGTAAAGGTGTGGAAACTGGAAAGAAAGAAGAGAACTTTTTTAGATATAGGAATTTGCCTTGTTTGGCTAGAACATGGTTCATGAGAAGGTGAAGTAGAGAGTAAGGATGAAAAGTTAGATTCCTCTTTGATTCTTTAGGACCTGAATGGTAGACTAAGGAATTGAACTTGATTGGTCAGAGAAAGCCTTAAAATTGGATTCTACCATATTATATAAACTGTTCCATTCCTCCCTGGAGGAAGGAATATGAGTTTCCTATGGGCAGGTATTGTTTTATATTTTTATCACCCAGCATCAATCATGATGCCTGATTCACTTAATAATTGCTTATTGATAGCTTGATTAATGTATGGAACATGAAGTTATAACATTTCTCTGGGCAAAGCTCTAGAACAGACCTTATTGGTAGCTGAGTTTGGTTTTGCCTTGTAAAACTGGACAGAACAAATTTTCTAGGAGCAGCCTAGTCTGTTACCAACAAACCTAAACAAGTAGGGTTCTAAGTATGTCAGATAGCTGTGCATTTTGACTTTTCAGTCTTGGCCACTGGCCAAATTTAAATTGAACACTTGGAACTCCTCAGTCATTCATCATGCTTTAGCCACACATGTGGGGATAGTGCCCAATCTTTAAAAAGCACACAAAGAGCACTTTGAGTAGGAAAGCCCCACTAAGTAGAGTTGAAATTCACAACCTGCATTGGTTTCATCTTACTGAACAGCTCCATGGTTTAGAAGACAGCTGTTGTTGGCTACTCTGAATACAGCTTGCTATTCTTCACCAGGGCTGGAACAGATGAGAAGAGTTAACTTGGGATGAATTAAAACAGTCCATTTCCCCAAATAATGAAACTGCTGTGAGCAAAATGCTAATTTCCTCTGAAGGATGTATGTCTTCCTGTTCTGTGTGGATTTCCAACACACAAATCCAGATGGAAGTTGTCCTGGACCTAGGATATAGTGCTGGACTTAGACTGTGAATAGATTTCTACTTCATCCTTGGAAAGTCCCTGTGAAATCATTCTCCAGAGAATATTTTTAGTTAGTGGGATTGTGAAAGTTTGGATACTTAAATGGTCCCACTCTTGTGCTTTAGAATAACAATAGTAAAGAAAAGGTCTCATTACTGTGGTGCTTTACAATTTATAGAAAGTATTTTCCTTTCACCTACACTGTGAAATAATACAATTATTGTTTTGCTTATTTTATACATTAAAGAACTGAGGCCCAAGAAGTAGGAGAAATAAAATTTTTTTGGTTTCAAACTTTATGTTTTATTATACTATACTGTATTCATTATAATGACATAACTTATCTGTCTCATGCTTTATATTTTAGAAAAAGCTTTACATATATTATATAAAAATATAGTGGTATATATATAGTAATGTATATGGTATAGATAGGATAGTATACTATGGTGTAGTAGAAAGAATACTGAAGTTGGATTTAGAAGAACTGAGTTCAAATGCTAGCTCTTTTATATATTAGCAATATAA
Organism: Myrmecobius fasciatus; assembly: GCA_023553655.1. Taxonomy (NCBI): domain Eukaryota; kingdom Metazoa; phylum Chordata; class Mammalia; order Dasyuromorphia; family Myrmecobiidae; genus Myrmecobius; species Myrmecobius fasciatus. Next base: position 106,120 of record JAJPUD010000733.1, on the reverse strand, counting down.
ATAACCTTGGTCAGATTCTTAGTCTCTTATGGCCTTAGTTTCTTCATCTGTAAAATAGGAATAATAATATCTACACCACTTACTTCACAGGGTGACTTGGAGGATCAAATGAGATTGTGCATTTAAAATGCTTTTTAAACCAGAAAGAGCTATATGTTTCAGCAATTATTATTGTCCTACTGGCAACCCTATGACTGTAGTAATGAAGAATTATCATCATTTCACTGGCGAAGCTATAGTTGCCATATTTACACAGCTTATTTACACAGCAAGTAAGTGGCAGAGAGGGAGCTGAAATGCATGACATCTAGAGGCCTGAAAGTTCTTGGAATCCTTCCAGGAGTATTTCTTTTAGAGATTCAAATTGACAAAAGGTGAGCTATAGGTCAAGAGCAAATCCAGAAACAGATTTTCTATCCAAACAACCATTGTCTATACCAATATTTCCAAAGAGTTTTAGTTTTAGCAACAATTATATATTCTTTCTTTCCTGAGTCTTACCAACTGGAGCAGTGGTATAAGAGATAGTGAAGAAGTCTCTGATCTCTTACTCTTTAAACAAATAGAGAGGATCATAGGATTTAAAGCAATAAGGAACTTTTTAAAAATTTTATTTGCATAACATATGTGTGGGTAATTCTTCAACATTAACCTTTACATAGCTTTCTGTTACAAATTTTTCCCCCCAACTCCCCATCCCTCCCCTAGATGGCAGGATATCCACTACATGTTAATTATGTTAAAATATTGGCAAATCGAATATATGTATACATATTTCCACACTTATCATTGTTGTGCAAGAAAAATCGTATCTACACAAAAGATATATCAGATAAAGGAAACACAATGTAAGCAAACATCAATCAAGGAGTATGAGAATGTTATGTTGTGGTCCACATTTCACATCCCTCTCTCTGGTGTATATGGCTTTCTTCAGTGAACAATTGGAGGTGATTTGAAACATTTCATTGTTGAAGAGAGCCATGTCCATCAGAACTGATCGTCATATAGTACTGTTGTTGCCGTGTATAATGATCTCCTGGTTCTGCTCATTTCACTCAGCATCAGTTCATGTAAGTCTCTCCAGGCCTCTCTGAAATCGTTTTGCTGGTCATTTCTTACAGAACAATAATATTCCATAACATTCATATACCATAATTTATTTAGCCATTCTCCAATTGAAGGGCATCTATTCAGTTTCCAGTTTCTAGCCACTACAAAAAGAGCTGCCACAAACATTCTTGCACATGTGGGGCCCTTTCCCTCCTCTAAGATCTCTTTGGGATATAGGCCCAATAGAAACACTGCTGGGTCAAAGGGTATGCATAGTTTGATAACTTTTTGAGCATAGTTCCAAATTGCTCTCCACAATGGTTGGATCCGTTCACAGCTCCACCAACAATGCATCAGTGTCCCAGCCCTCCCACATCCCCTCTAACATTCATCACTAACTTTTCCTGTCATTTTAGCCAATCTGACAGGTGTGTAGTGGTACCTCAGGGTTGTCTTGATTTGCATTTCTCTGATCAATAGTGATTTGGAGCACCAATAAGGAACTTTTAAGGTCTAGTTCAGTTCTCTCATTTTACAGTTGAGGGAACTGAAAAGTTTCTAAGAAGAAGCAGTTAAAGAAGTAAGCTGAGTTATGCAAATTTACAGAAGTAGTAGCCAAAATTTTAACCTGAATACTTTGAATTCTGAATCCAGTATTCTTTATACTTTATCATGTAGTAAGGCTAATGAGATCAAGCAGTTGTAATGAGTAGCTATTGAAAAATCACTATGCCTGGTGACAACCAAAGGGCTATATCACAATCTTACCATCTATTTGATAATTTGTTTTATTTACCCTCAAGAAACTGAATAGAATAAGAAATCCATGACTAGACTCTCCAAATGGCTTCAGTCTTGGAGGTTTTGTCAGCAGATGGTCAACAATGATAGGTCTAACCCAGCTAAAAAGTCTTTGTGTATGGACAAAGTGATGTACAGGGAATGTCTTTTGTTTGGCAATCAGATCAAATCAAAAGGCTTGAGTCACCAGAATATTAGCCACCAGTTATGATGAATTATTTTGGCTGTGGCAACACAGGAAGGCAGTTTACTAAGTCATGAAGGGGCTCCACATGATCTTTATTGGCGGAAGGAATACTCACAATGTTGAAACTACAGATATTTTCCAGCAGGAACATACTTAGCAATATAGAGCAAAGTAAAACCAGGACTTACCATACTAATATTCTGAAATCCAGAACTGTTACTATTACTAGGCAATCTAAGTCCCAAATTTAGAGAATACTTGACTTTAAGTGGTTCAGCAGCCCCAAAATGACAAGGCTTACAATCTAATTAGCAAGAAAAATTATTTGAAACAATAATTACCACATGGCATGCTGGTAACTCTTAGTTACCAGCTAAGTGTCTAAACACTTGGCTTCAATTTATTGGTAATCTAGTCTATGCCTTTGAATTTATTCTCTTCCCAATTCCTGGCATTATATTGGTGTTCTAGACTTTATTGTCTTCTCCCATAGGTTAAGTGCCTGCCATACCTCTCACGGAGTCTACCCTGTGCATAGTATAGAGTACTAGTTCTAGAACAAAGTTTTTATTTATGCCTTTTCTCTAATCCTTTCACAGACACTCTTGTCCTCCCCAAGTAATGAAGGAGTCTTTGAGGTAGATGTCTCAAAGACATCTATGAGATGAATCATACTCATTTGCACACCCCAGAAAGCCTGGGAAAATGCTGAGTATATGATACATCCCTAATGAATATTTGTTTACTTCTTGAATTGGCTTACAGAAATCCCAAACAAAATAAATATAATATATATTTTTTCAAGACTGAATAAAAATGTTAACTTTTTTGGGGACTAGAAATAAGTTAAGAAACCTCAATTCTTTCAACCTACCTAAATTTGAAGGATCCTAAAAGATTTCAACATGTGTTCAACTGGACTTGAGGGTATGACATCAGTAGTATTTTTATTAAGGATTTCTTGTGACTGAACTCTGAGAGGGAAGCTTGAATTACCACTAGTATAAAAATACAACCTTCTAAGATAAAATTATCAGTTGGACTTCCTTCTTTTTAAGAGCTGCTTTTGGGACTAACAAAAGCCCAAAGCTATATATCATAAACGTCTTATTTTTTTCAGGGGCAATGCTATGTGATTGACCCAATCATCAAAATGAATGAATGAATGAAATATGAAGCTGTTAAAAGAGGACTAGACTTAAGAGTCAGAAGGCTGATTTGAATCCAGCCTGCTTAATTATTGCCATTGTGACCTTAAACAAGTCACTTAATCCCTTTGGTTAATTATTTTGGCTTATTAGCCCCTTCTGGTTTATTTATTTACTTACAGGTTTATTTAGAATCTCCTTTTTTGGCTTATTTTGGTTTATTTGGTTTATTTCTTTATAAAATGAGAAAATTGGAATTGATTTCTGAAGTCCCTTCCTACTCTAAATCTTTTGATACTGAGAACTAGTGTCTTAGATTACATTGTTCTATTGTTTTAGGTAGATATTATTGTTCTGTCTATTGTTCTAGATTCTTTCCTGTCTATGAAAAAAAAGAATAATCAATTTATCAATAAAAATTCATTAAGGAAGATGTTTTTCAGTGGTGGTGTGGGGGACACATACAAATCTTAGCTAAGATTCTTCCTGCCTTGATGGAGCTAACATTCTGATAAAGTGGAATGACCCATAGTCTGATAAGAAGAGCACATAGTACTACATAATAAGTTCATTGGATACATGAAAAAAAATGTATCTCCTGAGCCAGTCCTTAATTTTAATGTAAGTTTCTCTATAAGAGTTACCCTCAATTATTTTGTTTTTTAAAAAAAGCTACCCCCATTTCAAGACATTAGATGGACCCACAACTACTTAAAAACCGTAGCTTAAGAGCCACCACAAATGTGTTTACATTTATTTACCAACCATAGAAGACAATTTGTTCACAACAAAGGCATTTTATGAAATAACATGTTAGAAATAGTAATAAAACATTTCCTCCTAACCTGGGACATACTATAGATATTATCACTGGGAAATTGACTCCTATAAGACTATGTGTGGGCAGCTACATGGTTCTGTGGATAGAGTGCCAGGTCTGGAGTCAGGAAGATCTAAGTACAAATCTGGCCTCAGACATTTACTAGTTGTGTGTCTCTGGACAAGTCACTTAACCCTGTTTGCCTCAGTTTTCTTATCTATAAGATGAATTGGAGAAGGAATTGGAAAACCACTCCAGTATCTTTGCTAAGAAACCTCCCAATGGGGTCATGAAGAATAGGACATTACTGAAAAAAACTGCACAACAACAACACCATGTTTGGTCAAGGGCTAAGCATGATAGGACCTCTGTTGATGTAAGACCACTGATATCTTCTATTTATGTTAAGTGCCTGTCACTTTCACATGCCATACAGTCTCTGTTGGTTTTGTGGTTGTAGTATGTAATCTCTGCTAAGCATTGTTCCTTACTAGTCTTAGGTTGCCACTACTTTCTCTCTTGGTCTACTGGTCCCTGTTTATTATTATCAGATGCAACTCCACTTGGCACAAGGTTATGAAGTTTTTCTTTGCTTTGGCTGAGATGCTACCTCTGTTCTAGGAGGAATCATTTCTTTCATCTCATTTTTATCCTAAAATTCAGACTTTTTTTGTTTGTTTGTTTGGGCTATAGCTCTTTTTCAGAATCAGACATTGTAATAGAAGGAGAAATACAATGTTACAGACACCATTGTTACCACTAATCTGATTGTCTTTCCCAAAGATGACAGATCCTGGAAAGTCCTATTATCACTCGTGGTCATATGCTCTACTCATTTAGAAGTGTTGGGAAAATACCAACATTTCTTTGGTTTTTAAAGAATATGAACACTTCCCCCCTTCCCCAACATCCTATTGGCTTCATCTCTGCCATTGCCTGGATCTTTGTTCTCATCTTGTTAGTCCAATGGGTGTGGCTAATGAAAATCTAGCCTATTAGAATAGCTCTAGTACCTACTAGAAATTCTGTTTCTCTTCTTTTTGCTGTATTGAGCAAAAATACAGCTCAATTGAGCTTAGTCAAATTAGTTTAATATAACGTCCTGCCACATGGATAGACAGACTCAGCTACAGATGTTTTATGCTTTTTGCATAGAATTAATGAAAGGGATAATAAATGATAGAATATTTATTATATAGATATGAACATAGAGCTTTTCCTATATTCAAGTTGCTTCTAAGCAGTTTAAGAGTACTCTCCAAACTCAGAAGTTCCAGGAAAGATATAGTTCAGATCATTAGTCTCTCCCCACAGCCATTGCCCTGAGAGCAAGGAAAGGAGTGTAAGAAAGACAATACATGGCATCCATTATGGATAGTCATTAATCAAAACACTGGGAGCTTGAAATCTAGGTCTTGGATTGTCTTTGTATCACACAGCATTACCTTAGGGGAAACCCCTCAGTGCAAACAGAAATTCCTATGACTGGTGCTTTTCTGTTTGGTGTCTTGTGGCTAGTGGGGTCGTATGATTGCTTCTTACTCTACCTAGCTCATACCTCATGTAACTAGGAGCATTGGACTCAGGAGTAGACTCCAGGAAGGAGAGTCTGTCTCTGCTGTTATGCCCTCTTATCTTTCTGACCTGGTGGCCAGTAAATTCTACATAGGTTCAACCCTAACCCACTGACTCTTCTCAACATCAGGAACTAACCTGAGACACACATATGGTAATTAGGTAAGATATAGATGTTCATATATCTCTCTCTCCCCATGATGTGTAGCAATCTTTCTACATAAAAACTGCCTGGCTATCTCAGACTTATGCTTTCATTCTGTCTCAGACAGTGGAACCAAGAGATCCGTTGCTAGAGAGTGAGATTCTATCCAGCTCAAGAAAATAAGAAAACTTTCTGAAAAGTCACAAGTACCATAAGCTTTTTTGAGATCTTTGAGATCAGAATCTCTATTAGGTTATAGATGATAATCTATTACAGAGCAGAATGGAGCCTAGAAAGTGTCCATTCAAAACTCTACTCTGAGTGTGGTGGAACATTCTCCACTACTGGGAAGGCTGTGGGTGATGGATCTTTTGAGTTCAGGAGTTCTGAGTTGAAGTAGGGCTAAAAACCCATCAGGTGAATACAGAACTAAATTTGGCATCAGTATAGTCAGTCTCTGGGACTGGAAGTTTTGTCTAAGGAAAGGTGAACTGATCCAGGCCAGAAAAATGGAACCAGGCAAGGCTTCTGTTCCAATCATTATTGAGATCAGGCCTGGAAATACCCACTGCACTTTCAGTTTGAATAAGATAGGGAAACACAATATCTAAATCAATTGCTGTTTCCCCGCCTTATTTTTTTTTCCCTACTCTTACTGCATTTTTAATCTTCTACTTGGGAATTTTTTTGCTAAGATCTTGAACTTAGTGAGCACTTAAATTTTTTTTGTTTTAATTTAATAACTTTGTCATTAAAACAGACAAAACAAATTTGTTCAGACAAAACAAATTTGTAAGAACTTTTTACTAAGCTAATGTCTGAACTATTGCAATGGCTTCCTCTGGTTTTCTGGAAGGTTGTCATCTTCATCTTCCTAAAGTTTTGATTATGTTGCTTCTTACCTCCCCATTACCTAGGAAAGAGAATCCATACTCATTAGTATGAAATAGAAGGTTTCAACATTCTGGTCCTAACCTACTTTTGGAGCTTATTTTTCACTACCATATTACATGAAAATGATGTCTTGGCTGAACTGGATTCTTTTAGCTTCTATCCTATTGCTTAAATTCTTCCCTTCTTCTGAATCCCTGTGTTCTCCTTTCCCTTTCCCAAATGTTGATATTTCTATTCATCCTTCAAGTTGAAATCAAATGGAATTCTTACATGAAGCTTTTCATGATCACTCCAACTAGATGTGATCTTTATTTTGACTAAACTCTAATGGTATTTATTTTGTGTACTACTTAAAAATCTTTGTTACTTTATATTGTTATTCTTTTGCCTCTCTCATTTTGTCAAAGGATTGTAAGCTCCAAGACAACAAGCACTGTTAGTTGTTTTTGGACCGTTCATATTGTCCAGGACACAGGAAAGACTCAAATATTTGTTGAATGAATGAATGGGCAATTGATATATCTCCATATGGTTGCTTCTGGAAATTTTCCCATCACCATCTGTAACTGTTTAAATATTGGTGAATTTTTCTGCAAAAGACTTTTAATGATCATCTCAGTCCACCTTGAGAGATTCTATCCTTTTGTGAGACAGAAAATCATTACTTCTGCTCTGATAAAGGTTTTCTCCAAATGGAATGTTAATTCTTCATTGTGCTGATGTATGAACATTCAAAAGCAGGCACTTGCTCAAATACAGTTTGCATTTCTAATCTTTTGGCAAAGCATTCCTTATTAAGTATTTTCCCCCTAGGTTTTTCTCTCTAGAGAACTTTGGTTTTTAGGGAAAGGACAGAGGTGATAGAAATCAATAACCTTTTGAAGACTTTGGAGAGGAAAATAATGAATTTAATTGGTCTCCTGAGACCCTTCAATTCACTTTTAAGGTATCTACAGTAGCTGCTTTATATCTTTCAATGTCTGAGCCCTTTGCTGTTTCTGGTGTAAAACCCAGATCACATTTTTTTAAAAGGATAATCCTTTGCAAATATTACATTCTTTATACAAAACATACTTCTGATTCTTCAAAAAACACAACACTTTGATGCCTAATTGCCATACAATGGAGATGATGCCCTTAAAATTGCCCTTTGTCCTATGGGCAATTAGAACTAAATAAAGCCAAATAGATAGGTTCTGAACTTTGGGACAAGAAGTTTATTAAATGGGGGAAGAGGCCTACTCTTCTTCTTTTTTGGCTCTACCCATTTCGTTAACCCCAATATTCCTTCCCTTTGCCCCCATACTTCTCCCACTTTATCTTCTAAACTTTTTAAAACTCTGGTATTTTATGTAAGATTCCAGATATCCTTAAGAAGGATCTGCTGTTACATTGGAATATACCATGATCTTAGAATCTTCAAGATTTATTTCATGCTTGGTGTATATTGCTTACAGATGAAAGTTGAAGGAGGACAGAATGAAAGGAGGAAGAAGGAAAGAGGGATAGAAAGTGGAGGAGACATCCTACTAACAATCATAGTGGTTCCCATTAATTCATTATATCTGATAATGTATTACAGTACTTCCTACGAAGTATTATAAGACAACTCCTCTTTCTCTCTGTCTCTCTGTCTCTGTCTCTGTCTCTCTCTCTCCTCCTTTTCTCCTCCTCCTCTTCCTTCCTCCTCCACCTCCTTCTTCTTATCATCAGGGTTAAATGACTTGCCCAGTAAGTGTCAAATATCTGAGGCTAGATTTGAATTCAGGTCTTACCTGACTCCAGGGCTGGTGCTTTATCCACCTTGCCACACAAAGCAGGCCAGAGACGAGACAGAAGAGTCAGGATTAATCAATTAATTAATTAATTTCAGAATGAGGAATCCTTCCCATGGAAACCCACCTCCTAAGAAGAACTTCACATTGTTGGTGCTGGGGCCATTTATGTACCTGTAAATGGTTGGCCCACAACACAATCATTCTTAGATCTTGAGATAGTTCTCATGGTTAGCATTTCTTGAGACAATACAGTGTTCTTTGGTCCTGTGGACCATTGTCTCAAATTTTGGGGTGTGTGGCCACCCTGTAGGGTACAGAACCAGAGTTCTGTGACAGGAACAGGAGTGTAGTACCTGCCAGTGACAAGGAACAGGAATTGTGAACAGGTGATGGATGACCCTGGGAAATAAGGGAGGCTAAATCCCTCGGTGAACACCTGGTGCTAGTCCAAGCAATACACTTTGCCAGAAAGTAATATTCTGAGTGCAAAGGATCATTGTTATGCCAGGTTCAGGACATAGCCTCCTTGCTGAGCCTTAACTCTGGGAAACAGGATATCTCCAAAATATTTTAACAACTATCATTAGCACATTAACTAATATCAGAAATTAGTATTAGCTTTTCAAATAACTAAAATTGTCATCTTAAGTTATAGCACAGATTGATTTTAAGGAATTATAGTAGTGGTGATAGAGACTGTGTTGTGATCATGTATGTATGTATGTATGAGCCCATACTGGCTTCTGTAGCAGAAAGATGGGGGAGGGGAGATCAATGATTTGTGCAGCATGAGAGTAGTGGGCCATAGAGCATGGTTTAGAATGATGGGGAAGCTACAATAATGTAAGAAATAAGGGAAGGCAGAGAATCTATCTTTCAGACATACTAAAATGGCTAAAACACTAGCTATTTCTCCACCTCACTTTCTCTCATACCATCTTGTGCATCTGCATAGATCATCCCCTCTCCTGTTAAAAAAACTTTCTGTCTTCAAGGCCCATATGCTACTTCATTTCTTCATTCCTGAAACCTTGCTTATCAACCATGTGTAAAAGCACTTTCTTCCTCCCTGAATTTATTTGGACTTTGCCCTTACCACGTCCTATTACTTAGAATAAGAATTATTTATGTTTATTTCTGTTTTATCTATTGAATAGTAAGCCCCTTGAAGGCTTGAGCTTAACAATTGTCTGCTGAATTGATTAGAAAACAGTTAATAAAGGCAGCTAGACTGCGAAGTCAATAGAGCACCAATCCTGGAGTCAGGAATACCTGAGATCAAAAATGGTCTCAGACACTTAACACTCACTAGTTGTGTGACTGGACAAGTCATTTAATCCAATTGCCTTGCAAAAAAGGGCAATTTTCGATCTATCTTTGCAATTTTCCTTAAGATAATTCCTGAAACTAGTGAGAGCAATGAAGAAGTTGCTTAGGAATTCTGAATGAAAAACAGTTTTGTTTGGGAGGCCCAACACCATGGAGAAAAAAAAAAACCAACCCGATATTGGAGGGAACAACTTTCAGTCTTCCCCCTGCTTCTCTCCTTTTTCCCAATTCATCTCATGCTTAAGCTAAAACTTAAATGACAATAGCTTGACAAGGGCAGGAAAAATGCTTGGGGGAGGGAGTGAAGAAAGGTGGGTAGTTTGAAGGGGAAGCAGCTGCAGGATGCTCAGCCCTGGCCTCAGATACTTCTAGACACTTTGACATAATTATCCTTTTCAACATTGTTAAAAATACTTTTCTGGGTCAAATGAGAGAAAACACCAATTGACTCTCCTTCCTGGCTTGTGATGTCAGCCAAAGGGCCCCGCTAGGATTTGAGATCTTAGGAAAGAATACAGCTCAAGTTCAGAGGTGGCAGTGCACTAGAGGCTGTTAAAAATATAATTGTTCACAACTTTGGGATGGAGAGGATGAATAAGTAGAGAAATGTTATGAAGAATATTCCCCACCAAATCAACATATATACTTTGGTAGTTGGTGGATTCAGTGTTTAGCTAGACATAAAGGAATATGTGCAAGCTATGTTAGACAGCTTAGGATAAAAAAACTAAGATTACTCAAACATCTTATGCCTATATGTCATGAATACTTTGTTTAAGAGGATCAGAAGATATTAGAAGTAACAAACCAACAAACAACATCACCAAAAAATGAAACTGACAATCTTTTTAAAAATTTTTCTTTTTTATGACAAGCTCAAACATCAACAAACATGAATATCTCAGTTATACACAGAACAGAAAATAGGATTAAATATAGAGCTGTGAACTTCTGCTACATAGGTTTTATGTATTAAGTCTAATACAACAGTAACAAAACTTCCCATCAGTATTTTTATATTTCATTGATGCCTTTCTCTTTTCCTTTTTTTGGCATCTTTATTGTTCCTCATCAACTCCCAACCCCACCCCCAGTAAAAGCTTTTTTAAATTTAATTTAATTTAATTTAATTTTTATTTTTATTAAAACTTTTTATTTGCAAAACATATGTATAGGTAATTCCTAAACATTAACCCTTACAAAGCTTTCTGTTACAAATTTCCCCCCCCCTACTCCCCACCCCTCCCCTAGATGGCAGGATATCCACTACATGTTAATTATGTTAAAATACTTGACAAATCGAATATATGTATACATATTTCCACACTTACCATTTTTGTGCAAGAAAAATCATACCTACAAGAAAGAAAAATCAGAGAAAGGAAACACAATGCAAGCAAACATTAACAGAGAGCATGAAAATGTTATGTTGTGGTCCACATTTCACATCCCTCTCTCTGGGTGTATATGGCTTTCTTCATTGAACAATTGGAACTGGTTTGAAACATTTCATTGTTGAAGAGAGCCATGTCCATCAGAATTGATCATCATATAGTCTTCTTGTTGCCTTGTGTAATGATCTCCTGGTTCTGCTCATTTCACTCAGCATCAGTTCATGCAGGTCTCTCCAGGCCTCTCTGAAATCGTCCTGTTGGTTGTTTCTCACAGAACAATAATATTCCATGACATTCATATACCATAATTTGTTCAGCCACTCTCCAATTGATGGGCATCCATTCAGTTTCCAGTTTCTAGCTACTATAAAAAGGGCTCCCACAAACATTCTTGCACATGTGGGGCCCTTCCCTTTCTTTATGATTTCTTTGGGATATAAGCCCAATAGAAATGCTGCTGGGTCAAAGGGTATGCACAGTTTGATAACTTTTTGAGCATAGTTCCAAATTGCCCTCCAGAATGGCTGGATCCATTCCCAGTTCCACCAACAATGCATCAGTGTTCCAGCCTTCCCACATCCCCTCCCACATTCGTCATTATCTTTTCCTGTCATTTTAGCCAATCTGACAGGTGTGTAGTGGTACCTCAGAGTTGTCTTAATTTGCATTTCTCTGATCAATAGTGCTTTGGAGCACCTTTTCATATGACTACAAATAGTTTTAATTTCATCATCTGAAAATTGTCTGTTCATATCCTTTGACCATTTATCAATTGGAGAATGGCTTGAATTCTTATAAATATGAGACAATTCTCTATATATTTTAGAGATGAGACCTTTATCAGAACTCTTAAATGTAAAAATGATTTCCCAATTTATTGCTTCCCTCCTAATCTTGACTGCATTGGTTTTGTTTGTACACAAACTTTTTAACTTAATATAGTCAAAATTATCTATATGGTGTTCAATTAAAAGTTCCAATTCTTCTTTGGACATAAATTTATTCCATCTCCACAGGTCTGAGAGGTAAACTATACTACGTTCCTCTAATTTACTTATAATATCACTTTATATTGAGATCATAAACCCATTTAGATCTTATCTTGGTATGTGGTGTTAGGTGTAGGACAAGCCCTAATTTCTTCCACACTAGTTTCCAATTTTCCCAGCAATTTTTGTCAAATAATGAGTACTTATCCCAGAAGCTGGGGTCTTTGGGTTTATCAGATACTAAATTGCTATAGTTATTGCCTAGTTTGTCCTGTGATTCTATCCTATGCCACTGATCGACTACTCTATTTCTTAGCCAGTACCAAATGGTTTTGATGACTGTTGAAAAGCTTTTTTATAATCAAAAAGTATAGGTAAGCAAAACATAATAATGCATTGACCATGTCTGTAAAAACACATCTATCTCTCCATCACTTTCAATGTTAGTCTTTTGAAGTTATGATGAATTGCTGTATTGATTAGTGTTTTAAAAACTTTCAGAGTTGTTTTCCTTGACATTTTCTTCTGGTCCTGAGCACCTTACTTCATATTTTCATAAAAATCTTAGGTTTTTTAGAATTTGTTTTTAATCTCCCAGTATCTGTCTTTTTTCCCCCTGAGGCAATTGGGGTTAAATGACTTGCCCAGGGTTACACAGCTAGGAAATATTATCTGAGGCTGGATTTGAATTCAGGTCCTCCTGACTTCAGGACTGGCACTCTATCCATTGTGCCATCTAGCTGCCTCTAAGTCATTCCTTATGATGCAATAATATTCCATTGCATTCATATTAATATATACCATAATAGAGTCTGCCATTCTCCAATCAATTGGCTCTTTCTTTGTTTCCAATTCTGTGCTACAACAAAAAGATGTTATATTCTTGTACACTTATGGGCCCTTTCCCTTTGTTTTTGACCTCCTTAGGGTATATGCCTAACACTAGTATTGCTAGAACAAAAAAATATGCACAGTTTTATCGACTTTTGGAGTACTGTTCCAAATTGCTTTCCACAACTCAAATTTCTACCAGCAGTACAGCAATGTACTTATTCTCCCATAATCCCTCCAATAATTGCTATTTTTTTCTTTTATTACCCTTTCCAATCTGATGATGTGAGATGGAATCTGAGAATTATTTTAATTTGCATTTTTCTTAATAATGATTTTTTCCCCTGAGGCAATTGGGGTTAAGTGACTTGTCCAGGGTCACACAGCTAGGAAGTGTTAAGTGTCTGAGGTAAAATTTGAACTCTAGTCCTTCTGACTTCAGGGCTGGTGCTCGATCCATGGCACCACCTAGCTACCCCTAATAATAATTTTCAACATTTTTTCATATATGTGTTGATAGTTCATATTTATTCCTTTGAAAATAAAACTACCTACTCATATCTTTTGACCATTTATCCTTTGGGTAATGACTCTTAATCTTACATATTTGTATCAATTCACCAAATATCTTCATATCAGATCTTTCTCAGAGAAGTTTGCTGTAAAGAGTTTTAAAATTTTTTCTTCTTATATTAACTGCATTGATTTTGCTTTTGCCAAATTTGTTCAATTTTCTGTAATTGAAATTGACAAGTTTTTATGATATCTCTATTTTTTGGTTTAGTTAATATTTTTTCTCCTATACATAGTTGTGAAAGACATCTTCTTTTCTCATTTATTTATGACATGACCTTGTAAAATTTAGATTATGTAATTATTTGGAGCTTATTGTATTTTATAGTGTGAGATATTTGTCTAAATCTAATTTTTTCTAGACTGCTTTTCAGCTTTGTTAATAGACTTTGTCAGAGAGTAAGTATTTTACATATTCCTGGATTTATTGAACACTATGATTTTGGTTGCCTCTGGATCTTGATTATCTAATTTGTTTCACTAATCAACTTTTTTACAACACAAATTTTTAACTAATACAAAATCATTTTGATGACAGCTGCTTTTTATATAATTTGAGGACTAATATATTAGACCTTTTTAATTTCTGCCTTTTTATCGACTATTTCTTCAAATAAATTTTGTTATTATTTTTAGTTTTTTAAAATAATTTTTCAGGAGTTTGGAATAGTACCAAATCTGTAAATTAATTTACACAGTGTTATATGTTAACAGATAGGAAAAGACTGGTTACTAGCCTGGGAATAATTTAAGAATGAGTTGAATCATTGACTGAATAGAATAAGTCTATATTAAATTAGAAAAAAGATAAGGATTCAAAGAAGAAATGTATGTGTGTACCAAGCAGTAAGCTCTGGGTTCACAGAGGCAGGCTTCAATTCTGGAGAGGAAAGCTAACCCCAAAGAGGAATTTTTCAGAGGAATCCCCCACATTTGGATTTTCTAAACATAAGGATTATAGGTTCCCTTCCAGAAAAAGTACTCAGTATATAATATGGCTCTTATATTGTTTGTGATAACTTGATTTTTTATTTCCTTCACTATAGTAACTATATAATGTAAAAGAATCACAGATGTTCAAATTTTTTGTTTTGCTTAACTTTGTTTATATTTGTTGCAAGGGTTTTCTTTTCCTTTTTTCTTTTGAATGAAGAGGTAGGTAAGAAAATAGATTTTTATTATAAATTTTTTATATTACAAAACACAAAATTCACAAATGTGTACTAACAAATATATAATACATTTCAAATAGTAATATATTCATTATGATTTCCCCAGAAAGTAAAGACAACTTTTGGGGATGCTGAATAGATATTTCTCATTAATCTCAGACCTGTACTACCAGAATAAGTCATAAGGTAGAGATTTCCTGATCAGCCAAAGTATGTCTTTATTTAGGCTTTCAACTAAAAGATTATCCAGTAATCATCTTCTCCTCTAAGAAGTGTGTTGTTAAGGAAATCTTGGACATCTAGCACCCAACATGGGAACTCTTGACATGAGGTAACCCCAAAGCTAGAGATGTTCATTTCTCAGGATTGTTAGTGACTGACCTGTGATCAGAGAATAAAAGAAAAAGGCAAAAGCATCTAGGGCTTATGGTCCAGCCTTAGACCCACCTAGGCAAAAGACATGTTTAAGCTTCCATGGCTAAATGGAAATTTCTGGAAATCCTAGGGATGAAAAAGCATTATGCAAAATGCTTAAGGGTGAGAAAGAGGCATTATCACAACTTTGATAGACCTCAGAGAATGGAGATTCCTCTAACAAAAGTAAATCTCTCCCAACACTCTGTCACGAATCATTTTTCTTTTTTAACTTAAAAAAATGTTCATTTTCAGGTCCAGGTTGTCTTTCTTCCTTCTGCCCCCCAATCCTGTTCAAAAGGCAAGAAGGACAATGACCATTATGCACATGAAATCATGCAAGTCATAGCTAATCATTTTCAATGCAGTCCTACCTACTGGGGTCCAATCAGGACTTAATTTTATCCTAACTAGATGCATGTATCTGATTAAGAAGCCACTCACTGCATCCTAACAAATAAAGGGTTCCTCTTATCACCCGTGCTGTACATGATTATAGTATTCCAACATAACTTGCTTAAACAAGTGATCAACTTAGGAGAATGGGAAAAGATAAAATATATTGACTGTCAACTATCTCTTAAAGAAGTTTAATAAAACACATTTCTCTCAAAAAGGTTGAAACACTACAGAAACTATCTAATTCAATTAATACTTCTATTCTTGCCAAGCAGAGACATGGCAAGCAAGAACAATGTTGGTTGAGTGTATAAACTCATTTCAAAAATATTTTGGGGAAGGATGATGGTAGTTTATGAAAAATATTATTTCATAAAATAGTGAAAAGCTGGGAAGTGGAAAACCAGATTGCTAAGAGCTTGGAATGAGACTTAGCTGGGCCAGATCATCCCAGATTTTTTTTAATGAAACTTAAAAGAGAATAACAAAAGTTCATGAAATAGAACAGATCTGCAGATATTACTATAGTGATCTACTCTAATTGGTGATGATGATGGATGCACAATATTTTTCTTTCACTACTTTCATAGCCCATGTACTCTCTGAGAAAGTAACAATTTCACTTATGAAAATGATGTTGGGAAGTGGAGCCAAAGTTAATCAGTTTCATGCACAAGAAATTTTTGTTGAGGGTGGCAAGGTTTTAAAGGCTCTTTAGAGTAATTCTCAATGTATTTTAAAGAAGAGGAAACTTGGAAGAATGCATCTTTGCTCAGAAAAGATGAATGAGAGGATGTTAGCAACTACCTATTCACATGTCTAATTTCTCATCTATATAAAAACTTTTATGAGAATGGCTTAAGCAAGTGTGGAGGACATCCTTAATGAAAACTTGAGAAAAGAATAGGCAGGCATTTGCAGACAGTTTTCTGTAGCAGATCATATATTCACAATCCCACAGTTTCCTTAATGGGTCTAGAGAATAAAAACTCATTTGACTTGGTACAAAGTATAAGCTTTAGATTCTTCAACAAAGTTTCTCCCATGCACATGTTAATATCATGTAAGACTATAACAGATAAAATGGGATAAACAGATTAAAAAAACATTCCCCCCCAAATGGGATGCAGTTATTTATATATCTGCTGAGTTTCAACATCAGGTGAGTTATAAAACAAAGAGACATATGTAGCCAAGTACCTAAGATATTTATCTGTCTCATGAACAACTGAGACCAAATAGGATCACTTTCAGGAATTGCAAACATTTTGCTGATGACAGAGCCCATCTTTATAAAACTATTACTCTTCTGGTGATATTATCTGGATTTAAATCATGGAATGTCATGTTTTAGAAGAATCAAAGTTGTAGCCAACTTGAAGAGCAATGGAAAAATAGTCAATAGTATATAAGTATTTTTCAAGAGCCTATTATGTGTCAGGCTTTGTACTGAGTACTGGGAATTCAAATAAAAAGACAGTCTTTTCCCTTAAAGAGCTTACAATCTAATGGGGGAAAGACAGTAAACAAAGGGACCTTAAAAGATGGGGGGGAAAGGGAGAAGACACACAGTAGGTATAAGTAGACTATAGTATATGATCAGAGGAGAGTGGGGAACACTGTGAATGTAGAGATCAGAGAAAGCTTTATGGGTTCTGACTTGAGCTTTGAAAAATGAGTTACTGTGGCAAAAAGGCAGAAGGGAAGCAGAAGTGTATTTCAGGCACAGGAAATGACCTAGATGAATGCAGAGGTGGGAGATGACCTGTCAATTTTGAATAACAACTAGGAGTATGCCAGAACTTAGGATATGTGAAAGGCAATTAGAGAAATATGACATAACTTTGGAGAGGTAATAAAAATCAAAAAGAGGGGATTTGTAGAGCATCAAATCCAACCAATAAATTCATTTGGAATTTAATTTTGAAGATAAAACTGAATGAGAAGTCAGATGACTTGAGATTTAATCACAATTCTGTTGGGACCTTGTTGGATGTGTCATACTACTCTGGGATCTCCATGTCATCTCTAAAATAAAATTAGTGGATTAGATTACCTCCAGATTTAAAAATTCTGTTTTCAGTGTTCTAATGTCTCTTAAAGCTTGGGCATTCTGTGATTTCATAGCAAAGACCCATCTTTTATTTCCTTTCATCCTTCCCACAGTACTCAATGCATGCATCTACATTCACTAGGCACTCACACTCTAATGTAACATGCAGCTTTTAGAGTCTTCTGTCTTCTGTAGTTGGCCACTACATTGGTTGAATTAAGAGCATCCTATAGCTATATTCATGGTGTTTGGAGGTGGCCATGAAGGTGGATATAGAGGGAAGGCAAATACCCTCTCCCGTACATATTCATGAAAACAACTGAGGCCCTGGGAGGCTGTGATTTGTTCAAGGCCATACAGTAGTAGCAGAGCAGGGAATCCTCACATAAATGTGTATTCTTTGACTGTGTTTGTTTTAATCTCCTACCAGACGGGGAGCTTCAGGGGGCAGGAGACAGGTTAATCTAAACTTTTTATCTCCCACCACACTCAGAGCTCAGATAGCAATAAATGCTTAATAAATCACAGGATCTCTAAATTGAAAGGGGTTTTGTTATTGGTCAGTTTTTTTGTCCTGTATGGACTCTATTTGGAATTTTCTTGGCAAGAACCACTGGAGTGGCTTGTCATTTCCTTCTACAACTCATTTTACAACTGAGGAAACTGAGGCAGACAGGATCAAGTGACTTGCCCAGGGTCACACAGCTAGAAAGTATCTGAGGCCAGATTTGAACCAAGGAAGATATGTCTTCCTGAATCCTGACTCTGCAATCTATCTACTGTGCCACCTAGCTGCTTTCTGAAAGGAGTTTTTGAAACTATTTAATTCAAGCCATACCCACTTTTATATATTTCTAGTTTAGTGGCACAATGGATTAGAGTACTGGACTTGGGAGTCAAGAAGATTTTTCTAATTTGGCCTCAAACACTTACTAGCTATGTGACTCTGGTCTTGTCATTTAACTGCTTTGAGTGTTAGCTTCCTCATTTGCAAAATGGGGATATTGATAGCAACCCACCTCACAGGGCTATTTTGAGGATCTATATGAAAAAATATTTGCAAAGTGCTTTACAAACTTTAAATCATTATATAGCTTAACTGTTCAGCAGTTTTTCCTTATATAAAAGTCTAACTTTAGCAGGGCTCTTTGCAGTTTTCCCCATTTATGCTTAGTTTTACCCTCTGAGGCCAAGAAGAAAATGTCTAACAGTTCTCTGCAAGTATATGAAAGACTAATAAAGTCTCCCTTGTGTCTCCTCATCTTCTGATTAACTATCCCCAGTTCCTTCAATCATACTTCATATGACATAAATCACAACCTTGGTTACCCACCTTTGGACTTTCTCTATCTTGTCAATATCTTTCCAAAAACAGGGCATTCACCTCTAGATATGATCTTTTGATTGTGGTCTGACAAGGTCTGGCTGCAGAACAACATTCCATGTAGCGCTCTGAGGAGCAGTTAGTTTTTTTTTTTTTTTTTTTTGCCTGCCATATCACACTATTGTTGATTGACTTATTTTAAAGCTGCAGTCCACTAAAAAACCCCTAGCTCTTTTTCATATGAACGGTGAAGTTTCCTCAATCCTGTATTTTTGAAATAAATTGAAAAAAAAATACAAACACAAATGTAGAATTGTATTTATTCTTTATAAATTCCATCCTCTTCTAATGGATTCATCTTTGAGCATGTTGATTCTGTCCTCCATCGTTAGGGTTCCCCCCCTTTCCATCTTCGATTTCTCAAACGTGTTTGTTTTTTACGTTCTCATCTAAGTCAATGATAGAATGTTGAACAGCAGGGACTAAGGATAGATGTCTTGGGCACTTCACTAGAGACCTCTCTCAAAGTAGTCTATTCTTTGCATCTGGTCATTAAGCTAGTTCTGGCTCCACATGATTGTCCCACATGTGCCTCTTTCACCATTAGGTCTCTGCCCTTCCCTTCCTATCACACCTTCCAGGACTGGGTCCATAGCAGTTCCTCCCTTCCAGAGCTCAATTTCCCCTACAATATCTCTGACTGGTTGGAGGTCTGGATCTTGCTGAATTGAATTGAGGGTGGAGCATCGCAGCTGTGAAAGGAAGGCAGCAGCAGGGGGAAGGCGGAGAGCTAGGAGCAGCGGAGGAGGGGAGAAGAAGCCACTTCAGTCAGAATGGATGTAGCTTTGTAAAGGCTTAGGAGAAGCCATGCTGGGGGTCGCGGGGAGAGACTGGCTTTGCTTTCTCTCCTTTTCACTGCCCGTCCTAGAGCTGCTGGCGGCTCAGGATCCGAGATGGAGAAGTAAGTGTGTGTGTGTGTGTGTGTGTGTGTGTGTGTGTGTGTGTGTGTGTGTAGTAGGGCTGGGGCTTTGGGAAAAAGGGCTGGAGCGCTGATTAGGGGGAAACCTGGAGAGATCCTCTTATTCCCCGAAATATGGGTAGAAGTGTGGGGGATTAGCTGGTGGCTTGGATCAAGAAGGGAAAAAACATCCCTCACTCTGCCCTCTGATTGGGAACTTTCCTCGGGATGCCCGGGCTCGCCCTGGGGGTGGCTCCTCTGCTAGATCCACCACTACGGGCTGGGCACGGCTCGGCTTTGTTCAGTTGTCTTGCGCCCGCTCGCTAGCTAGGCTGCTTCTCCTGCAGAGGGACTGGACGGAGCGAAGGATAAACAAACACCCTCTTACTCGGATCACCGCCAGCCCAGAGCATCCATATCCTCCCTCACCCGGGATTCCGTGAGGGAGGCTGAGCTTTGGCTTCCAGAGCTTATCCCGAGGGCATTTTCAGCGCCCGATACTTATGCTAGACGCACAGCAAGCTTTGGGACAATCCTGGCAGATTGTATTTACCTCGACTTCTCTTCGGGGACAAGATAGCTCCATTCTAACACTAATATTCCCAGGGTATACCCAATATTCTTTCGGCTCCTGAAATAATCATTCTCTAAGGGTTTCCCCAGGTCCGTCATTCTATGCTATTCCAACACTCTCTATTCCAAGGTTCTTTTAAACCCAGTCATTGTATGTTCTAAGATCTCTGCT
This sequence comes from Myrmecobius fasciatus, assembly GCA_023553655.1. Classification (NCBI taxonomy): domain Eukaryota; kingdom Metazoa; phylum Chordata; class Mammalia; order Dasyuromorphia; family Myrmecobiidae; genus Myrmecobius; species Myrmecobius fasciatus. The sequence continues at coordinate 85,538 of JAJPUD010000733.1, read as the reverse complement.
ATGAAATTTATTCATGTTCTGACATACTATGTTTCAAAGTCTCTTTTCGTTCCAATATTCTGTAGTTTAAAGTCTCTTACAGCTCTGTCATTCTGTGGTCTGTGGTCCTAGGTGGGTAAATCACTGTACTCATTCATTACAACCTTAAGAAATTACAGTCCCGACCCAAGATTGGAAGGCTTGGCTGGCTTCCCTGACTTAAGATAATTGTTAAGTTCCAAACCTTTTTCTGGAAAAGGGGTTGAGTTCAGAAACCTAACTCTTAAAGAGAGGGCTGAGTTGATCCGAGCTGAGTCAGGCTAATACTATCCTGGGACTTTGTTGGCGCCTTAGTTCACCAGAGAAGTTTTCGAAGGGAGAAGTCGAATCTGTTTTCATGTTTATAGAGTGGTCACAGTCCTGGAAGCTGAACAGAGTATTCCCGGCAGGAGCTATGCCCTAGACAAGCTGATAAATATGGAGTTGACAGACATAGCTCCTCAGCATTTCAATTTTGCCTCTATTCCCTCTGCTTATCTGCTATCCTTCCCCACAACGCATAGATTTTTCCATACTGGAATATCTGAGATAACAGGGTAAAAAAAATTTTTTTGAGGGATGCTCTAGGGAGAATGAACTCATGATCCTTATCTTACAAAGTTTGGGTGTTCTTTCTGTAAATCGTGGGGTGGGGAGGTGTATATTTGAGTAGAAAACTATTCCTGCCTTCCTGATTATGAATTAGAATTAACTGGGCTATGCTCAGTAAGTGCTGAGCATTTATAATACAGAGAAGGAAAACCCTTCACCTCCTTTAATGACCACTAAGTGAGGCTGTCTGGGGTCCATAATCGTTTAAAAGACTGTCTTTAAAATGAGCAGTCCCATTCAATTCACTTAGTATTTCCTGTCTGGATAATGTATACGAACTGTGTGATGTAAAGTCAAGTGGAAAATGGCACAATTCCTACTCTTTTGAAATATACAATTTAATTGGTGAGTCAGCAAGACTCAGGTTCATAGAACAATAAAAGGTGGCATTTGTGTGTAAGAAGATAGCACCTTTAATAAAAGAATGTAACCTCCTTGAGGATACAGACCACATTTTTGTCTTAACAGCTAACTCAGTCCTTTTATGTAAAGTAGGTGCTTAATAGATGCTTACTTCATAATTTTAGAGCTGAAAGAAGTCTTAGAATTTCAATCTCCCTCATTTTACATATAAGCAAACTGAGGCAGAGAAGTTTAATGACTTGTCTAAGGTTACACAGGTAAGTAAAAAACAGAACACGGACTTGAATGGACATTTTGTATGGGCTCCTCTCCCTCCCTCAATCTTCCTTAGTGTTCTGCCTTGATGTCTCATCTTGGCCTAGATGCTATAGCAACAGAACACCAAATCTGGAGGGTTTTAACTGAACTGGAAAGAATGCCAAAATGGGCCCTAGGATTCAAATGAATTTAATTGAAGAGATGGGCCTTGTTGGAATTGAAAGTACTTGTCCAGTTCAGAGGGACAGCCTCAAAGCTAAATCATACCATTTCCTTCAACTTGGGCTTTTAGGAGGGTATATGCTGTTACACAAGATATTTCGAATTCATGTTGTCCACACAGGTGGAAACATTCATTACCTTAATTATGGCACCATCTTTATTGAACTGTCTGTGATTTTAAAGTCTAGTTCATGCTAAACTAAATTTGGAATCTCCTTTAGCTCCCCAATTGTTAACAATTCTTTGACAAAGAATAATTTGTTGTGAAAGACAGTAATGATTTCCATAAGTGAAATGAAAGTGTTTGGCACAGTTGTTACAGAGTCACAGATTTGGACCTATAACTGAATTTGGCAGCCATTTGGGGGTTTCATAAGTATAAAAGATGGAGTTAATTCGAACCCAGGTCTTGCCATTGTGGCATTTTTCCTTGACCTACTGTGGAGACCCAGGCTTTCATTGAAATTTGAATTATTTATTCTACAGGACGAGAAAGTGAAGCAAATCCCTTGCCACAGCATGAACTCATAATACCTCAGTGGAGAATAGAGAGCCCAGCAAGAGAGAAGGTAAGACTCAAGAGGCAATTTACTGAGTTGCTAGCATTGTATAAAGTTATTGAAATTAGTATCTTAATGCATTTTCTTTTTAATGGCATGCTCTCTGTTAATTGACTAATGATGAAAGCAAGTTGAATAAAGCCTAATTTTAACTTTTCAAATCTGCAAACAGAAGTTAACCCACAACCACTATGGTCACTTCTATAAACAATCTTACTTCCTCTTTCCTGGGTTGAGCCCAGCTCTCAGGTCACTGAGGAATGCTGGTGCCCTCTGTTGTCAGATTCTGCCTAATGAATCTGGGAATTATTTGGAGTTCAAGCATTGCTTTCTTTTTATGGACAAAGGGTTTAGAACTTTATGATCCTGGCACCCAGTCTCTATTTCATAAATGAGAAAACTGAGGCTTGGAGAAGTTTAAGTGACTTGTCCAGAGCTGGGATTTGAACTCAACTCTAAATAGAGACCTCTTTCCATTATGTAACACTGGATGAAGTCAGGTCTAGAAAGAGCCACAGCAGCTGTTTAATAATGTACAGTAAGACCCTGAGCAATGGGTTGGGAGTCATGGCACTCATTGATATGAGAATAAGGAGAGAGGGACAATTTTTCTTTCCTTCCCACCTTCTACTCATAGGCACATTGTAAATGCTTAAAAACACCTTCCTTCCTTTCTTCTTCCCTCTATCCTCCCTTCCTTCTTTCTTTCATCTTTCCTCATTTCCTTCCCTCTTTCCTCTCTTCCTATATTTCTTCCTCTTTTCTGCTTTCCTTCTTTCTTTCCTTATCTCCCTGGAAAATGAAAAAAAAGAAAACCAACAAATATATGTAATAAAACAAAACAAATTCCCACATTGGCTAGGTCCAAAATTATGTCTCATTCTCTGTCTTGAATCTGTCACCTCTTTGCCAGGAAGTATGTCAACATTGATCTCATGATATAGTGGTTGGTTATTGTATTGATCAGAATTCTCTAGTCTATTTAAAGTTGCTTTCACAGTATTGTGCCATTATACATAAATTGTTCTCCTGATTCTGCTCAATTCATTCTGCATCAGGTAATACAAGTCTCCCCCAAACCTGTGGGGACCCTGAGCATTTGACTTAACTTTCCTAACTATAAAATGAGGGAGTTGGGATTGGACAATGCCCTGTAAAGCCCCTCTCTAATTATTTGATCTGATTCTTACCTAGTCCAATGACCAGGCCTCTGTTTGCTGAGATCTTGTCATTGCCATGTTTTCATAGTCTCATTCCTTTGAAGCTGGCAGACACTACTGACCCCTGCTCCCACTCCCTATCCCCCAGAGAATCTAAATCCTGGTCCTGTTTCTTCCTACTTTGAACATGATCCTGCCTAAATCAGTCTCCCTTGTCTGGGCTCTGGTCTCCTCATATCTTCAGTGGAGGACTTAGATAAGCCATCTAGAATCATGGCTAGCTCTAAATTTCCTTATCCCATTTATGTTTTTTCATTGAGATTTTCTGGATGCAACAATCCCTGAGGGTGTGTGTGTGTGTGTGTGTGTGTGTGTGTGTGTGTGTGTGTGTGTGTTTTGGGGGAATTATCTAGACCTGTGATCTCATTGCCCATAGGGAACTTATGGAATAGAAATTATACCCAACAATGCAGATCCGCTTAGGGCATGCCAAGATGAGGAGTTTGTGATTACATAGCTGTTATGGGTCAGAAGATCCCTTTGATACTGAAGACCATGCTTTATTTACTATACTACTGTCATCTCCCTTACAGATATTATTGCCTGCATTTTACAGAGAATTAAACTAAACTCACAGAGGGTCAGTGATTTATTTGTTGGTCATATAACTAGTATCAGAGGAAAATTCAAATCCAGATCCTGAGTTCTTAAAAATTATACAAGTAAGATACAAGATCAGTCAATCTCTGTCATGTCAGAAGGCTTGGAATAAACAACCCCAGTAATAGGCTATCTCTGCTTCCCAGGATCAACCTTGATATAGAAAGACCTTTCACCAATAAGTTAACATCAATGCAAAGGTAGCCTGAGGTGAAAATTATATTGCAACATATGTCCCAGGATTCAGAAATCTGATACTAAAGACTTGAGATTACACTGAACACACATTGTAAGTGTGTCTGACTCTTTATGACCCCATTTGGGGTTTTGTTGACAAAGATGTTGGAGTGGTTTGCCATTTTGTTCTCCAGCTTATTTTACAGTTGAGGAATCTAAGGCAAACAGGGTTAAGTGACTTGCTGAGGGTCATACAGTTAGTTAAGTATTTAAGGGCAGATTTGAACTCAGAAAGATGACTTTTTGTGACTCCAGACTCAGTACTATCTCTATTGGGCCACCCAGCTCTCCCCCAAAGCCTCATATTTATGTACAGTAATTACTTCCTCTGAGGTATTCTGGATATAATGAATACCAAACTATGTCATAAAAATGAAATTGATTGCATTTTAATAGACAAGAAATGGCTATCTTATTGATATAAATGGCATTTCTGAATCAGCTTCTTGTTATAAAGTCATATCACCAACATGCTAAAGCAAAGATCAAAATCAACACAAAAATGGAAGAAAGATTAAACACAAGATCTCCTAGTTGTAGCAACTTTAGTTTGATTTGTGCAAATAAACTAATGCTGATCCGAAATAGTAAATGAATATAGCAGCAACCACTGACACAAATGATCACAGTTTCCTAAGGAAGCTGAACTATTGTATATCATAAATCAAGAACAAAAAAAGTCAGAGTCATTATAGCCAGTAAATACTTTATCAGCTCAACAAGCTGAGAGAGAAGATCGTGTAATACACTAGAAAGAGTCTTTGTCAAATAAGGGGGTTGATTTCTGAGCTCCCTTTTAGCTTTAAGTCTGAGAGTCATAAAAATCTATAGGCAGCCAACAGAAATACTGCTTTAGAGCATAAACTTGTTTGCAAAATCTTATAGAGGGCAAGAATATGAATGGGGCTACCACATAAAATAGTGGAGAGGAAAATGAATCTATAGAAAGCTTGGTTGGAGAACCAACTGAGCAGAATTATCCCAAGAGTGTGAAGGATGAAATTGGAACAATCATGACAAAACAGACAGAAAATGGGAAGGAGGAAAGTCTGTAAAGATTTTTATGCTAAACTCTTTTTTAAAATAAAGCATTTTTTTAATATTGGCAGGTGTTGTACTGGTATCACATATGCAAATACCAAATGTTCACAGATAAGTAAATATAAAATTCGTTAAAAAATAGGCATTAAAAACTGGGGCAATCGGTTGAAAGAACTGCCATCTGATCTGGACCCTGAAGGAAGCTAGGATTCTAAGAGGTGGAGGTAAAGAAGGGAGAGATTCCCTTATATCAGTGGCAACCCAGACAAAGACAGTGAGGAGAGGGAATTTTATATGTAGCAAGTAGCTGATTTATCTAGAGCATAGGAGAGTGTGAAGTAATGTATAATGATCCTGAAAAGAGAGGTTGAATCCAGATTGTAAAGAAATGTTTGAAAGTTATCCTAGAGGTAAGAGAGTGCTATCAGAGCTGCTTGATGAGGAGAGTGTTATGGTCCAACTATGCTTCAGAAGTAACATTTTCTGTTAGTTGTGAAAATGAATTGGAGATGGTAGAGACTGGAGACGTTTTTAAGAAGCTTTTGTGGGGAGTTTTAAGCAAGAGACAGTCAGGTGCTAGACTAAAGTGGTTTGTGGTTTTAAGTAGCAAAAAGGGGCCAAATTCGAGAGGCTTTGAGGATATAGAAACAGTAAGATTTAGCAAGCTTTTGGCTACAAGGGATGAAAGGAAATAATCAGCGATGACTCCTAGGATGCAAACCTAGGTGCTTTGATGGAAATAAGGGAATTAAAAGCAGGAGTGGTTTATTGAGAAAGATAATTAGTTCTGCTTTGGATATATTGAATTTGAGATGCCTATAGGAAATACTGGCAGATGTATCTGGCAGACTCATGAAGATGTGGGGACTGGAGTTCAGGAGAGAGGTGAATGAATGTTTGGAAATCAGTTATATAGACACAATATGTAAACATATGATGCTAATGAGATCATCAATTAAGAGAGGATATAACTAGAGGAAGGAGAAGGTCCAGGACAAAGCTCTGGAGTACAAAGCGTATGGAACCTGGATGAGGATCCTGCGAAGTGCAAAGGATACAGAGGAAATTAGGTATGAGAATCTAGAGCAGTGTCAACAAAAAACCCATGGAGGAGAGAGTACTCAGAGGGAATGGGTAGATATCAGTGATCAACACTTCAGGAAGGTGAAGAATGAGAAGTAAATAAAAGACCATTGGATTTAGAAATTAGGATCATTGGTAACCTTACAAAGAATGTGCTAGAACAAGTTTAGCTCTAAGAGAGAAACATGGAAGATACTTCTCTGTTTTCCTCTGCAGAGATGAAGGGGGATGCTTCATGGATATGGAACATTGCATATGTAGGCAGATTTTTTTTTTTTTTTGATATATTGATCAGTTTTGCTGATGATTTTCCCTTCCCCTTTTATTCTTTTAAAAGTAAATTCTTTGTTATATGAAATGGCTCTCTGGGAGGGAAAATCAATATTATATCAATAAAATTTTTTAAAAGAATAAAGTCAGACATAGCCTGTCTTTCCATACTTGGTATACACTACTTCCCATCCCACACTCTATAATCCAGCCAAATTGACTTTTCTCTGTTCCTCACACATAGAATTTCTTCTCCCATTTTCTGTGCATTGGTTGCCTTCCTCTGTTCGTGGAATTCATTGTTTCCTCAGCTCTACCTCAGAAAATCCTTCTTTTCCCTCAAGATTCAGATCAAATACCTGTTTTTATGTGAAACCTTTTCTAATGTTCCCAACTTCTAGTATCTTCCTACAAATACCATGTAATTTATTGATATTTACCTGTTTTCTCACCCAATAGAATATAGGTTCTTTGAGAAAAGGGATTGCTTCATTCCTTGTATTTGTATCTCCAATGCTTAGCAGACTACATTGCTGGCACTGTGGTTCAGGCCTTCTTCATAACTTCTAGAATGTTGCAACAGTCTCCTAAATGGTTTCCCTTGCCTTCTATTAACTCCTTTTTCCAACCCATGATCTGCACACCTGCCAGTGGGATATTTTTAAAGCATACATCTGACCATATCCCCTTTCTGCTCATGAAGTTCCATTGACTCTCTTTCATCTTTCTGATGAAATACAAGTTAAAATTAAATAAAAAACCAAAAATTCCTCTGTCTAGCATTTAAAGCCTTTTGTGACCTGGCTGTACTCTATCTTCATTATGAAGATTTCCCTTCACACTTCCTATGTTCTGAAAAAACTGAGCATTTTCCTGTCCTGCACACACAAAATTTCGTCTTCCTACTTTTGTGTCATTAGGGCTATCCCTAATGACTAGAAGTGCTCCCTCCTTACCTGCTCCTTGGAGTCCCTAGCTTCTTCCCAAGCTTACTTCAAGCTCAATCTCCTGAATAACTTTCCTAATCCTGGAAGCCAGTGGTGCCTCTCTCCTCTCCAAATTCTCCTGTATTAATTATATATCAAATTTTATTTGCCTGTATGTGTACATTTTGTTTTGTCTTTTAGACTATTAGCTTCTTAAGGGGAGAGCTATTTTACCTTTGTCTTTATTTCTCCCATGCCTACCTCAGGAGTGAGCACCTAATAGGCACTTGACACATATTAATTGATTGACTGGGTAAATCCCTTGTGGAGGAATTATTGGGAGGACAAGGGCAAGTATCACAAAGATGAGATGATGTACACTGATGGCATAAGCATTTATTTCCACTAGCTCATGGAACTACTAGTGTCTTCTGGAAAGTGTCCTGCTTTTACCATCAATAAATCATTAATGAATATAATGGTGAAAGTTTCAGGCCATGGAGGAGATAAGCAGAGGGAGGAATACTAGAGCAGGCCAGAGAAAAGTTTGGAATGAGTGAAGCCTTTTGGTGATTTTGAGTAATAATAATATTAAAAACTGACATTAATTATAGTATTTTAAGGTTTGCAAAGCATTATATATATATGATCCTCAACAATAATTCTGCAAGGTAGATACTACAAGATTTATTATCTCTATTTTATGGACAAAGAAACTGATTTTCAGAGGGGGTTGGACCCTAGTCACAAGCTACACACTTTTTGGATGTGGAGTCCTTAATTGTCTATTGTATCTGTTTGTAATACACTATCTACTTTTCTTGCTAGTAAACATAGATATAGTAGCCTATTCTGTCTTTGTTTTTTTTTAATAAGTTGCTTAAATACTAATTTTTATTCTAGTCAGTTCCAAATATAAACCTACCTCAATCAAAAAAGTTCTCCTTGTGACAAAGACAGAGTTCATCAAAGCCAACCTACACAGTGACTGTATTTAACATTTTGTGATATATACTATGATTATAATCCTCCCCCTGCCAATTTTCAGTACAAAAAGAAAGGGATACTTTTATACATTTTTTTCTCTATTCAAGATTGATCTGTACACTTGCTCAGCATTTGATTTCACTGACAAGTTCTTTTTATTTCCATTACTATAGTGATTGTGCCTCCTCCCTCCTGCTTCCCCCCTCCTTATTTGATTTAAGCAGTGTGTTCTCCCCCACCTTGTAACTCTGAATTACTTCTCTGTGTGTGTGTGTATGTATGTATGTGTGAATTTTATGAGACAAATAGAAAAGTCCAAGACTAGCTATCTTTTATCACATAGTACACTTTTGGACCATTTCTTAACACTGGCTCTGTAACTGACCGGCTAACTGTGTGATTATGAAGAGAATCTCTTAGGTTCCCTGGGCTTGTTTCCTCTGCTATAAAGAACTCAGTTATCTAGTTTTGCTTCTATGAAGATATCATGAACATTTGGTCTGTTAAGTGAATGCAAATTCCTTCTAATATTAGTACAAGTCAAACAAGATTAGGGAAGAATCTTGAACTATCCAAGTTTAATTTAGTATTCTTTCAAGTACCTGCTACTCACAAATTGTGGCCTGTGCTAAGAGCTAGAGACACAAAGGTGAATAAGGAAGTAATTCCTACCCTCGAGGAGCTTACATTCTAGAAGGCAGGGAAAGGCAGATAATGACATTTTCACAATTAGTATAATTCATTAGGGAGATGGTACAGTGGAGAGATCCAAGGATAGTGTTATAGGAAAATATGAGGTAGTGAAAATGCTTTTAGTTGGGGGGAGGGTGTGTCAATGAGTCAGGAAAAGTTTAATGAAAGAAATGGCATTTGAACAGACCTTGAAGGAGGAAACAAATTTTAACAGGCAGAGATGAAGAAGGTATCGTCTCTGTTCTGAAGAACCTTGTAGTCCAGTAAATAGATGAGATTCTTTATACCCGAGATGGAGAAACTGAAAATAACTTTAGAAAATGCTGTTGTAACTGATGACTATCAGATAGCATTCTATCACTGAGATAAGTTAGGAATGTGCATTGAACATTGGAGGGAAGGTTATGTTTTTTGTTGTTGTTGTTGTAGACTCTTTCCTGAAGACTCACTGTGTGTTTCTGTAGTCAAATAGTTAGCAGAGTAACTAAATTACTAAGAAAAGGGAATTATAAACAAAACAGAAAGTGTTATTCTGTCTTTCTACCAAACTGTAGCATGTCCAAATGAGGAATATTGTACTTTGCAAAGGACAATGGGTACAACTTGATAAGACTTTTCATTAAATCTTGTGCTATAAATAAGATCTTGTTATATCTAATTCAACAAGAACTGAAAAAAAGACTTTTAAACAAAAGTAATGGAAGTGTTGGGAGATGAATTCTTTGAAAGCAGGGAATGAGTCTTTTCTGTCTTTATATATCCTCCACAGGACTTAGCAAGTACTCAGCAAGTAATAATAATAGCTAACATTTATGTAGTACTTAACCTACAACGTGCAAAGCACTGTGCTTGAGGGATTTGCAATTTTCTCCTTTGATACTCACCACAAGCCTTAGAAAGTTGTTTAGTTGTTTTGCTTGCAATATACCTGTTGTATCAGGAATGTCCTATTTAGATTTAATTTTAAGGACATTTTCAAAAGTTAAAGAGAACTGATTTTTAGATGAGATGCTTTTCTTTGGGAATTATCTACACCATCCCTTCACGAGTGAAGATGTTCTTTTAATCTGTTTATAACATTTTATTATAGGGTAATGCTATTGAAGAGAGAGATTACTACAACCCTATTGCTACTTATCCATACTGCAGCCCCATCTGTCTTATTTGTGGGCCCCAGAGATACCTTTTAGTGTCTGTAAAAAGTTGGGACTTTGGCTGTTTTCAACAATGAGGTGATTCAAGATAATTCCAATAGACTTGTGATGGAAATGCATTCAGAGAGATAACTATGAAGACTGAATAAAGTCTTATTTTTATTCATTCATTCATTCATTTATTTATTTAGTATAGTATTTTCACCTTTGTTGTTGTTATTTGCATGTTTTTTTTCTTTCTTGTGTTTTTTTCCCTTTTTATCTGATTTTTTTTTTGGTGCAGCATGACAAATATGGAAATATGTTAAGAAAAATCTCTATCAGATTACTTGCTGTTTTTGGGAGGGGCGAGTGAGGTGGAGAAGGAGAAAAATTTGAAACAGAAGGTTTTGTAAAGGTGAATTTGAAAATTGTCTTTGCATATTTGGAAAGATAAAATATTATTAAAATTTAAGAAAAGAAAAAGAAAGTTGATACTGTGTAGATAGCATAGTTTGCCTGCCAGAGACAGAACAACCAGCAGGGGCACAGGGTCTGAGAGGTGATGGTAGAGATCACTTGAACTAGTAAATGTGTCTTCTCTTGGGGAGAGTTAAGCAACTAATTTTAGCAGCTTTCTTGTTTTCTAAGGGTGAAATTCTTCTCATTGTGATTAGGTAACAGAATAGTTTAAGCAATGTACTCTGTTGTCATTTCTCAAGAACTGTGGGTCAGAACATCCAGATCTCAGAAGATCCTTGTTCTGGGACTCTTAGGGAAGTGGAATTTGGAGGACTGGGGTGGGGATAGATAGGGAAAAAAAGAGAGCCCAAGCTGTCCTGACAGCATAGTTGGAAATAAGACTGAAACCAAGAGAAGCAAGGAACTTCACTTGACTTCTGATTTGGCAGAAATCTCCTGGGGCTGCAAGAATCTTTGACAGATCAACTATTGGGTGGTTCTGACTAAGCAAGATCATGCTAAAAACATCCTAAATTCCCTTTGTTTTGTAGACTTTGAGAGAGCTGGTGATTCTATAATGTTTTGAAGTGAGTATTTCTCTCACCTTTGTCCTTCTTACACTCAATGTTATATTTATTTATATATCATATATAGTCTTCTGGGCAGACTGTGAGCAGTTACTGAACTGTTCATTTTTAGATCTTTGTTTTGGCAAGACTTGCCACTGTGAGCTTCATGTAGTATGAACGTAATGTTTATTGAACTGGAGTTGACTTGTTCCAGTGATTAACAATACTTATGGTTGGGAAGTTTTGCCTTTTATCTAATTTAGGTCACTCAAATTTCAGTTCAGCTCTGGCTCTTCTTCAGTAGGTATTAATAACAGGAGAATATCACTCAGATATTTGAGAACATTAGTAAATTGTCTTTTGTCTAGCAAAAATACTTTGCAATTATATGTGTTGCAGTTCACTTTGCCTTTGATCATTGCTACAGGAAAAGTTCTTTGAATCATAGTAATAAAATGTCAGTCTTGGAAGGCCCCTTAGACATTTTTCAATCCAAACCATTCATTTAACAAAGGAGAAAACTGAGTTAAAAGAGGAAAAGTGACTTTTCTTGCTATACTGTAAGTTTTTCAAGGACAGAGGGCCATGTGATATTCAAGTCTTTTTGAGATATAGTTTGGCTAGAGTAGGACTTCTTCTACTTGTGACCTCTTTCTGCTTATATACCCATGTGGTCCTGGGTATATAGGTGTATATATATTATAGGCATACAAATCAAACATAATTATATAAATGGTCATAATTTTGTGACCTCTACATTCAGTTATGAGTTCCCATGTGGGATTGTGAAGTACAATTTAAGGATGGAGCATTGTACTTGGAGTCAAGAAGACCTGAGTTCAAATACCACTTCAGTTGTGTGACTCTAGCCAAGTCATTTAACTTCTCTGGATGGAGAAGGCAAAAAAGAAGGGCAGCAAATATATATAGAAGTCTGACTGTAAAGGGGGAAAATGATATAGAATAATAGCTTGAGAAATATATCAAAGTCAAAGGCAGATTGTTCAGGATGGAAAATATAAGTATTGGAGAAGAAACCAATAAATAGGATAAGGTATACAATTAGAGACAGAGGTAATGATAAAAAAATGGGGCAAACTTCTGGGAAGAAATGGAACATTATTGAATCAAAGATATAAATAGAGGAGTTGGTCTTGGCAAGGAGAAGGACCATTTCTTCAGAGGAGTAAAAGAGGAGGGAATGTGAAATGACAAAAGGATTTTGAAGTGTGAAATAATGGAGGATATAGTTTAGAATTCATGACCTGGATTTTCTTAGCAAAGTAGGAGCCAAAGTCCTTTGCTGAAAAAGAAGGGGAGGAGAAGTAAAGTGGCAAAGGAAGTCTAAAGAACAAGAAGATTTAGAAGGGCGTCTGCAGGGAATATTAATAGAGAATTAATCAGGAAGAAGGAAATGTCTATGCAGCAATGAGGGTTTTGATGAAATTGGATAATTGAATTTGAAATAAAAATTCTATTGGCATAGTAATAAGACTTTCCCCGATGTCTTCTATGCAGCAATGAGGGTTTTGATGAAATTGGATAATTGAATTTGAAATAAAAATTCTATTGGCATAGTAATAAGACTTTCCCCGATGTCTTTAGCTATATGGGAGCAGGAGTACAGAGAGGTAGCTAGGAGAGATGGAAGGACAGTAATTTGTGATCAGATGCTAAGTGAAGTGAAAAGAACCAAGAAAACATTGTGCATAGTAACAACAAGATTATGTGGTGATCAACTGTGATGGACTTGCCTCTTTTCAACAGTGAGGTAATTTAAGGCAATTCCAATAGATTTGTCATGGAAAGTGCTATCTGCATCCAGAGAGAGAACTATAGAAACTGAATGTGGATCAAAACATAGTATTTTCATCTTTCGCTGTTGTTGTTTCTTTGCTTGTTTTTTCTTCTTTGATCTGATTTTTCTTGTGCAGCATGATGAGTATGAAAATATGTTTAGAAGAACTGCACACATTTAACATATAATGGATTGCTTGCTGTCTTGTGGAGGGGGAAAGGTAGGAGGGAGAAAATTTGGAACACAAGGTTTGCAGTTGAAAATTATCTTTGCATGTATTTGGAAAAATAGAGTTTCAGAGGATACAATTGAAAAGAAAAGGTAGAATAGTATAGAGGTGTGTGTGTGTATGTGTGTGTGTGTGTGTGTGAGTGAGAAAGAGAGAGAATTTATATGAATTTTGTGGGCATGAGAGAGTGAAGTGTGCTAAAAGGATTAGGTTTTCAGAATTATCATAGATATTAGAGAAGGAGCTGAGAGGTTTTTGTCATTTGCAGGATAGAATAAGTATCAGTTGATTGGGATCCAGAACAACTAGCTACCTTGGATACATATAGTCAGGTCCAGATGGACTATATCTCATGGAATCCCCAAACCCTGACAAATATGATTGCTGAATCATTGAAAGTTTATAGGAGATGGGAGAGTTATGGGTCGGAGAAGAACAAATGTTATTCTGACTTTCAAAAAAAGGAAGAAAAAACTGAGCAAAGTTTAGCCAATAAGTTTAATATTGATTCATGACAAAACTATAAAATGTATTATTAAAGGGTAGTTTGTGAATATCAAAAAATAAAAGAAAGAGACAACATAGTTTCATCCAGAATAGATCATGTCATCTTAAACTCATTTGATTTTGATGGGATTGCTAGACTGGTAGAAGAGGGGAATATGTGGATAGATACAAATTATCTGGCTTTTGGTCATGCAACTTGACAAAGTTGGACCAGTGTCATGGAAAGCAAAGAGAGAAAGGCAATTGTAAGACTGTAGACTTAGGAGACCTCAGTCTCCTAAACTTTAAACAATTAAAAGATGGAGCGGTAAATGGTTCAGCTGAGAGAATTCAAGATTGGTTGAATGGCCAGAACCAAATGATTATTAATGCTTTTATATTTTAAAGACCATAAAGGTCTTTAGTGGAGTACCCTAGGAATCCATCCTTGAATCTGGCTGTTAAACCTTTTTTTTTTTTTATCTTTGATTTGGATAAAGGCATAAATGGCATGTTTAAAGAATGTCAGATGATCAAAAGCTGGGAGAAAAGGCTAATACACAGGATGATAGAATCCAGATCCAACAAGATATTGACAGGCTAAGATGATGAACAAAATCTAATAAGATTAAATTTAATTAGGATAAATTTGCAGTTGGATTATAAGCCAACTTCACAAATCTAAGAAGGGGGAGGGTTGGCTAAGTAGAAGTTTTTTTTTAATGGATTGCAAAATCAGAATCACAGAATGACAGGATTTGGGAATTGAAAGATCCCAGTGGATATCTGGTTCATCTTATACAATATGAGACAAAGTGAAATGGCAGCCAAAACAATTAACTTCTCTTGGGCAGCAGTGAGTTGCTTAACATAGTATCTCCATTCCCTGCATAAGGTGATTTCTCAGGTCCTTTTCAGTTCAAAGTCTTTGATCATATGATTTTAAGCTTGAGATGAACAAGTTTGAGCTAGATGTCAGGAAAAAAACTTTCTAACATTTAGAGGGATCCTGAAGTAAAATGGGCTTCCTCAGAAAATATGCTGAATTTCAGGGCAAAAAAAATTGGAAATTTGAGAGAATGCCCATCAAGTGGGGAATGGCTCAATAAATTATGGTGTGTGTTTATGATGGAATATTATTGTTCTATGGGAAATGATGACTAGGATACTCTCAAGAAAGTTCTCTATGAGCTCAAGCCAAGTGAAATGTACTATATACAAAGTAATAGCAATGTTTCTGAATGACCTGTGTGAAATCTCACTTTGCTATTCTTGGTAGTACGCTGAAGAATTTAAGAAAAGTCCTATCCATACTCTATCATATCCATATCCAGACTGATTTTGTCTGAATACAGATTGAAGCATTCTCTCTCTCTCTCTCTCTCTCTCTCTCTCTCTCTCTCTCTCTTTCTCTCTCTCTCTCTCTCTCTCTCAGCTTAATTTTTATACAAGGTTTTTATTTTCATTAGTGTGGGAAATCTGTATTTTTTGGCAACTTGACTTTTATGGAAATGTTTTGCATAAGTTTACAAGTGGTTTTTTAATTGTAGATGAGGATAAGGGAGAGAATCTGAAACTCAAAAAATTTAAAAATAAATGTAAAAATTTTATTTTTGTTTTGAACATAACTGGGGGAAATACTAAATAAGTAAATAAATAAGCAAGCAAAAAAAAAGAAAAAAATGCTGTTTCACCTCAGTAGAGCATTTATGTCAAGTGAATGTAGTATGTTCACATGTTAAGGGTGCAAAGGTTGTATTAGATGGCCTTTGGGGTCCCTTCCAATTCTGAGATACTGTAATTCTTATAAAGTACAAAGTAGAATAAGATGTAATCCAAGGGAAAGCAGGTAAAGTGCAGTGAGAGATTTGAGAAGGGAGATATCATTTTCATCTGGGGTAGAGGTACCAATCAGGGAAGCTTCATAGAGAGGATGGCATCTCTTGAATTATGCTTTGAAGAAAAGGAGGGACTTCACTAGATGGAGATGGGGAAGTACTGGAGATGGAAATGGAGATGAAGCAATGGGTAGTGGTGGTGGAATTCCATTACAAATATGAGCTATAGAATAAACCAAAGCATTGAGCTAGAGGAGGGCAGGATAGAAGAGAGGACAGAGAATGATAGAGTAGGTGAAGGGTAATACTGTAAAAATTGGGCTGAAAAGGTCAATTGGATCCAGATTGTACAAGGCTTTGGATATTGGGTCAGACCTTTATTTATTAGACTATGGGGAAACAATGAAAGTTTTTGAGTAATAGAATGATCTCGTCCTAGTGATCATTAGGATGATTACTCAAGGTGTTGTATGGATTGGAGAGGGGATGGACTGAAGGAATACAGCCATTAAAGAAGCTATTGAAGTTGTGTAGATGGAAAGAGAGGACTGTTTGAACTAGTATAGTGACAGAGGGTGTAGAAAAGTGACCCAAATGAGATAGATTTGCCATACTGGGCTGAGACAGTGGCCGTGAGACACACATTGTTGAAAGGTACAATCATTAATTATTCCATTTATTGCCTCTTGTGTAAAATATGGTTTAATTTTCTTTCTACAAAGTTTATATTTTACATTTGTCTGATTAATTGAATGATATGCAGGTAGATACAGATATAAAATATATTTAGAATAATATATGGTAAAAGGCTCCTCACTCCTTAATTGTTCCTTGTAACCATAGTTTGAGGTGTTTTTCAGCTACTTCTTCTGAACTTGGCAAAGTAGAAAGAGTGATGGGTTGATTCAGTACTGGGTATTTGAACCATCTAAACAAATCACTAGCTTCAAATTATGGTGATTAACTTCCTAGTTCTCCCCAGGTCCACTCTTTCCTCCTTGCAAACTATTCTTGTTTACTCTTGTTAGAGTATTCTTTCTGATACAGATTGCTTGTTTCCCTCATCTGTTTAAAGATAGTCAGCAACTCTTTCTCCCCTTACCAGATAAAGTCTGAAATCCTTTGACATTCAAAGGCCTTCACAACCTGCCATCAATTTGTCTCCTCTTCTGTCTGAGATTTTTCCTTCTATAGTCTCTGAGCTCCAGCTAAACCTGACAGCTTTTTGCCTCTGCCAAAAAGCTCTTTGCTTACACTGTTTCCTATGTCTGGGACGCTTGCTTTTCCTCGTCTTTCTTTTCTGTTAAATTCTTGTCTAACTTTTAAAATTCAGCTTGAATGCCATCTTCTCCAAGAAGCCTCTTCTGATCTTCCTCCACACTCCCCTAGTTTGTTAATCACCCTCTTCCTCAAGCTTTACAGAGGACTCTGTTTAGCAACTCTCATTGCATTATATCATATTGTAGACCATATCTAGTGTGTCATATTCCTCTATTCTAGATGTCTCTGGCCAGTGACCATTGCCTGTGAGTGTGCCAGAGCAGTATCTCTTTCACAGTGCTCTCTGTACACAGTAGCTGTTTATTAAATGTTTGTTATATTATACCTTATCACAGGATTATTATGAAATTCATCTGATACAATGTAAATGAGGCTCTCTGCAGACAGAAAGTATATAATTAATGTGTGAATAATATTTATAATTATTTATAAAAACAGTTGCCATAAAGTGCCAAATCAGCTATGAATACTATATTTATTCATAATTATTACTAATAGCTAACAATGTTCACATAAAACATTAAATAGGTGTTAGCTAATAATAATATTTTATTTATAATTACAATTAATAGCAACTACCACTGATTGAAAATTTTATGGTTAATAGACTTGAGATGGAAAAATGCCATCCATATCCACAATCAGAGAGAGAACTATAGAAACTGAATGTGGATTGAAGTATACTATCTTCATTTTTTTGTTTGCTTTTTCTTTCTCATGATTTTTCCCTTTTGTTCTGATTTTTCTTTTACAACATGACTAATATGGAAATGTTGTTTGTCCTTTGTTTTTGAAGAGGACCATGACATGCAAATGAATTGGATTTAAGTGACGAAGGGTTATGCAAGATCACCTGTCTCACTTTCCCCTCCAGAGCCATCTAGGTCCAGTGGCAAGACAATGATTGTACGTGTATATCCTGTATTAGATTTCTTACAGTCTTAAGTAGGGAGAAGGTAAAGGAGGGAGGGAGAAAATAATTTGCAGTTCAGAATCTTATGAAAATGAATGTTGAAAACTATCTTTATATGTAACTAAAAACACTATTGAAATATTTTTTAAAAAAATTTATAGTTACAAAAAGACTCCATTATATCACATAAGCCTCATAATAACTCCATGAGGAAGGTATAATACAACTAACTTTGTGACCTTTATAAGTCACTCAAGCCTATTTACCTCAGTTTCCTCATCTATAAAATAAACAAAAGAAGGAAGTGACAAACTATTACTGCATCTTTGCTAAGAAAATCCCTAAAGAGGGATGAAGAATCATGGAGTCATGAAGAATCAGATATGACTAAAAATGTTTTAACAAGAACAACAAACATTAATCACAGTACTTAACTAATTTTCCTAATAATTATAAGAACATAATATTCAAGTTGAATGCAAAAATGTGTTGCAGCCAAATGAGGGATTTAGCCTTCTTTGTCCCCAGTGACATCTTGGTCTTTGCTGTTCAGTAAAATAAAACTGGTCTCTTCTCTAACATTTTTCCTTGACAGCCCTGGTCCCCAGTGTACTTCAACGATTCTGGCTTTTGTTTGACTGAATTTCTGTTTTATGTTTCCTTTGTCCTTCAGGAAAAGGTGGATAGAAGGCTCTGGTGGTTGTTTGTTTGGGCTGCTTTTTATTAAGGAAATTTGGTCAGCCAACTGTCCCTGTCTTGTTATCACTTGGTGTTGAACCTCTGTGCTCAGCCCTGCCTTGCACATCTGTGGGACCCAGACCCTTCTCTCAGGGAGCTGACATTCTTTCTTTATTGTTTTCAGCATCCCCTCAAAGCTGAACTCAGGATAATCGCAGAAGGAAAAGACCTCATCTTGGATCTGGAGAAGAATGAGTAAGTAGATCACCACACTGTCTAGGAAATGAACCAATTAACTTTTGCAACCCTTGGTGTCAAATAGAGGAAGCAGGTGTTGGTGTTTTAAATGGAAATAGCTAGTTCACAGCAAGAATTCACAACATCGTTGAGACAGCAGTTTGGAGTGTTAAGACTTGAGTTCCTAGTATCTTGATTCTACTACAGTAGAAAGGGGCACTAACTTTGAAGTTAGACCAAGTTCTAGTTCCATTTCTGATGCTTGTTATGCTCATGACTGCATAGTGAGTTCCTCATCTGTAAAATAAAAGTACTCAAGGAGTCTCTGTGGCCCATGGAGACTCTGTGGAAAACAGGCTGGATTTGGAGGCAGAGGATCTGGGTTCAAATCCCAGCTTTGGCAAGTCACTTTACCAGTCTAAGTTTCAGTTTCCTGAGATTTGACTAGATAACCTTTTCTATTTCTAGGTTTATGAGTGATGAACCTATGAACTAGATTGAAGGTATCAGTTGGTGTCCTTTGAGGTGCTATAAAACTTCTGAGTATGGCAGGAATCAGATAAAAATGTAATTGGGAAATATTTAACAAATACATAAAAATACAATAATAAACAATGTTAATTTATGATTCCAAATCAACATGTGGCCAATTTGTTACTATTTGAGTTTGATGCCACTTGGTCCCCAAGATCCTAAATCTTATGGTGCATGATTAACATATTGCTTAGGGATTCTTTTTTTTTTTTTTAAGTTTTGGGATTCCTTAGAATTTTTATAATCCTCTTAGAAAAGACTGCTTAAGAAAAACATTACAAGATCCCAGCTATATTCAAGCTTCATACCTACCATACAGCAGGAAGCAAAGGAGATTGTGGAAACCAGTAGAGCTGAGCAGAGGTCAGCAAGGCATGTGCTGAGATTTGGATCTAGGGACCTGGCTTTTCTCTGTTCTTTAACAGAACTCTCTCCTTAAACAAAGGGATTAGATTCTTCTGATATTGGCTCAGTCAGCAGTCTGGAGGTCACATTTGCTCTGTGCTCATCTGTCTACCTAGTGCCATTGATTTTTGGGTGGTGGCCTAGCTTGGAAATGTTTATGTATTGATTTCCCATCTGGCCTTACAATATCTTGATTCAGGCTGTTGTGTTGGTGAGTAGAAATATGCTGCCTTGATATATTCCCCAAGGATAGTAGGAGAGCAATCCCTGACCAGGTGATCTCCCATTCTCTTTCAACAGGAACTCTACCAAATGAACTAGGCTTCATTCTGACATGTAAACATAGCTGATAAGACTGCATGGCTTGGAGAGCTGCCTGCTTCTTCTTGGCAGCTCCCTGAGCCCACTGAAAGCAGATGAGTAATCAAATCAAATGCTTCCAAGAAAGGGATGGATGAGGATCTTTCCATATTCAGCATGATGAGAATTGTTGCTGGAGTCTAGTAGCAAGGGAAAAAATGAATTATTCCTAATTTGGGCTTTTCTATCCTTTTAAGAGGAAGGAGAAAAATGTCTGAGGCAAGGTAGAAGTTATTCTAGCAGTGGGCATGAATATAGCAGGATGAGGAAAATCATGGAGACAGATGGAGGGTATTTTATTGCACCACATAATTTCAAAATTAAATGGGACCTCAGAAGTCAGGCAATGTCTGTTTTACCTGAGTCAAAATTACCTTTACAACACCTCTCACACACATTACTGCAATGTCCTCACTTGGTTTCCCTATTTGAATACAAATTCCTTGAGAGTGGGAATTTCTTTTTCTTTCTCCAGTGCCTAACATAGTGCCTTGAGCATGATAGTTTCTCAATAAATGCTTATGGATTACTGGGCTTATCTTATTATCTCATAAAACACCCTAATCCATTTGTGGATAACTTATAGGAAAGTTTTTCTTACATGGAGATATCTTTCCCTCCATGACCACCCATTGCCTCTAGTTCTGCTTTTTGAGGGTCAAATAGATATAATTTCTCTATCACATCAATCAATAAAAATTTATTATGTTTATGAGCACTGGGCATGACAGATTTTTAAATATATAAAAACATCCATCATGTCTAATTCTCCCTAGGTTAAAAATCCCTTGTTCCTTCAGCTGATAGACAGACACATGGCAAAGTCTCTAGTGATCCTTAGCACCCTAGGGGTCCTTTTCTTGATCTGTCCAAGTTTGCCAATATCTTTCTTAAATTGAATTACCTACACCACTCTCTAACCCTAGTCATTTCTATTTGCTTCAAGTATTAGGATACTTAGGTGCATTTCTAAACACATTGCTATAAATATAGTTTATTTTGAATATTATGTTTCTTAATTCAGCCAAAGATTATAGTAGATTGGGTTTTTTTCTTGGCTTCCAATTCACATGGTTGATTTACAGAACTTGCAGATCACTCAAATGTTCTCCAAATGAACTGTTATCTAAACAGATGATCTTGTATTTATGAAGCTAATTTTTAGAAACCAAGTGAAGTACTTTACATTTATCTTTACTAAATTTAATCTTATTAAATTTGACCCATTGTTTTAGCCTGTTGTGGCTCAGTTACCTAATGTTCTAGTTATACCTCTCAGCTTTGTCTCATTTTCAGATCTGATAAATAGATGTTACAGGGGTTAGAATGCCAGTCCCAGAGACTGGAGAACCTGAGTTCAAGTTTGACCTCAGATATTCACTAGCTGTGTGACCCTGGGCAAATCATTTAATCCAATTTGCCTCAGTTTCCCCATCTGTAAAATGAGATAGAGAAGGAAATGGCAAACTACTACAGTATTTTTGCCAAAAAAAAAAAAAACCCAAATAGGATTATGAAGAGCTGGACACAACTGAAAATAATTGAACAGAGAACTTCCCTTTATCCAAGTAATTAAAAAAAATGTTATACATGGGATCAAGAATAGATCCTCAGTACCCCTCCACCAGAGAATTCTTTTCTAAGTGGATGTTCACTCTCCTTTATAATCTATGAATTTATTCACATTTGTGTATATTCTTATTGCTAAAAAATTCTTATGAACTTAACATTTTCATATGTAAAGAAGTGCTGTGGGAAATGTGAATAATAATAATGATAATAGAAATGATAATAATAACAATAATTAACATTTACCTAATATTTTAAGATTTACAAAGCACTTTAGTTAGGTTATCTCACTTCTCCTGGGTCACACAGCTGGCAATAAAAAGAAGATTGTCTATGAATCTGCCAAGCCCTATTATTCATGTTGTTAAAAAATAATAACAAATTCAACATGGTAATTCCAAAACTGTCCTCCTATTTTATTTTTACCTCCTAATATCCTTCTTTTCTACTCTGTGAATTTAAAAAAAATGTTTTATTAGCATTCCTTCTTTAAAAAAATTCCTTTTGGTTTCAACCCTACTACTTTGCCTCTTTCTCTTAGGATCTCACCCCATTTATTATCCATACAAGGTGCATTTATATGTGTTATTTATGCCTAGTTTTAAAGACCTCTAATCAGATTTTCAAGACCATAGTCAAATATGTATTTTATTGGATCTCATTAGCTGTGCTCTTTATCTGGCAAGAGCTACTCATTTTTATATGTTGATTTGTGGTCCAAAAATCCAGATCCTCCTCTTGGTTACCACTTCATGAACCAGTTTTTCACTTCTTAAATCTGCCTCTACCTTCCTCTATTTCTTCTATTACCCTTTTTTTCTACATTCAGTACCTGTAATGAAAATATCACTTGTGCTCCTAAGGTCTTCAGTATCTCCTCAGAATTTTGTCATCCCTAACAATTCTTTCTAGGTTCTTTCTAATACTATAATTTTTCCTTTGGACACCACTAAGAGTGCTTGCCATCACTGCAGATAACTCTCAGGAGGCCCTCCATTGCAAGCTGCTTATGTACCCTGCAAGGATAGTCAATCTTGCTCATGCTTATGTCAGACTGATGCTTAGTTACCCTTATACCCTTCAGCAGTGACTCACCAAGAATTACCATTCATTTATATTTCCTCTAATATGATTATTTTTGAATGATTTGTCTATTCATGGCATCTATGCATCATATCATTAAACCTTAGTTTCTTTCCTCCTAAGGCAATTAATCTCTTCTGTAGAAAATTATTCTGTCAAAAAAAATTCTGTAGAAACAACTTATCTACATTGTTTATTTTTTTCATTTTTATCCTACTTTTCATGACCTCATTTTGAGTTTTTGTGGCATACATATTGATTTTCTATTTTTCTTCTATAGTTCATTTTATAGATAAGAAAACTGAAGCAAACAGGGTTAAGTGACTTGCCCAGGGTCACACAGCTTATATGTCTGAGGCTGGATTGGAATTCATGAAGATGAGTCATCCTGATTCCAAACCCATCTAGTTTCCATTACACACATTCTACAAATATAAATGTTCTGGACATCTTCTTTCTCTCTTCCTTCTTGGTGTTACATTTTTTTTCTTCCTCTCTCTATCCTGCCCAAGTAGGATTCTCCTCTGTTTCTTTATAATTTTTATTTTCCCTTTGAAGAACTTTCTCCATTCTTCATAGGAATATGTCATCTTCTGGCTAACCTGAGAGTTCTTAAGAGTTATCTGCATTTGACAGATCTGTTGTCCCAGTCCTTATTTTTCATTTTTCTCCTCCTTTGTTCACACAAAGTTGTTGCTTGTCACTAATATCCACCCTCTGCAACTTAATACATATTTCTCCTTTTCCTTCTACAATTGTTTAAACCTGAATCCTCAGGTGTTGATGTTGGTAGCTCTTGTGACTCACTGGAGAAGGAAATGGCCAACAACTCCATTATCGTTACCAAGAAAATGGAGCCCCAGAAAACTTGGACATGATTAAAATGATTAAATAACAACTTGTAGTTAACTAGCAATAAAAAAGAAGATTGTCTATGAATCTGCCAAGCCCTATTATGCATATTTTGAAAAATAGTAATGAATTCAATATGGTAGTTCCAAAACTGTCCTCCTATTCTATTTTTACCCCTCTTCCAATATCCTTCTACTGTTAGCCATGCTGGGGCTTCTTAGCAGCTTAGTTTATTTGCAGAATGTTTACCACTGTTTCCTCACTAAAGAAAACCAGCCTACTCACCTTCTTTTGTTCAGTAATGAGTAGGTTTTCCCCTCAACTCCCTAGTCTAAAAGAAGTTAATTTTTCTGCATCCACTTTGCATCCATTTGTACCTCTTTTCTCCTTTCTAATCAGCTCCATCTGTTTTGCTCCTTTCTGCCTCAACTCCCTTGTCCCCCCAAAGTAATTTTGTCTATTCCTCTGCTTCTAAGTGACACTACTCCTACTTTACCCCTAGAAAGATAGAGATCTTCCTCTTTTCATACTAATCTATGGCCAGAACCTTTATAACTCTAGTTCAAAACTTTCCTCATCTGCAAGGTGAGAGGGATGTTGTCAGATGTAGTAAACTTTTCTTTTAAACTTATTGTTTTGTTCTGTTAAAAGGGACAGTCCAATTCTGTGGTGAGGATATTCAGAAATTATTGTGATGTAAAAATTCGAGGCATTAATTGCCATTTTAAAGGGAGTGGTGAAGGGTGAACTAGCTGACTTTCTTATCAGCGCTAGTCCTTTTTAGCTCTGAATCCTGGGATCCATCACTCCCATGTTCCAGTGTGGAAAATTCTCCTTTGACTGTCAAAGTAGAGTAGATAGACTAGAATTCTAGAGTGCTAAACAGGGTTTCCAGGTTTTCAAACCATCATTATTCCTTTTCCTCCTAGAAAAGTTCTCAGAGATCACTATGCAGACATAGATACAGATCTTATAAATTTTTTGGAGGCTTTTGTTTTTTGTGGCAATCAGTAAAATGACAGAAAAACAAGCATTTATTAAGCACTTATGGCATGCAGATTTTTGTGTTCTGCATTGGTGAGATATAGTTTAGATAAGACACTCTTCCTTTTCTTTCAGAGCCTTTGCACTGCCTATATACCCTATGCCTGAATTGTTATTTGTTTTGGGGGTGATGACTTGTTCCTACACATATAACATTTAGATTTCTTAGGTCAGTTCCTATTCATATCCTTCTGCTCACCTCTGCCTCTTAGAATTTCTAAGTTTCCTTCAAAATTAAGCTTAAGCATCACCTTCTATGTGATGTCTTTATTGAGTTCCACCCTACCCCAGTTACCAGAATCTTCACTCTCAAAATAAAACTGGATTTATTTTGTATATAGCTATAGACGTGTCTATTCACAAAATGTAAACATCTTGAGGGAAGGAACTGTTTTACTTTTATCTTGATATTCTCAGTGCCTGGGCACACAGTAGATGCTCAGGCTTTTTGATCTATTGTTAATATTGATGGAGTTTATAAGACACAAACACAGAAACATATAGTACATAATTTTATGTGGCACATGCATGAGAGAAAGACAAAACAAAGAACAGTGTTGAGCATGTTACTGCATTCCCCCAGTTGGCTTAAGTCAGATTTCTTGTCAGAAATGTAAGCAACAAAGTTGAGCGTCATGACTTCACCTGGTTCTCTTTTGGGAATGGTTTCATGCAATTTTGTTTTGAACTTGGCTTTTTGGCTTTTAATATGTGCTAGAGAGAGGAACTCATAACACTCTTGAATAACTGTTGTATTGTTTACTAAAGTATTACTAATATGTGATGTGTATACATGCAAATGGTAAATAATCTTCTGAGAAGAGATGATTTTTTGATTTAAAAATTGGTTTGTCACATTTTTCAATTTCCCTCAATTATAGGAAAAAATAGACAGTGTTTCTCAATATCAAAATGTAATCCTTTCATTTTTCCAATTTAAGGAATTTCTTAGTTTTTTTTCTACTCATTCATCCTGTTGTCCTGAGAATCATAGAATCTCAGAGTTGAAAGAGACTTTAGAAGTTATTTCAGTTCCATTCACACCTGACCAAAAATTCTCTCTGTAACATACCTTATTTGTTAGGCATCATTTGCTTGAAGACCTCTGCCGGGGAAAAATTAGCTCCATTACCAAGGATGCCCATTTCCTTTTACATATTTTTAATTTCATGCTTTTTTTCTTATTGTCAGATTGATAATATTTTCTCTTGACCTGGCTCTAATTCTTCTAATTTTGATTTTAGGACAAGCAGAAACAAGACTAGTTCTTCCATGTGATAATACTTCATATATCTGAGGAAAGTTATTATCCTGCTCCTCCTCAAGACTTCTTTTCACCAGACTAAATATTTCTACTTCTCTCAAAAGAGAATATATTTATACTATAGTTCTTTTGTCATTCTGGTTACCTTCCAATGAATATGATTCAGTTTTTCAATGGTCTTCATTGGTGGCCAGACCTGCATATGATACTCCAACTGTGGTCTGACTAGAACCAAGTACAGAGTACATTCAGTACATTCAGCGTTGTGGATATTATGCCTCTTGTGAGGATGTATAATGTTACATTAGTGGTTTTGGCTTCTATATTATAAATATGACTTATGTTGATTTGTAGCCCACTGAGAAGAAGTAGGGGTGATATTTGAATACTGATATTCTGACTTTGGATCCACCCCCCTTTTTTGTACTATTTTATATAAGATTTAAGGATTGATATTTTTTAATAATGAGAGAAATTAAATGGGAAGAGGAGAAAAGTTCCTCAGAATTAGATATTGGGAAATACATAAGAGCATAATCAAATGAAATAATATTTGTAAAGTGCTTAACAGTACTCAGGATATAGTGCACCCTATGTAATTACTTTTCCCTTTTTCCTTTAAACACATGCAAATCAAAATAATATTCCCTTAGTATTTCATGATTTGCTTCCAAATCAATTTGCTTGATGGGTCCCAGTGTATGGAGTTTCTTTTTTTACTTCTTTGTCCACATTTCTCGTGTTTTCAATCATTTCAGCCATATCTTGACTCTTCATGAGCCCATTTGGGGTTTTCTTGGCAAAGATACTGGAGTGGTCTTGTCATTTTTCTCTTCCAGGTTATTTTACAGATGAGGAAACAGGATTGAGTGATTTGCCAGGATCAGGTAGCTAGTAAGTATCTAAGACCAGATTCAAATTAGAGTTTTCGTGTCTCCAAGTCCAGTATTCTATCCCACTGTACCACCTAGCTGCTCAGTCCTTGTACCTAATACCTATTACTACTTTGTAGGTTTCTTCTCCCACTACCAACTAATGAATTAGAAGCAGACTTAGAGATAACTACCTAAGTGTAATGAGGAGCAGAGCCAGAAGTGAACTTGAATCTATTCAGTGCATTTTTCATTCTACTATTTAAAGCCTCATCTTTACAAAATTGTTTTTGAAAACTGTGACTTTGTCTTAGAAAACCTTTGTGTCTCCCATCTCATCTAGTACCATGCCTTGTATTTAGCAGGAACTCAGTAAATATTGTCCAATAAAGGAAAATATAAGAAGCTTCATTGAATATCTGTTCTATTTTCTCTCCACATTCCTAAGTTCTCCTGGACCATGTGTTATTATTCTCAGGCTGTGTCACTATTTATATCTCCTTATGTGCAAATTCCACTTAAGTGCTATTACCTTGCTATTCTGGTGACTCATTAATAATTGATTTTGACTTGGTATTATAACTCATAAAACCATAGATTTATAGCTGGAAAATAATAAGAAATTTGCCTCAGGTCATAAGTTGGTAAAGTAACAGAATCAATTTTCAAACCTTTGGACTCCAAGTTAAGTGTTCCACTAACCTATATGGCCCCTGGAGAATGAAAACCACAGGACTCTGCATGGTCACATTTTCTCAGTTACCTTCTGTTTTGCCAAGGTCCAAGAAATTTTAGCTTCAACAAGCATGAAATTTAAACTACTTCCAGTGTTCTAATAGAGGAACAGATGTGATTACTGGCTTGCAGTAAATTTTCTTTTGAAAGATGAGTGGGATGACAGAAGATCTTTGGGACTAGAAACAAGGGAAGGTGTCTTAAAAGAAGGAAAAAGGGAGGATTATGCACATTGCAGGCTGGTGAGCTTGACTTTGCTTCTTGAAAAAATTTCATGACATAAAGGAATGATTTCTGGGCATTCAGAAGGAGAAACAGTGATTACTAAAAGCCAACATGGCCTCATCAAGGACAAATCATATAATTAATCTCATTCCCTTTTTTTGGATAGCATTACTAGTCTTGAGGGACTATTATAGATATCAGATATCTAGATTTCAACAAAACATTTGGCAAATTTTTTCTTGCCTTTCTCATGCCATCACTTATCCCACAACCATTCAGCTCCCAGATGTTGCCTTTTCCAACTTCATTGTATTTCTCATATATCTCCTTTGTATCCATTGTATCTTTCATATATATATATATATATATATATATATATATATATTCTTTGTATCCATTGTATCTCTCATATATATCCTTTGTAATCATTGTATCTCTCATATGTAGAAATTCTATTGTATCTCTCACACATATATACATATACATATATATATATCTCCTTTCTATTCATTGTATCTCTAATATAATTTTCCTCACTTACACAGACACCTCATCATCTTTTTTTCAGGCCCTCATCATCTTTTAATTAGACTATCACAATAGACTCCTAATTGGTCTGCTTGCCTGAAGTCCTCTAAATTTTAAGTGCTTCTACAAAAGATCTGATCATGTCACTTCTTTGTTCAGTAAATTCAAGTGGCTTCGAGGATCAAAGGAAATATCTGTTTTTCATTTGGAGAGTATCCCATTTTGCAGATAGGCAAACAAAGTCTCAGAGAATGAATGACAGATATTTTGCAGAGCAAATAGGTTGAAATTAGAAAATTTACTTTAAACTTCTCTAATCAAATCTTCTCATTTTATAGCTAAGGAAATCAAGGGTTAATGAAATGAAGTGACTTTTTCAAGGTCACATAGTGTTTAGCAGAGTTCAGATTTGAATCCAGGGCCTCTGATTCCAAATCCAATATCCATCTAGTGCCTCATTCTGAAGGTTCAAAACTGGAGAGCTCAGGTCTTTGTTGAAGTCACAACATAGCCATATGTGCACAGTGATAGCTCACATTTTAGCCAGGGCTTTAATGTTTACAAAGCACTTACTGTACCCTCTCTCACTTAGGCCTCACAACTACCTTGTAAGATATCTACTATAGGTTTTATTATCCCCATTTTACAGATGAGGAAAGTGAGCTAAGACAGGGTAAATAACTTGCTCATAGTCATATAGCTGGTTTCTGAGGCAGGATTTTCCCCCAGGTCTCGGCTTACTCTTTTAAGTTCAGTACTTTCTATATGATGATACTCTTAACTCTCAGCAATCTTTCGCAAGAAATCATCTCCTCTGTGTGTATAAGAAAAAAGTTTTAGAAATATTCTGCAGTTGCTTATTATTATTATTGCTTATTATTCATTAATATTGCTCAAACGTACACTGAGTGCTCTCTGTGACTCCAAGAAGGCACTCTTCTGGCCAAGATGTAACATGATATAATGAAAAAGGATCATTCACTTCCATTTAGTTCAGATCAGTAAACATTTAAGTGCCTACTATGTGCCAGGTATGGGCAAGTAGGTGCTGTAATATATAGAGCACTGGGCCTGAAGTGAGGAAAATTCTTTTTCATGAGTTCAAATCTGGCCTCACTCTGGAAGGAATTAGTGGATCTTCCTTAATATGCTAGGAAGATGTCTTTCCCATGCTTATCAAGACTTATATGAGCACTAGAATCCTTTTTTCAGCTTCAGATCTATGATTCTCTGACTTGTAAGTAGTTTTCAAATTTTTCCTCTGTTCACTTCAGTGGTTTTTGGCCTTCCCTCTTTTTTTTTCCTTCTGTCTACCCTTTCCTTTTTCCCTTCCTACATACATTTTACTTGATTTCACAGAACTTAAAAGTGAAATCAGAAGGAAATCCCCTGAGCTTATTGATAAATGTAATTAAAGATTGACCTGAAAACCCAGTGCCCCAGTGAACAGAGAATTCACTGTTGAAGAGACTGGCTCTCATGCTTTAAGTTGAGATGCATATAGCTTTGCAGAGTTTCCAAACAGATGGGGCATGGGATACCTCTTCTTTGTGCCTGGAATAATAACAGCCCCTCCTTTAAAAATGATAAACTGATAAAGCATTAGGGGTTCATGTTTTTGGTCACAGTTTCCAGTTTTATCTCATTTAGCATGCTTGTAAAAATTGGGGGTTGGTGAGAAACCAAAAGCCAGAGCTTGCTGTCCAGTCAGAATAGTCTAGATTTTCTTTTGTTCCTTTGATATCTCTTCAGCCTGGGAATGAGATCCTGTGAAAGAATAATGGAAAGTGGACAACTTACCCCACTGGCCTTAGTTGGGTGCTTTGTACTGCAGGGAAGGCCTGGTAGTCTTGAGAGTGGTCAGTTGATTTTGTCGAATTTGAAGCTAAATGCTTCAGTGGTTATGCTGGGGTTGGAATCAGGAAGACTTACATCAGGAAGACATTTGCTAGTTGAGTGATCCTGGACAAGTCACTTAATCCTGTTTAGTTCATTTTCCTCATTTGTAAAATTAGCAAGAGAAGGAAATGGCAAACCATTCCAATACCTTTGCCAAGAAAACCCAAATGGAATTACAGACAACTGAACAACAACAAATTTCTTTTTGAACAAAAACTATTTTCCTTCTTAAGGCCCATAGCAGTGAGGAGTCTTTCTATTCTATTTTCCCTTTGTCTTTGTGTGCCCAGAGTATACCATAGTGCCTGGCACATATTAGTCACTTAATAAATATTTTTTGATTGATTGGTCCTTGCACTGCAGACATTCACTCTTTCACTAGTTCCGAACTTTGAAACCTTTACATTAGGAAGACTTTTCAGACATTACATTTCACGGGCATGAATTAATCACTCAGAATTATTTCCACATTACATTGAGGCACTGAAGGAGTATGAAACATGGTCATGATGTAAGAGTGATGGACAAGATGTGCTGTCCTACTAGTCATTAAATACTAAAAGAAGATTGTACCACATTGAGTGGATTCTCTGAGTATTTGTGGAAGGATACGAACAAAATTTACCTAAGATAGAAGGGGGTAGAATGGACTATAGTCTATTTTGGTGTAAGGAATAACCCTATGAATAAGATCATGGATCCACTGAAATCTGGTAGAGGATATATGGAGGGAGATAAAAGATTCCATTTTTTGACTCATTTGATTCATGAAAATTTATTACCTTCCCATAGTCCCAATTTACAAGACCCATGGTTGTAAAGAACTAAAAGAATTCTGACTGTTGCTAAATTTTAGAAGCTTTGAAAGGCTTTATTTTTCTTGCCTCTGGATCCAGATGACTCTGGATCTCCTTATCATGCAGCTTGTTATCATGTTTCCTTTTTTGAAACCTTGGACTCTGCTCTATTGTTTCTCAAATTTGATAAATAAGCTTTTGTCTTACCAGGAATCAAACTACCATACTATTTCATGGCCCTCTATTTCATGCATTCCCTCTTCTCCTTTTCTAGTATCTCTTTATATGTTGTCTTCACCTGTTAGAATGCATGCTTTATGAAGGAAGGTACTGTCTTGATTGTTTGTTTTTGTTTCCTCTAATGCTTAGCACCAGTGCCTGACACATACATAGTAGATGTTTAATGAACTTCTACCTATTTAATCTATACCAGCCCTCTTTTACAGAGAGGAGGAAGCTGAAGGCCATAAGATTCATAGTATCATAGATTTAGTGCTCAGTGATTTAGTGTTCATCTTTCTACTAGATGCATTGTCTTTTGTGAAGGGAAATTAATCCATCTTTTGCCTAATTTCTTACCTAGCACTAATCATTGAATGAGTGTTGTTTCAGATGAACTGACATCTGGGAAAGACCTTAGCTCAAAAAAGTCCAAGGTCTCCCCCATTGCACCTAGGGTCATCTCCAGTTGTCTTGATTTATATCTTGCCACTGGATCCAGATGACTCTGGAGGAAAGAGTGAGATTGGTAATATTGCACAGCCTTGTCTCACTAAAATCCAGTTCACTTGCAAGTCAAAACATTACATTCCTGATATCATTGGCCCTTTTTGAGAATGAAAGGCAAACAATAATCTTTGAATTGTAGTAGCTGCCCCCAGGAACACAACTGGATAGTTTCATTTGACAATGCTGCTTTTTCCTCCCTTCTTTCTTTTTTTCCTTCCTTCCTTCCTTCCTTCCTTCCTTCCTTCCTTCCTTCCTTC
>JAJPUD010000733.1:3496-53661 GCA_023553655.1 Myrmecobius fasciatus | reverse complement strand
CTTCCTTCCTTCCTTCCTTCCTTCCTTCCTTCCTTCCTTCCTTCCTTTGTCCACAAGGGGAATCATACACTTACAAATAGGTGATATGCCCAAAAGAAAGTGGATTTCTTGAAATAGAACTCTGGAAAAAACAGATGTTGGTAAAGCCCATTGGGGTTCAAAAAGAGCTTTTTTAGTATACCTAAACCCAAATCACTCTGGTTCTCACTGTTCAGCCAGTAATAAGTCACAGTCCAAGCCTTTCATTGTTTGGGTTTTGATGGCTCAGAGGGAGTATAAATATTGTTTTTGCTCAAAAACCTTGAGAATTTTTCTGTCCAAGATTGATTTTTATTTTTTTAAGTAGATAAAAGAGGCTATCTTTTGCCTCATTTCTTACCTAGCCTAATCACTTGATAGATATTGCCTTAGTCAACAACCTGAGATCTGTTGAAGAACAAGGTCTCCATTTCATCCAGGGCCATCCTAGTTGTCTTGATCTATAGCTCACCACTAGATCCAGATGGTTTTGGAGGGGAAAGTGAGGTGGATAATCTTGCCCAGCCCTCCCTCCCTTAAATCCAATTCACTTGCATGTCATGGCATCACTTCCTTGATGTCATGATCCTCTTCAAGAATGAAGGACAAACAACCACCACCACCGACGACAACAGATTTAGTACTGGAATGGATTTTAGAGAATGGACTTTAATTATTTAGAGGTGATCTACTTCAACCCTTTCATTTTACAGAAAAGAAAATGAAGGCTGGTGATTTGCCCAAGCTGAAACATAAGCTAGCAAGAATCAGGACTCAAATCCAAATCTCTTGGCTACCAGCCCAGTATTATTTCCTTTGGCTATATTACATATTGGAATATGCATCATGCTTCATGACCTGTGCCATAGCTGCAAGGTTTGGGGCATGCTGATGTTTCTCTCCATGGTTCAGTCCCCAGAAGGGCCACAGATAATACTTTCTAGCACAATGGAGGGAAGGGAGCTGGAGGAAATGGTATAGGAAAATTCTAGGCCAGACAAATTGAAGGATCATGGCATCTCTGAAAATTTACCCTCCTTTGACTGCCTTTAGCCAGAGTGCTAAACCATATTTATACTTCTCCCAAAAGATATTTTGATTTTGAGCAAGTAAGATTTACTCCTTCCAAATTTAGAGCCAATAACTCATGCAGTCTTTCAGAGACACCTTGAATCCTAAATGAGATGAATGAGGGCCACAGCATGAAACTTGTAGCCCTTGTTCCTACTCAGCTTATATACACAAAATACAATCCATTTTTTGTGGACACAGTAGAAGCTTCTTGCATTTCTTATTATTGCATTCTCTATAGTGCATTTTCCCTTTAGACAAAAAAATCAGGAAGATAAGTCTGTGCTTAGGTAACTCATGTTACTTTGCACTCTTATGGAAAGAATATGGCCTCTGGAGTCAGAAGATTTAGATTTAAATCCTTTGTGACTTTGAACAAGTTTGCTTAAGACCTACCTCCCTTGGCCTCAGTTTTTTTCCACTATAAAATGAGGAGATTAGATAATAAGACTTCTGAGGTCCCATCCATCTAAACCTGTAGTCTTCCTCATCTCTTCACAAAATCTGTCTTCAATCTTTAGTTTGGGCCTCCTACATAATCTTCATCTAAAATTTTAAACATTTGACCTCAAGTAACTAGAAGGGGGTAGTGCAGCTCCCACCCCCACCCCATCTTCCCCATTCCCACCCCCATCAATTCTACCACTGGAGGCCTTTCACTGGGGACCCTTTCATGGGCTCTCAAGCTGCTCTTAAGATTTGGGTGCTTGGTGAAAACAATGATATCATTGAGGGGGTGGAGCAGGGCCAAAATCACTGTGAGCCATTTTAAGGAGAAACAGGGTCTTTAGGACATCTTTACATCATGGCCTCATTCCAGCTCTTCTGTCACCAGATCTGATATGACCCCTTTCCTTTTGCCTCAAAGAAAATTGGCAGCCTCAGACTTTTTCCCCTCGTGTACTCCAGGCTCCTTGGAGAGCAGCTGACTGGAGTTGTGAGTTGTCAATGGCCACATTATATACCAGAAGGGTTTTTTTTTTTCCTGTTGTCCCCTTCCTAGTGATGGGTAAGAAGAGTCATGAAGAAGGGTGGTGTCAGGAATGCCATGGGCAGGGATGAGCTAAGGACAACAGAGGCCTGTGTAGACTTGATATTTTGGCTTTAACTACTGATGTTCATTCTGTGAGCTTGGGGGTTGGAGGGCAAGTGGGATGCTGCAGCAATAGTCAGATTGGCCTTTTAGAGTGATAGGTGAATAGAAGATGGAATGTGAAAGGTGAATGAGGAGAGCTCCTTGGGGCCCTGATCCCCATTCCCTATCATTTTTTGTCCTGTCCCTGCCCCAAATCTATGGAGAGGGCCTATTATGATTGTGCTAGGAGTGGGGAAGAGTAGAGGTGATTGCATATATGCTTTGCAACAATTCTGAGAAAAAAGGAAGAAGTGCTGTGCAACACTAGGTGGTTTATTAAGCAAATTGGAATCATCTCACTGATTAAATTGGAGAAACAAGGCAGTGTGTGTGTGTGTGTGTGTGTGTGTGTGTGTGTGTGTATGTATGTATAAGTCTTCATTGTCTTCCATCTCAGCACTACATTGGGTGACATACTGGCCATCTAGAAGTTACCCCTGCAGCCTCATCCTTTCCCGTGTTTTGGTTTCTTCTGTGGGTACCAGCAGGACTTATGTGGAAGTCCGGTTACCTTGCATTTTACTCTCCAATTTTCCTCCTTTCTAGCTTTAGTGTATTTTGTTGATTGTGGTTGTTGTTCATTTGTGGATTACTCTTTGTTACCCCATTTGTTTTTGTTTGAAAATAGAAATCAAAATAGAAAATAGAAATCAAAGATTGTCTCTAGAAAACTACTAAATAATGTTTGATTTCTATTTTCTAATTTAGAAGAGTACTTTAGCACATAGAGGCGGGAGGAATCTTAAATAACATCTAATCTATTTTATAGAAAAAGAAACTAAAACCTTAAGAGGTAAAATGATTTATGCAGGAGGATAACTACTAACAAATAGATCTGAGGTTGGAACTCAGGTCTTCTGATCTTAAAGTTCAGGCATTATTACTATACTACATATAGTATCTATCTATCTATCTATCTATCTATCTATCTATCTATCTATCTATCTATCTATCTATCTATCAATCTATCTATCTATCTATCTATCTACTATACTATACTATACTGCCTTTTTGGAGAGACAGTGCTGGCCTCTGAGAGCATTTTATAATCAGTCCTGATTTAGGGCTCACCCTTTGTGCTGGTCAGTCCTTCAGCTCAAGGAATTGCCCACAAAGAGTCTGAGGTTAAATAAAGATCATACTGCTGATGGAATAAACAGGATTAGTGAAAACATCCTATGGTGTATAATATAAAAATAAAACAAAGAAATCTGGGCTAACAGAAGGAGGCAGGGGCCCTTGTAAGAGATGAGGGCAGATATAATGGGAAATAGTTTGTGAAAAGAAGTGTTGACTTAATACATTGTTTGAAACTTCCTGCATAGAAGAAGGTTAAGGAAAACATACCTCCTAGGTTTGGCTCTTAGCCAGGCTTCTGGGTGGCGCCATTTTTTTTTTGCATCATCATCTTTTCCAGCTCTGGTTCCCTTGAGGTAATGTGAGTTTGGTTAGATTGAAAAAAATGCAGTGATTTTATGTCTAAGAGTGAGGCTTTAAGAAGTTGGGACCAAATTGACAATTAGAGTTTGGATTGGTCAAGTAACCTCAAAATGATACTTGTCTGACTCAGGTCCCTTATACTACTTTTGTTTTAGGGCCACCTTCCCAGGCCAGAATTCAAAAAATACCCTGGACATTTTCACCTAAAAAGTGGGTATGAGGATTACAATAAAAGCTTGAAGGGAAACTTTGAAATTCTAAGTTAACCTATGAGAAAATTTATATCTAGAGAATTTAAGTGACTTGCCCAAAGTCACACAGTAATAAAACTATGAGTTTAATTCAAGTCTTCTGATTTTAATGTAGTGCTTTTCCCTTCACACCACAGTTTCCTCCAGTTAATGTATTTGTATTATCCTTTCTAGATAATACTGGGGTCCCTCTGAGTCAATAGGAATAAATGCTGATTTCCTGAGAGGGGATATGATTTGCCTAATGTAATAAAGGTACTAATTTGTACCTTTTTTTTTTTTTGATGCTTAGTCCTTTGACATCAAAGCCAGTGCTTTAAGTCTTGACTCCTTTTATCTTTGTTTATAATTCGATTCTCTTCTCTTGAATTTCAAAAAGCCTTCAATAAGACTTCACTTGACCTATGCAAACCAAAATAATGAAGTATGCTATGCCTTCTAGAATTTTCCTATTTAAGAATAAAAAGATGTATAGAAGAGATTATAAGCTCTACCAGATTTTTAACTTTTTTTTGTGTGATGGACACTTTTGACAGTTTGGTGAAGTTCTATGGAACCCTCCTCAGAATGATTATAAATGTATAAAATAAAATACATCCTAAACTTCAAATCTGGCCTTAAGACACTTACTAGTTATGTCAGCTTGGACAAGTCACTTAACTTGTTTGTCTTAGTTTTCTCATCTGTAAAATATAAAATGAGCTAGAGAAGGAAATGGCAAGCCACTCCAAGTAAACCCCAAGTGGGGTCACAAAGAATTGGACAGGACTGAAATGACTCAATTACAACAACAAAATACATAGGATTACCAAAGAAACCAATTATTTTGAAGTACAGTAACTATATCTTTACTTTAAAAAAATAAGTTCTGAGATCCCAGGTTAATACTTCCTTCTCTTTGTTAAGAGCATGATTCAAGTAAAGAGGTAATGCAACAATATGAGCTGAGGGTTCCCTGAGAAACCTGCATAAGGAAAAGAAACAAAACAAAACAAAAATTGTTAGCTTTTCTCTTCAGTTTTAGGAATGACATAGGATCTTAATAGCTGTACAGCATTTTATATTCATCAAAGCTCTTTGGTTCTGATAACCTTTTACTTTCATAGAAGTTCTAAGAAAAAGTAGAAGATGGGAGTAAGAAGAAAGTTTCTTTTTATCAGTATAGAAGCTCTTTTTTACTTTATTTTATTAAAACTTTTTATTTTTCAAAACATATGTATGGATAATTCTTCAACATTAACCCTTGCAAAAACTTGTGTTCCAATTTTTCCCCACCTCCCTCCCCTAGATGGCAAGTATTCCAATATATGCAAAACATGGTAGAAATGTATGTTAAATCCAATAAATGCATATATATTTATACAATTATCTTGCGGCACAAGAAAAATCAAATCAAAACGGAAAACAAATGAGAAAGAAAATGAAATGTAAGAAAAACAACAAAAATAATGAAAATTCTATGTTGTGAATTCAGTTCCCACAGTCTTCTCTCTGGGTGTAGATGGCTGTCTTCATCACAAAATTATTGGAACTGGTCTGAATCATCTTATTGTTGAAGAGAGCCATGTCCATCAGAACTGATCATTGTATAATCTTGTTGGTGCCGTGTACAATGATCTCCTGGCTCTGCTCATTTCACTCAGCATCAGTTCATGCAAGTCTCTCCAGGCCTCCCTGGAATCATCCTGTTGATCATTTCTTACAGAACAATAATATTCTATAACATTCATATACCATAATTTATTCAGCCACTCTCCAATTGATGGGCATCCCTTCAGTTTCCAGTTTCTAGCCACTACAAAAAGAGCTGCCACAAACATTCTTGCACATGTGGGTCCTTTTCCCTCCTTTAAGATCACTTTGGGATATAGGCCCAGTAGAAACACTGCTGGGTCAAAGATATGCACAGTTTGATAACTCTTTGGGCATAATTCCAAATTGCTCTTCAGAATGGTTGGATCTGTTCACAATTCCACCAACAATGTATTAGCGTCCCAGTTTTCCCACAGAAGAAAGTTTCTTGAGGGATAGAGATAGGTGAGGGGCAGATAATATTTGTCTTTGTATTCTTAGGGACTGGCATACAAACATTTATTTGGTATCCTTGCTAAATTGATTTGAAACCAAGTGGAAATATTGGCAAAGCTAGAATTATTGTTCCTCACATGGATGGAAGAAGGTGAGGGCCAATTAATGAGTGATGCAAAGGGAATAGATAGTTTGTGAGAGAAACAGGCTTAAAACCCAGGTTCCCTGGCTCCTAGTTTAGTCTTTTTCTAGCTGTAGCCTCTCTCCTTTTGGCATCACCCTTAGTGTTAGGGGTTATGCAAAGAAAGAGGTTAAAGTGATCAGGAATGCACAAGAATTGAGACAGAAAGTACAGGCTGACCAAGGTTTACTGAAAACCAGGGAACTTGTTTGGGAATTCCCTGGTGCAGTTTAAGAAAACAGGCATATAATAAGCACTTACCATATGATAGACACTGTGCTACTTGCTAGGAGTGGAAAGTCAAAACTGAAAGAATTCTTGGCCCCAGGAAGCTTACATTTTATCTAGAAAGAGACAGGAAGCAAAAAGGAGAGGCCCACAAGTCTATGCCTATGATTTGCCTGCTGAAGCCTTTAGACTTAGTTACTATAGAACAGTTCTTTTTTTTTTTAAATTATTAGTTTTTGCACTTACTTTTAAAAGATTTTGATTTCCATTTATTTCTCCCTCTCATCTCCACTTCTTCCAAAAATAGCACAATCCAATATAGATTATACATATATATTAAACACATTTCCACATTAGTCATGTAGTAAAGGAAGAATCAAATCAAAAGAGAAAAACTATGAAAGAGTAGAAAACAACAAAGATTAAAATAGTATGCTTCAATCTATTAAGATGCCATAGTTCTTTCTCTGGATATGGATAGCATTTTCCATCATGAGTCTTTTAGAATCATTGTATTGCTGAGAAGGGCAAAGCCTATTAAAATTTATCTCTTATAAAATGATGCTGTGCACAAAATTATCCTGGTTCTGCTCACTTCACTCAGCAGCAGTTCATGTAAATATTTCCAAGTTTTTCTAAAATTTTCCAGTTTATTTCTCATAAAACGATAATTCTGTTACATTCATATATTACAATTTGTTCAGCTAATCTCCAGTTGATAGGCATTCCCTTGACTTCCTGTTCTTTGCCACCACAGAGAGCTACCATACACATTTTGGTACATAGGATCCTTTTCCATTTTAATTATATCTCTGGGATACAAACCTAGTAATGGTATTATTGGGTCAAAGGGTATGTGCAGTTTGATTGCCTTTTGGGCATATGAACAGGGGTTCTTAACCTAGGAGAGTTGGGATGGGAAAAATTATATCTTTATTTTCATTAATGTTATTCTGAAAAGGAGTCCTTATTCAGACTACCAAATAGACCTTTGACACAAAGATGAAAAAATCCTGCCATAGAAGTAGACATATATGACTTCTAAGGTCCCCAGAATCATTAATGAATATAAGGCTTCTTAGGAAAGTAGTTATATCATCTTTGGAGATTCTATGATCTGGAAGGGACCTTAAAAAATTCCTTTACTGTGAGAAAATCGAGACCCAGGAATGTTTTCTGTTCCAGATTTGGAGTGAAAAGGAAGATTTCATGATTTCCCAAACCAGGCTCATAATGATAGACAGTGACTTATATTGCTGTTGGGTCAGCTTGTAAAAAGTTTTCATCTTAATTGTTTATCATCTTATCTTCAGAACTTATCAGTTCTTAATTTATCAGCTTATCAGACTAAAAAAGAAGGATGTAAGCTAAAAGAGGAAATGGTGCAAATCTTTTAAAGGCCCAGCCTCCAGCCGGAGGTCCAACTAAGAAAAAGGAGTTTTATAGATTAGATACTAAAAGGGTTTTTGGTAATAGGTAGAGCCTTAAAAGGGGGTAAAAAAGGGCCTTCCTGTTTGATGTGCTATGGGTCATGGAAACTAAGGAGCTATTTTCAGACTGATTTAGAGTTAGGGTACTACATGGTAATTACTGACATTATTCACTTTGTTCTTAAAATTGCCATCTCACTGATTTTCACTCTACTCTGTGGATAAAGAATCACTTATTTAGCACTCCCAATTTGCCAGGCACAGTGCTAAGTACTGATATTTGGGTACTAGTGTATTCCAGCAAGATGCTTCAAGAGTAGAGGCAATTTTCCAAACATGTCCCAGGAAGATTAAAACATCCTCAGCAGTGAGCAAGCATGAGGAACTAGTTAGAGAAAACAAAGGGGAACCAGCAGACTATTGAGAGATGTCGAAGGTCATCCCCTCCCCACCCCCCATTTCCTTTTTTATCACATCAAATACTCCTGGGGGGGAAAAAGGTGTTTGGTTTGTGGTGTGTTTGGGGTGGGGGAGGGGATAGAGTAATGGGAAGGAATGGGGTAATTTTCTGGAACACACATTATTCAAGTCAGAGGTGAAGAGTAGAAAAAAAAGAGATGGGTTGAGAAGGGGAAGTGTTTCATGACTGGTTCTGCAGGCTATTTTCTCCTTGGAAGCACTAGTGTTGATAGTAGCCCTGCCAGACCTGGCCCCCTGTCAGGAGCATTTGAATGATGCATATCTTAGAATCTTAGGATTCAAAGCTAGAAGGAATTTTAATGCTCATCTGTTCTAAAGGCTTCATCTTACAGATGTAGAAACTGAAACTCATGGGGCAGTAAATGAATGCCTTGCATGAAGTCACATAAGTAGTTGTGTGAATCAAGTGTGAATCAAGGTCCCCTGGCTGCAAATATGATGCTTTTTCCACACAACTTCTTCAATTATTCCTATTTGAGGAAACTGAGGCACAGAGCCAGGAAATTATTTGCTTTGGACCTCACAGTTATTAAGTGGCAAGAGTCCAAATTTGAATTTAGGTCATGGAATTATTGGTCTGGAACTGGAAGAAAATCTTAGCTTTAGAAGTCTATTCCAGAGCGTTTTTTTCTTCTGGAGGAAGAGACAAGCTGAATAAAAAGAATGGGAGTGACCTGTTTAGGGTCTTTTTTGTGGGGGAAGGTGAGGTTGTGATTGTTTTTTTTGAACCTGTGATCTCATAAGTTTAAGGAACTCTTGGAGGAAAGTCCATCAGCATCTCTTCTGTAACTCGTCGTCTTAGGAAGTTGCTTCAGGTGTTGAGAACTTCAGTGACTAGACCAGTCTCATATCATAAGAAAGACTGGGACCCAGGTTTTCTTGACTTCCAGACTGGTTTACTTAAGGTCCTAAATTTTGTGAAAGAAGAGTAAAGGACAAAGGGTCCTGGAGACAGAACTTGGTTTACTTAATTTCTTTGCCCTGTAGTTTAATGTAACTATCCAATAGCTATTTGGAGTAATCTATCTCAGTCCTTTCTTGGGGTTGTGGGGGAGGGTGGTGGTGGAAGAACATAGTAAGGAGGCATTGGGGGAAGGGTGATAATGGAGTAATACAGTTGTGAGATATTGTGTAGTCATTATAATTCAAGGATCCATGTTATTTTGGATGGAATTCTGGTCTTGCTGAAGATTCTAAACAGCCTTTCAGTAAAGTTCCTTTAATGTGTGATCTGCCTCTAGGTGTGAGGATGAGTTCCACCGGTGATGGCTCAGTACCAATCTTCATTTCCTTTGGTACTTTGGTGCTTTAGTATTGCCTGTTGCCAAGACAATAGGATCATTTTACAGATGAGGAAACTGAATCTCAGAAAGGAGAAATTACTTGCCAAGGTCCTACAGATAGATAATAGATATTACTTTGGCCTTTCCTCTGTCTTCTTTCTTTAATATTTTCTGG
The DNA here is from genome assembly GCA_023553655.1 of Myrmecobius fasciatus. Taxonomy (NCBI): domain Eukaryota; kingdom Metazoa; phylum Chordata; class Mammalia; order Dasyuromorphia; family Myrmecobiidae; genus Myrmecobius; species Myrmecobius fasciatus. The sequence continues at coordinate 43,941 of JAJPUD010000733.1, read as the reverse complement.
TTTGGATTCTTGGCAACTTAAATCAAGAGTCAGTCAATAATTATTTATTATGTGCTTAATAAGCACTATGGATACAAAGAAAGGTAAAAGACATCTGCTCTCAAGAAGCATCCATTTTAATGTATGCCCAATGGAGCAATAACATGTAAATAACTAGGGCACATACATAATAGATATAGAGTTATTGTTCAAACATTTCTTCAGTCACTTCTGACTCTCTGTGATCAAGTTAGGGTTTTTTGGCAAAGATACTGGGGTGGTTTGCCATTTCCTTCTTCAAGATATGGAATACATTAAAGATTAAAGATAGGAATCTGAAGGATGAGGGGTGATGTTTAATGGAGGAAGGGCGGTTCTTTCTGGAGCATTTTCATTTCATTGAATGAATGAATTTTTTCAGGGCACAGGTTCACTTATGTTTTTATGGAGTGTCATAATTGACCAGAACATTCTTTTGCATTTTATAGGTGGTAACACTGAGCCATAGAGAGATGAAGTGACTTAACTCCACAGTCTCACAATTAGTGAATTTCAGTCTGAATTTTTTTTTTGGAGAGGTACTTGTCCAAGGTCACACAGCTAGTGACTATTAAGTATCTGAGGCTGGATTTGAACTCAGGTCCTTCTGACTCCAAGGTCAGTGATCTATGAACCATCTAGCTAGTCCTTTCAGTCTGAATTTGAACCCAGATCTCCTGATTCCAGGTCTAAAATTTATTCTACTGCTACAATTTCTTCCAGAATAATTGTTCTAAATGTTAATAATCCAGAATACATTCCCCGAGGGAAAATATATTGCTGAAAGCTAGGGAGAAAGACCATTAATCTGTGAACTATACCAGTCTTCTGACTTTTGTCCTGTCGCTAGACTTGGATGATTGGAAGAGAAGGTGAGGCTAACAATTTTGTGCAGTTCTGCCTCATTTAAATCCAGTTCATGAGTCATTGCTCCACGTCATTGGTCCTCTTTGAAAATGAAGGACAAACAACAACAAGAACAACCTATAATCTACTGAACAGTCTGAGCTCAACAGAGAATGGAGAAAAACATTGCTTATTGGGCACACTGGCTTAACTGCCCTGGGCTACTTCTCTTTTATGATAAGTCTGCAAAAGTAACTAGTATATGATCTCCTCAATATGGATTCTTTATCCAGTGTTATAGCTTACATATCTACATCTACTCAAATGTAGATATGTAATTCTTGTCTGTAATTCTTAAATGTATATATGTCCAATGTGCTGGAGGCTTTTCTTGGGGTCCTTTAATATTTCATAGGTATTTTCTTTTCCAGTTATATTTTCTTTAATATATTGTCTCTTATATCGCCCCTGGTACCAGTGATGGATAGTTACTTCAGTCTAAGAGTCAGCCTAGCTAGCATGAAAAGACTCATCACCAGGAAGTTGCCCAGAAGGTGATGAATTCTCTGGTAACCTATGAAACAAGAATAAGGTAGAGAACTCTAAAAGTTGAGAATAAATGTCCTGAAACATACACTTATCATGTGTTTGATGGCCACCTTCTTATGCCATGTCTAATTAGAATTGTTGAGGTAATTGTTGAGGTAACTTGGTGCCAGAAAAAGTGCTGGATTTGGCAATAGGTGAGATGGATTCAAATCCCACCTCCAGTACATATGTCAGTTCTTTGATCATGGCCAAATAATTTCTTTCCTATGAGCCTGCTTTTTATAAAATGTTGAAATAATGCCTGTACTATCTCAGAGGAGCATTATAAGGGAAGCACTTTGCAAAACTTAAATATGTAAATTAGTTATTAATATCGGGACTCTTTAGGAAATAGTACATCTATGGACATTCTATTAGATTCAGCAAGTATTTGTGTTTCTTCTATGCACTAGGAACTATGCTAGGAGCTAGGGATAAAAAAACAAAGATGAAAATAGGTTTACAGTCTATTGGTGATGATAAAGGAAGTAGGGGAGGGTAGATAGCATGAGGGCATATAAGAAGATTCACAATATTTTCAAAGTCAAAGTAATTTGAGGAATAGAGGATGAGGACACATAGCAACTGGCAGAATCATGGAGTCTTTTGTAAGAGGTGGCACTTGACCCAAATCTTCAATCAAGTTCAGGATTTAAAGAAGAAAGAGTGAGAAGGGAGAGCATTGTGGGAGTGGGTGTCTGTCCTTGCAAAGTAGGACAGAACTAAGAGTTAGATTAGTTACTAGAAAGTTTATCATCCTGGACCCATCATTGTGTCTCACCTTCCCATAGCCAGTGTTGCCAAGGGCTGCCGATTTCACCTTTGCATCTCTCCAATACCCTATTCCCTTCTCTCCTGTAACACACTACCACGCTGGTACAGACTGTTATTATCTGATGTGATCCACCTGCTGGTGGATCTGCCTCCCTCACATGTCTCCCTATTCCAATTCATCCCCCATTTACTTACTAAAGTGATTTTCCTAAAGTGCAGATCTGACCATACTCCTTGTCACCTCCAGGTTCACATATGAGATGCTCTGTTTGGCATTCAAAGCTCTTCATAAACTAGCCCTCTTCTTCCTTTCTAATCTTCTTACACCTTATCCCCCAACTCATACTCTTCTATGCAGTGACACCAACCTCCTGGCTGTTCCATGAACAAGACACCATATCTCATCTCTGTCTGTCCCCCATGCCTGGAATGTTGTTTTTCCTATGCTCACACTACTGAACTTCTGGGCTTCCATCTTTTTACAAGCAGTCTTCTTTAACCCCTCTTCATTCTAGTGCCTTCTCTCTGTTAATTATTTTCCTATATGTAATTTGCTTTGTATATATTTGTTTATATGTTTCTTTCATTAAGCACCTTGAGGGTAGGAACTATATTTTTCCTCTTTTTTATATCCCCAGCATTTAGCATAGTGCCTCACGAAGAGTAGGCACTTTAATAAATGTGTGAAAGTGAAGAGATATGAGAAAATTCTGGAAGGAGAAGTTGGAGTTAGATTGTGAAGAGTTTATGAATGCTAGAGTTTTCATTTTGTCCTAGAGGCAATAATAAGAAATCCTTGAATCTTCTTCACTGAAGAGTAGTGTGGTCAGATCTCTAATTTAGGAAAATCTAGCTGACAGACATATTAGAGAGAGAGAGAGAGAGAGAGAGAGAGAGAGAGAGAGAGAGAGAGAAACTGGAGGCAAGAAGACCAGATAGAAGGCTATTGAAATAATCCATGCAAGAAATGATAATAGCCTGAACTAAAGTAGACAGAAAAGGGGCAGATGGTATATTCTGAAAGAATAAACGAATGAAAAGGCATTTATTAATCACAGCATATGTCAGATACTTTGTAAAATGCTATTGAGATAGAAATGACAAGATTTGATAAGTTCCTGGATATGAATTGAATCTGATTCTGAGGTTTCAAGCCTGAAGTGATTGGAAAGGTGATGACAGTTCAAAGAAAAATGGAAGGAAGAAAAAGGTGTGTGTTCACGGGAAAAGAGAATGTTTGGCTTTGGACATGTTGAGATGCTTATGGGTCATCCAGGTGGAAATGTTCAGCAGGTAGTTAGTGATGTGGGACTACATATGTTAGTTAGTTAAGAGATGAGGGCTGGTTATGTAAATATGAGGAATCACATGCAAGGACTTGGGAGAGATTAGAGATATTCTGACATGATAGGAACACTTTCCATCAAACCAAAAACTTCTATACACAAATGGTTCTTGTGTTTTGCTTTATATTTAATCTCCCTACTGACTTATTTTTTTGCCAAAGTCTAGAAGAAGAAGGGGGGTGAAATGTGACAAGAGAGACCATTCTTATGTGTCTTGTTCCATCTGGTCACAGAAGGGAGTGGGGGGTGGGAAGAGTAGGAGGAGACCAGGAATCTTGGCTAGGAAATACTGTGTCTTCAGAAGCTCTGGTCACTGCTGTGGATTCCCAAGACTCCTCATAGTATCCCTAGAGGAGAATCTCTGGCCTTCCTCTTATGATCTTATAGTAATGTGAATGGGTTGGTAGAAATAATATGTATTTGCTCTGTGGTTCATCTTTATATGCTTTTGCATTAGTGGTGGCATTTTAGATTGTGGGGGATTGGAACTTCTATTGTAATTTATTTGTATTTCCTTTTTTCTGCCATGTTAGAAAGTTAACTAGTGACTAACCAATTAATCCACAAGCAATTTTAAGTGCTTACTATGTGCTGGATACTTTGCCAGGTATTAGGGATACAAAGTCCCTATACTTTCAAGGAACTTATCAAGGGAGAAAAAATATATACAAATCAGCAAATATAAAATAAAGATAAGCTAAATTTTTAGTGAGGAGGGCACTAAGTACCTAGAAATATCAGGAGAGGCCTCATTTATGTATAGCAGCCTTTCTGGCTTTACTCATTTTTTTTTTTTCAAATCCCATTGGACTAGCTAGTTAAGTCCTCTAGAAGATAATGACTACTGTTCTCAGGGTTTTAAGGGGATAGGGTTTCTTTTACTGTCATTCACAGGCTCTGATAACAGACTCCACAATATTGATCAACCAATTGACTATGGTCAAGTTACAAATGGGATCTCACTGAGAACATTTAGGAAGGATAAAATCCATGAGGCTCACTTTCCCCTCTGCACATGTTCAGTAGCTGGGGAGAGTGTGCTCAAAGATATTGAGGTACACATGTAGGGAACATCTGGGGCAAGGGGTACCTTTTTTTCTTCATGGAGTTACTACCAAATTGTTGAGTTCTCAACAGTGAACAAATTCCTCCCCTTACCCAGCTGGGCTGGCTCTTTGCAGTGTCTTATCTGATGAATCAGTCCTCAGCTGGGCAGGGTTAAGTTAGTTGGTCAGCTGCAGAGCTGGTTCCTTACTAGATTTGGTTACTGCTGCTGTGGCCAACAACTCTAATTGCTAATTGGATCTCTGATGTCTTAATGGATTATTTCTGTCTCACCATTAGTCTAAATACTGCCATATTAGGAATACCTATGATCTAGAATGAAGCACTGTTCACAGACATGGGTGACTGGGTGGGAAATAGGGCATTGTCCCCTTTCCAAACCCAGAAGCTCATAAAAGTTCTTGTCTCACTAGATGCCAGGAAGAAAAAGCACAAAAATGCACTGAAAGATGGTTATAATGATCCTTTTGTATCCTTTTGCACAATTCCAGCTCCATTTTGGAATTCTCAGGAAGCCAAATGCTAAAGAGAGAGAGAGCAACATTGATGAGCAAAATCTCTTTTATTTTCATTGCCCAAGAGAGAGATTATCTAGAGGGTCTCATGAAGGTTAACCTAGGCCTGGGGTACTGTAATTAAACATTAGTAAATGTTTAATTACTTACTTAGATAACTTACTTAGATAATAAGTACTATCTAGTAGGGGAATGAGTAGAATAATAAGAATCAGAGCTGAAAAAGATGTTAGAGAATAACTAGTTCAATTTTCTAGACTTTTCTGATGTGGAAAATGAGCCCCAGAGAAGCACATAGTAGGTACTTAAGTGTTTATTAATTGAATTAAATGACTTGTGACTACTGAAATAGGTGGGTGGTATACTGGATGGAATGCTAGATATGGAATCAGGAAAACTTGAGTTGAAATCCTGTTTCAGAGATGGGGCAGCTAGGTAGCACAGTGGATAGAGCACCAGCCCTGAAATCAGAAGGACCTGAGTTCAAATCTGGTCTCAGACAGACACTTAACATTTCCTAGCTGTGGGACCCTGGGCAAGTCACTTAACCTCAGTTGCCTCAGGGAAAAAAAAGAAGAAGAAGAAATCCTGTTTCAGAGATCTAAGCCTCAAGTTCCTCATCTTCAGAGTGTGATTGTGAGGGTCCAGTGAAATAAAGTATGCAACATAATGGTATGTAAATAACTTTGCCAATATTACAGTGCAACATATGTGTTAGCTAATTTTTTAATGCCCAAAGTTATGCTAACAATAGCACAGCTTGGATTCAAACTCAGATCCTTGTTATTCCCAATCTTTTATATTTTCCCATATACTACACTGCCTTTGGGGAATCTTTCTTTTAGGGACAGTTAATAAGCCCTTACCCTGGTTGATTTTTCTCTGATGGTGTGATTCATTTCTTCCTATATTTTATCTACTTCCCAAGTGAAAGGAAATTTTGTTTCTTTTCCTTTAATGGTTTTATTCCTCTGTCTTTTAAATGACTTTGCTTTCTACAAGTCTCCTGGCCTTGGGGAACCTCTACCACCTCACACACCAGCTATCCCCAGGAGTGTAGAGTTAACAGCCAAGGTTTTTCTGTATCCCTCCTCATTTCTTAGGTCCTTTATGTCTGACAAGATCCTTAAAAGGAAGTGTAGTCTATTTGAATCTAGTCTAAGGGCATTTTTCATGCAGGAAAGGCCAGAGTGGGCAACTTGTACTTTTCAAGCCCCTTAGAAGTATCCTTAAAAGGGATGATGCTATACCTTTCCAAACCCTTTTGAAATGAAGTTTTAGAACTACCATGATATGAGATAAGCCTCCTCATATTCTCCTTTTTAATTTTTGACTTATTTCAACATTTGCTAAAAAGCTGACACAAGAATTTAGTTCTATTTAACTATGTTCCAATTTTTCCCCCTATTTCCTATGTGGTAGAGTATGGTGGTGGCCATTGAGATATTCTTAGATTTTGTTATTTGATAGTATTTTACAGTGAATCTCACTTCTTATTTAGCTTGCTTTCTCTTGTATCAGTTATTTGGCATATTATTAAAGGACATATTAAAGGAAAGAGGGGAAAAACATTTATATGGTGCCTATTATATATGCCAGGTACTGCATTAAGCATTTTATAAATATTATCTCATTTGATCTTTGAAACAATCCTGTGAGGTTAGTGCTTAACCCCCATTTTCCTGATGAGGAAACTGAGGTGGGCAGAAGTGAAATTGCTTGGCCAAGTTCCCATATCTAGTAAACATCTGAAACTAGATTTGAACTAACTTCAGGTGCAGTGTTCTATTCATTATGTCATCTAGCTTCCTCTTTTCCTTTAATTATATTGTAAGTTCCTTTGGAATAGCTATAAAACTGTGCATACCCTTTGATCCAGCAGTGTTACTACTGGGTCTGTATCCAAAGAGATCATCAAAAAGGAAAAGGACCTACATGTGCAGAAATATTTATAGCAGTCCTTTTTTGTAGTGACAAAGAACTGGAAACTGGAGTGAATGCCCATTAGTTGGGGAAAAACTGAATAAGTTATGATATATGAATGTAATGAAATAGTATTGTTCTGTAAGAAATGATGAGCAGGATGATTTCAGAAAAGCCTGGAAAGATTTACATGAATTGATGCTGAGTGAAGTAGGCAGAACCAAGAAAACATTATACACATCAGCAATAAGATTATGTGATGATCAACTGTGATGGGTTTGGTTCTTTTCAACAATGAGATGATTCAAGGCAATTCCAATAGATAGAAAGTATCATCCACATAGAGAACTATGGAGACTGAATATGGATCAAAATATAGTATTTTCACTTTTTGGTTTTTTTTCTTTCTCATAGTTTTTTCCCTTTGAGTCTGATTTTTCTTGTACAACATGACAATTATGGAATATGTTTAAAAGAATTGAACTTATATCAGACTCCTTTCTCTCTTAGGGAGGTAAGGGAAGGAAGGGGAAAAATTTGGAACACAAAGCCTTTACAAAAATGAATGTTGAAAACTATCTTTACATGTATTTGGAAAATAAAATGTTATTGAAAATCTAAAAAATAATTTTTCAATTTTTATAATAATTTGTACGTTGTATATTTATTATAATATAAATAATAATTTATATAATGTTTAATATAATAAAAAAATTAGACTCTTGGAGGAAAAAAGTTTTTCTGGAGGGTGGCCTGTGTTATCTACCTTTTTTTGTCCCTGGGAGCTAGCATAGCACATTGCTTATAGACAGTGTATAAAGGAGGTTTGTTGATTAAATGAATGAATAACACATGCCGAAATAACGCAGTACTTTCCCCTGTAATTTCCCCAGGGTATTCTCCAGAGGAGAACCTACTTTTGAATATACTCTAAAAGTAGTTAAGGTTAATAAATGATGTTGCTAGGGAAATGGTATTCCTAGTCTAACAAAGCCTGGTTCTGCTTTTGCTGCCTACAGGTACCTCTTTGCGCCCGACTTCACAGAAACCCAGTATACACCAAATGGGAGCCATCACGTCATGCCACTGAAAGCTGAGGTTAGTACTCTCTCACACAGATCTAGTCTATTTCCAGATCTATTCATTCTACCTCCACAACATGTCTCATGTCAAACACCTTCTCTCTAACCAAATAGTTGCTACTTTGGTTCAGATCTTCATCACCTCTCCTCTTGTAATGCTTTCCTATTTGCTTCAGATCTCTCTCCTTTCCAATTCATTGTCCATTCATTTACCAAAGTATCCTCTGACTATATTATTCCCCTATTCCAGTGGCTTCCTATTGCCTCTAGGGACAAAGACAAAAAATACTTCTGTTTAATATTTAAAGCCCTTCCTAATTTGGCCCCTTCCTATCTTCTAGCCTCCATATGACATTGCTCTTCCCATACTCTGTGATTCAGCCAGATGCTGCCATCCTTTTCCTCACACATGATGCTCCATTTTTTTTTTTATCTTCATGCCTCCCTCTGCTCCAGCTTTCTGGAATGAACTCCCTTCTCATCTCTGTCTTTTAGAGTTCCTGGTACTTTTCTATCTGTTAGTGCCCTCCTTTCCCAAGCTACCTTTGATTTAATTTGTATGTGATCTATCTATACTTATATGCATGTATATATGTGTACATATATATGTATGTACATAAATATACATATATGTATACACACATATGTGTGTATGTATGTGTATATCTATCTCTGTGTAAAACCTTCTTTGACAAATCGTAAGCTCCTTGAGAGTAGGGATTGTTTTAACTTTGTAAGCCCAGTGCCTAGCACAATACTGAACATACAGATAGGTACCTAGTAAATGTTATTGATTGATTGAATACTCCACAGTTAATGAAGGTCGGAGACAGGATTCAAATCCATGTTTTCTGACTCTTTAAGTTATAGACCATATCATAGAGTTAGAGTGAGAAGGGACCATAGGCACTATCTAGCCCCAAACCCTCATTTTTCATAGAAAGAGAACTATGACACAAATGTGAAGTAATTTTTCCCAGATCCTATAAGTTGTAAGGGGCAGAGTCACATTTGAACTCAGGTCCCTGGACTTTTAATTGTATGTTTCTGCCTCTAACATATTATACTGCTCCAGTGACTGGGGCTTAAGCTACATGCATATTTGGGTAGAGCTGTTTATGTGTTGTGATTTTGGAGTCATCAGTAAAGGCTTAGATGCCCTTCTTTGTCAGACTACTTGCAGCCTGAAATTCCTCCAATGCTTAGTCCTTAAAGTACTGAAAATGTTATTAAGATAAAAATGGTATCTGGAAAGGATAAAACATTCTCATGCTAAGGACAAGAATACTGTGGTCAATAGGGCTTTAGTAAATGGTGAATGAATGAAGTCATTATCCACCATTATCAATTCTTTAGTTTGGAATAGTTTTTCAAATTAGTTCTAGTACAACACCTCTAGAGACAGGATTAGTTGGGTAAGTTTGAGTAGAAGAAAAAAAAAGTCCAGAGCTTGGTCATTGCAGGCCTCTTGATTCCCAACAGGGAAGGAATACAGAAAAAAGATTAGAGGGACACTGAAAATAAACTAGCCTTTCTACAGTTTTGCTGACAGCTTGTCCTGATGGAAAGAATCTTCTTTAAAAAAGCATATTCAAGAACAATCAGACTGTAGTGTTATCTAGTTTTCCAGGGGGCTGTCCAACTGTGACTAGAGTTCTAAGAATCTGCTCCTTCCTCTTGCCCTTCTGCTGGAACCTTTCACTTCAGGGTGAGCTCTGTTTCTAGCCTTTTGGGGAGGTCATAGTCTGGGCCAGATGGCTTCCATTCATTCACAAAGACTTCAAGAAATTGTCTTCCTTTCTATTGTCAGCCAAGTGCTTGTGCCACTGCTGCTCCACATAGATCAGAATTGGTCACAGCTTTAGAAACACAGATTGGCAAAAGTTGGTGATCTCATCCTTCCTGATGTAGTTGCTCCCTCAGGGCTGAGGAGTGGGGATGGAATTCTGTGACTTCATAGACCCTAATGATTTGCTTGTTCTCTGTGCCCTTGGCATCTGTATTAGTGGAACATGTCATGCAATTCCTTTGGAGACACACACATTCCTCTTTTGCCCCTCCCCAACTCCCCAGTATCATTCTTTTGAATCTTTGTCCAAGGGGGCTATTGAATAATATATAGTTGAGTGATGGGACTGGATTCATAAGATAGTAGGGAGCCTGTAAAGATACACACATTTCCTGAATTAGTGATCCAGAAGGTACAAGGCTGACCCCAAACCCTATTTAGGGTAAGAAAGCCAATGGTACAGTTAAAAGTCCTTAAAAATTTGGTCCAGATTCAGGGAATCCTTTAGGGAATCTATTCACAGGTTATGAGCTGTTATCTCATACTTCATCTTTCTTTCTTTAAAAAAGGGGCAGCTAGATGACACAGTGGAAAGAGCACCAGCCTTGAACTCAGGAGGACCTGAGTTCAAATCCGGCCTCAGACACTTAATACTTCCTAGCTGTGTGACCTTGGGCAAGTCATTTAACCCCAACTGCCTCAACAAAAAAGCAAAAAACACACCAATCCTCCCTCCACAAACAAACAAAAAGAAAACATCATACCCAATCAGAGAACTCATTGCAAGACATTTAATTAACATAGATTGTTAAGATCCATAACATGCGAAATCTCCCCAGTGAGTGAAGAGGCAACACTTCTGCTTCTAGGGTGAGCTTTTGTGCCTGTTAGAATGTTTTTTTTTTTCCTTCTAAAGCTTCTTGCTAATTCCCTGCAGAGATGTTGATGTCCTCTGCAGGCTTGCGGATGTCATCTCTTGCATGGTTTTTCTTCAGTATAGTACCATCCATTGATGATACATTGAACTTAAGTTGCCAAGTAGGCACTTTGATGCAAGTGATTGGTTATGATTCCTCTGCGAAAACATTGGTTCATAAATCATGTATAGCTTTATGCCTTTTTTTTTTAGCTCCTTTGTGTGTCAAATGCCCTGCCATACTCAGTCAACTCAGCAAAAGTTTCTCAGGTCCAATTTATCTTTTTAACTTTTTTTTTTCATTGAGAAACAATTCCCAGTGGCAGTAAGTACTTTCAGGTATGGAAATTTGAGGTGGGATAAGAAAATTGAATGGATTTAGTGGTATCATTCATATTTCCTTAGACCCTTACTTAGTAAAACTAGAGGGAATGATGGAGCAGACTCACCTTTGCTCTGCATTCTATGGCTCCCATTCAAATTGATGCTCCACAACTTCAAGGTTTAATTAATAATGTAATAACTTTGTGAATGGAAATAAAGGGAAGACTATGAGAGAGCTTATAGAGGTCAAATTAGCAAAGCTTGCCAATTGATTGAATATGAAGGGTAAGAGAAATGGAAGAATCCAAAATGATTCTGAAGTTGCTACCATGTGTGACTGGAAAGGATGGCATTGTCCTAAACAGAAATAAGGAAGTTTGGAAGAGGAATGGTTTTATGAGAGGTGCTGTTTTAAAGATGGTAAGATTATGATAACAATGGAATGTCTAAATGAAGATACCAAATAGATTGTTGGCAATGAGAGACTGGAGGTTAGGAGAGAAATCAGGGCTACATATATGGATTTGAATGTTATTTACATAAACATGGTAATGGCTTGGAGCTGATGGGATCACTAAGAGAAATCAAAAAGGAAGAGGCTCTGGATAGAGAGAGTGTTGGAGGACACATACTTAGGAGCTTGGTGACGATGGAGCAAAGGAGGCTGAGGAAGAATAGTCATAAAAGTAAGAAGAAAGAGTGCAATGTTATAAAAACCAAAGGAGGGAGAGAATATAGGAAGACTAGGTGGTTGGTATTGTTGATAAACTCCCAAGAGGTTAAATAATGGGAACTGGCAAATAACTATTAGGTTTGGCTGTTAAGAGATCATTGGCAACCATGAAATAAATTGTATCAGTCAAGAGTGGGTTTAAAAGTCAAATTCCTAGGGGTCGAAAATGAGATGGAAGTGAGAAATTGTAGGTAATACATTTAGACAGATTTCCCCCCAGTATTTTGATCATCAAAGGAAGAGGAGACTATGGCATGAGAACTTGAAAAAATGGCAGATTTATTTATTTGTTTATTTTTGTTTATTAAAACTTTTTATTTACAGAACATCTGAGTAATTTTAAAGATGGCAGATTTAAGTGAAGGATTTTAAAGAATGAAGGAAGAATTTCTTTATGGACTTGGGGATAAACCAAAGCTAGCCTTTTTCTTTTGGAGGGCAGTAATTGCTAGTCTTGCCAATAGCATGGGGGTGGGATGGGGGAAGAGAGAGAAATAGAGAGAAAGAAAAGAAGAGAGAGAGAGAAGGAGAGAAAGAAATAAGGAGAGAAGAAAGGAGGGGGATATTATATACATATATGCTTGGAGAGAGAGAGAGAGAGAGAGAGAGAGAGAGAGAGAGAGAGAGAGAGAATATGAATGATGTCTTTTCCTCCTACTGTGTGCTAAGTTGTATGTATTGGAATGAAAACAGATGAGCCCCAGATGTTGAAGGAATTTCACCACTAGTCAGTATCTTAAAATCCAGATGAAAATGAGGTTGCAGCTAAGATAAATATTCTAATTATTATGCAACTTGAGAAAGAAATTTGACAAAGCTATAACTAAATAAAGGAGATCAGGATGCTGAAATCTGAGGGTTACATTTTCCTGATAGGACTCCAGGTCACAACCACTGACCCTCAATAATTCCTGATTGTTTCACTCCTAGGTACTCTCTAGGATTTAGTTTCATCCCTCAATCCCTTATCTTTCTCCTCTTCTTTCTCTATCTCCTGCTGGTGAATATGGCAGGGAGGTAGCAGTTAAGGGTTATGGGCATGCCTTGAAAACTGGAGCTAGACACTTGGGAGGAATTGGATATTACCTCTCCTAGCATGATTGTGCCCAACTGTCACTCAATTAATTTGTCCTAGATATCAGAATTCCTAGTAATAGCTCAGCTGCCTAAATAGCCTTCATCCTCTATCTGTAGTTGGTTTGCTCAGTGGATTAGTTAGCTGGGCTCTGTCACCAGGTTGTGGTCTGTAGCTCAAACTCAGGACTAGCCTTTATTCAACTGGGCAACAATGATAAAAATGACTAGTTGAGATGACAATTTGAAGAGTTCTAAGCAGACCTAAGTCTCCTGAGAAATATCTATTACCATTGAATTAAAACTCCAAATAGAATTTTAAAACCAAATTAAAAAACCATTGAGTTCCTTCATACAATAAGTGACAATATAAGAGGATAGTACCTAAAGCAAAAGCAACTATTATAGTTGAGGACTCTGGTAATGATGATGATGGCAGGAATTTATAATGTATTAAAGTTTGTGAAGTGCTTTACATATTACTTCATTTGATCCTCATAACAAACCAGTAAGGTAGGTATTATTATCTCCATTTTACAGATGAAAAAACTAAGGCTGTCAGAGATTAAATGGCTTTTGAATTCATGTTTTCTAACTCTTAAATCTTGGTTGGCTCTCCACTCACTACTAAATCAGTGCCAGTAAGTCCAGACTATTGAATCAGCTTCAACCCAGCATCCTTTCTAGTGGGACTGTTGCAGGGATCTAGATCTAAAGCAACACATCTTTAATAGATAATTTGTCCAGGAAATTGAAAGATCAATGCTATCAGGTGAAAAAGTCTCAGAAAAGAGAGAAATTCTGTAAACTATGGTTTACCCACCCTCTGGTGGGGCTTGATACCAAAACTGCCTCAAATTAAACCAGGGAGTCATGCTTCAGAGGCAGTCTGGCTCCAGATAACTTCTAACCTAGAGATCACAGGGGAGTGTCCTTTTGACTCTTAATAGAGGCAGAATTTAGCCCCAATATATAACATTCTATTCAGAATTGCAATGAGAGGTAAAATTTGGGCCTGTTCATTCCATTCAACAGTATAAAGCAGGGCAGACCCTTGGCCTAATACAGGCCTAATTAAGAAACTGAAGTTGTAGACATGAGCAAGAAAGAAATTTTAAAACAAAACCTTTAACAATAAGGAAATGCTGTGGTTTGAGGTAATTCCTTAGTAGAATCCCTAAGGAAGAAAGTAATTTTGAAATAATAGCATATGCATTGTTAATAGACCTGTGAATGGCTATAACCATTCTAGACAGCAATTTGGAGTTATACACAAAAAGTTTCATGCAATTTGATCTACCTACATACTATCGCCAGGCCTGTAGCCTACAAGGAGCGAAGAAATAGAGAAGGATCTTGCATGTACAAAAATATTTGTATTAACCCTTTTTTGTGGTGGCAAAAAAATCTAAAACTAAAGAAATGTCCATGAATTTTGGAATGGTTGAATAAGTTGTGACATATGAATGTGATGGAATATTACTATTGTGTGAGAAATGAGGGAATAGTTGATTTCAACAAAATATGAAAAGGCTTATATGAATTGATATATAGTGAAATAAAAACCAAAAGAACAATTTATACTATGTCAATATTATTCAAGTGAGCAGCTTGATGACTTTTATAAACTGATGAAAAATGAAATAAGCAGAAACTGAAGAACAATGTATACAATACAATTGCAATATTGCAGATTGCAGAGGATACAATTTTGAATGTCTGAGCTATGTTCAGTACAGCAATCATCCATGATTCCAGATGTCTGATAATGTAGCATGCTTTCCATCTTCTGAAAGAGAAGTAATATATTTAGGTTACATAATGAAACATCTCTCTCTCTCTCTCTATCCATTTATCTGTCACCTGTCTTATCTATCTGTTGTGTATGTGTGCATATGATAAACAGCTGAGGAAATTTGTTTTGCTTGACTATGCATGTTTATTACAAGAAACATGCTTTAAAGAATATATATTCAATGTAATTAGGTGGTCAGAGGAAGAGAAATAAATTTATTATTTTTTTAAAAAATAGGTAGTATCACAAATGGGGGTGTTGCAAATATCTTCAGATGATATTACTGGATTGGGCTATTTTTGCTTTGTATTTGTTACAAGAGACAATATGTATAAATGTTTGCAATATAAAAATAAAATATTAATAATAAGTCTTATAAGAAATGATCATTTAATCCTCAGAAAAAAAGAATGGACTCCAAGAATGGAAGAAATTAAGAGCTTAAACAAGAGATAAAAAAATGAAATTACAACACTTAGATTGAAAATAAATAGCTTAAAGCAAAACTATATACACCTTAACCAAGTAGTTGATACCCTAAGAAACAGATGGAATGAAGAGAATTTAGTGATTCAATGAAGCAATAAGAAATACTAGAACTAATTTAAAAAAAATTAAAAAAATTATCATTATGGGAACAACCTGCTAGTGGCTTCTGGGTGTTAGGGGAGCCACCTGCTAGTGGCTGCTGGGAATCTAGTTCTGACCAGCAGAATAGATCCCTTCATGTGAGAGGATGATAATGACATAAGGAGACTGAGAAGCAGTTGCATTTTCTGACCTCTCTCCTCTTCCCTCTTGCCTCCAAATTATTTTATTCCCAATTCACAAGCAACATCTGCATCAGTAAAGGCTGATTTGCAATTCCTTTAGGTATGTTATGATTCATAGCTGTGGGGACTTTCAGAGAATTGATCTGCCCCTTCACATTTAGGCATAGTCCTTAACAAATTAGAACAAGTGAGAGATATTACTTTCAAAACAATTAACCTCAGAAACAGGAGGAGAGATAACTTGAGGATTTTTGAACTTCTCAAACTAAGGATCAAACAAAATATTTGGAAACCAGAGTCTAAGAAAAAAAAATAAAATGCCTACAACTATTAGAATCATAACACCAAGTGAAAACAGAATCTATTGGCTATCTCCTGAAAGCAATCTCACATTGAACACACCTAGAAATATCATAGCCACAATATAAAGTTTTCAGGTCAAAAGAAAAAATACTTCAGCCAGCCATGGAGAAAGAGGTCAGGCAGAAAGCAGTCACCATAAGGATCCCATAAAACTTAACAGCAAATGACATAAAAGACTTCAAGCATTCCTGTTGAGAAAATAAAATAAGTAGAATTTTATAAACAAATTCAGGAGACCAAAAAAATCCCAAAAGGCTGATTTATTTTGACTTGCCTAACAAAATAGAAATATTATGTCTTTATATAAAAAGTTATGAAAAAACTTAATTACCCAAACTATCAAAAAACCCCAAAAAAGAAGAAAAACCAGAGCAGATGAAGAGGAAATTGTTAGAAACTCTTTCTATCTGGACCTCAGATTCTTCCTCTGTAAAATGAGAAGTTTAGACTAAGGAATTTTTATCATTCTGCTTAATTCTTATAATCTACTATTCCATACTTAAGTCCAAGATTTTGTAGGTAAGGATTCAAGGAGTTTAAAGGAGGAAGAAGTCATCTGTGGGCTGGAGAAATTGGTGAAAAATCTTTAATGAAGGAGGGTGGGACTTATAGAATTACCTCTAGAATGAGAAGGGCAAATTTGGATACCACTCCTATCTTTCTCTATTTTGACCAAATTTTTTGATCCTTTTAGGATGATTGTTTTTACCATGGGAAAGTGAGAAGTGAGGAACAATCCAGTGTTACACTCAGCACCTGCAGAGGCATCAGGTAAGTAGATTTGGGCCACTCCTGCCCCATGGTATGATGGAGAATGGCAAACTCATCCCCACCAGGTATCCTTTCCCGTCCTTCCTTTCTGCAAAATGAATAAAAAAAAGACGTGATTTATTTGGCTTTTGGTTACTTCCACTGAGGAAGCAGTATAGGATACAACCTGTTCTACATAGCAGAGTCTTAGATATTTCTTAGGATACTAAGAAATGACTTGTCACACAGTCATAGTCTGAGATCTTAAACTCAGTTTTCACACCTCTGAGACCAGTTTGCCTGTTTCAAATGAGATTTAAAGAGAAATATGTGCTATTCTTTTTCACCATTTTTATTGTTTTAGGTAAAGACTTGAGATAATAATAACACTTTCCTCCAAGGGTTCTTCTGTAAAACAGGAATAATAATAACACCTACCTCTCAGGGTTCTTGTGAGGCTAAAATGAGATAATATTTATAAAGCATTTCGTAAACCTTAATGTGCTATATAAATGCTGCTGTTGTTCAGTCATTTTAATTGTGTCTGATTCTTCATGATCCCATATGGGATTTTTTTTTGGCAGAGATATTGGAAGGGTTTGATGTTCCCTTCTCAGGTCATTTTACAGATGAAGAATCTGAGGCAATCAGGGTTAAATGACTTGCCCAGGATCACATGGCTACTAAGTGTCTGAGATCAGATTTGAAGTCAGGTTTTCCTTACTCCAAGACCATCCACTGTGCCATCTAGTTGCCCCAAATAAATGCTAGCTATTATTATTAGTCAGACTTACTATTTATTTAGCACCTTTCATATGCCAGACACTGTACTAAGTATTGGGGATATAAAAAGAAACAAAAGACAATCCCTGCATTTGAGGAATTCACATTCTAATAGGAGAGACAGCATGTATGTACAAATGAACTGTACACCGGATAAACTGGAAATAGCCAACAGAGAAAAGGCCGAGCAAGTAGGAAGGAGAAGGAAAGACTTCTTGTAGGAAATGGAATTTTAGCATGGACTTAGAGGAGGCCAGAGAGCAGGAAATAAGGAGGGTGAGCATTCCAGGCATGGAGAGAAGCTAAGGAAAATGTCTGTAGCCAAAGATGAAATGCCTGTTTGAGTACAGCTAAAAAGCCAGTGGATCAAAGAGTGCATGGAGGGCACTAAGGTGTAAGGAGATAGGTTATGAAGGACATGGAACATCAAACAGGATTTGGTATTTTTCCTAGAGTTCCTATATAGTCAGCCCTGTGCTTTAGGAAAGTAACTTTTAGGAAAGATGGTGGTCATCATCTTTGTTTTCCTTGTCGTCATCATCATCATCATCATCATCATCATCATCATCATCATCATCATCATCATTTCTCTGCTGTCCCTGTTCCCCAAACCCGTTATTTTTCCTCTTCCTTAGTCCCTCACTTTTTTTTAACAGAATATGGCTCCTTGCCTATAGAGTGCCTTTTCAATATGGCACCTTGTCACCAGTCTTGCTGCTATCCTCTCTGTGTTGGTTTATCTGGTCCAATATCCATGGTTTGTATTTCTGCCTAGTACATAGTAAGCACTTGATAAATGCTGGTTGCTTTGCCTTGTCTTGTGTATTTGAAACAGGAGACATATTCTTCACCCCCTACATTGTGGCCCCCACATGTCTGTTTATAAATAGGACACTGATTGTTTAGGGCTGTCTCCATCCTAATATTGTTTGGCAAAGCTCCCTAATGGGAATTCAAGCAGTCAGGAAATGAGGTTTGGCTGAGGGGCTGGAATGAAATATTCCCCAAATCCCCTTCAGTGACTTGAGCCCATAAACTGGATCAGCGTGTTGGCTGACCAAGGCTGAGCCACAGCCACCTGTGGTTCTCAAATAAATAAGATACTTCCCCAGAAAATGAGAAGGTACAGGTGTGACCTGCTTCTCTTTAGCTGTCCTCTGTCTGCTCTGGCAGGAGCTGCCAGAATTTGGCTTGGGCTGCAAAGTCTCTTATAAATCATTCCAGGAGGCCTGACAATGTGTGCGGACTAGCTGCAGCTTCCATATGTTTTCACTTTGCCTTCTCCTCCAGTCCTTACCTTTTCCCTGCCTCCATGTTCTTTTCTATCTCTCTCCTCTCCCCTCCTCTCTTCAGGAAACCAATGGTGCTTCCAGACCAGACACTATTCCTGTGAGTGTGAATAAAAGTGAGTAGTTTAAGACCAGATGGTTCTAAATTAACCCCAGTGGAGGAATAGGGCTGTAGCAGCAGCTCCTCAGCCCCACGAACAACCCATACAACACCATAGTTAGTCCCTGAGTCTTATTAAAGGAGTTCTGTAATGGAAAATCTCCATAGCAATTACTTTTCTTTTACTAGAAACATGTTCTCTGTGATTTGGAGAAATGGGCCTGATTTATTCCATAAGAAGTCTTCAGGCCCTATGAATCCAGTGTGGAGATTCAGCCCTATTTCTTTGGGGGCCTGTTCTGTGACACAGCTGTTGCAAGGCTCCCTTGAGCCCAGCTTTTTTAGGACTGTTTACAAGGCATGAAGCAGATGAGTTGCAGGTACAGGACCAGGAAGAGGAATGTATGGAAGGAGATGGAAAAAGCACTCGAGGAGGCATTTGATTTGAGTTTGAGGCTTAGTTTTGACACTAACCATAGCAAATTAATTTAACTTGTTGCACTTGCTTTCTAAAAAAAAAATGCAATATTCCTCACAGGTTGTTGGGTTGAGATAGAAAATGGTTGGGAAGATATCATGTAAATTGGAAAGGGCTACAAAAATGGAAGGTGTGTTATCATTTGCTTCTTGGCTCCTGGCCCTGAAATACTGGCTGGAATTTGGCTCCAATCCCTGCTCTGCTGGGTGATTTTATTAATGGTTTGCTTGGGTTCCAGATCAGAACAAATCCATGGCAGAACTGGTTTCTTTAACTGTTGTTCCTAACTCTGGGCTCTGCTTAAGGTAGTAGTAACACCTCTTACTCCCTGTGGGAGCCATAATCCACATTCCTCACCCCTTTTCTATGGTTCTGGTTTCAAAGATCAAATGGAAGAGAGGATTCTGGTCCTCAAAGAGCAGAGAACAGGAGTATCTTCCTTTTTTTTTTTTTCTCTCCTTCCCCTCAAATCCTCAGGGTGAGTGAGACAAACACTCCCCATGAGTCTTACTCATTTCCATCTTTCCTCTTTTTTGAGCCCTTCTCTCTATGGGCACCATCACTGAATTTTTCCTCAATTTAGGACTGGACACGAACAACAACAAAGAATTGCTGTGAGGGTGTGGAATAGTTAGAATGACAAAGTTGGAGCCTCTCCCAGGAAAATTATCAGTCCATGATAAGCAGCTCTTTCCTTCCCTTGTTTTCTCACCTTTAATCTTGTTTTTATCAATAACTTTTATTTTTATACCACTTTTATTTCCAAATATAATCTCTTCCCCCTCTCCTCCCAATGAGCCACCCCTTGTAACAAAAAAAATTAAAAAAAAATAATAAGGAAAAAATAGCTCAGGAAAACCAGCCAATAATCTGCCATATCTAACAGTATATGCAATATACCATTGTTTCTGCAAAGAAGGGAAATAAGGGATATTTTCTCTCTCTTTTTTTTCCTTTCCTGATGGTCATTTTATTATTATTTTTTCTTTTTTTTCTTTTTTTATTTGCATAACATATATATGGGTAGTTCCTCAGCATTGATCTTTACAAAGCTTTCCCTTACAAATTTTACCCCCAGTCCTCACCCCTCCCCTAGATGGCAGGATATCCACTACATATTAATTATGTTAAAATACTTGACAAATCGAATATATGTATACATATTTCCACACTCATCATTGTTGTGCAAGAAAAATTGTATCTACAAGAAAGACATATCAGATAAAGGAAACACTATGTAAGCAAACATCAATCTGGAGTATGAAAATGTTATGTTGTGGTCCACATTTCACATCCCTCTCTCTGGGTGTATATGGCTTTCTTCAGTGAACAACTGGAACTGGTTTGAAACATTTCATTGTTGAAGAGAGCCATGTCCATCAGAATTGATCATCATATAGTCTTGTTGTTGCCGTGTATAATGATCTCCTGGTTCTGCTCATTTCACTCAGCATCAGTTCATGTAAGTCTCTCCAGGCCTCTCTGAAATCGTCCTGCTAGTTGTTTCTTACAGAACAATAATATTCCATAATATTCATATACCATAATTTATTCAGCCATTTTCCAATTGATGGGCATCCATTCAGTTTCCAGTTTCTAGCCACTACAAAAAGGGCTGACACAAACATTCTTGCACATGTGGGTCCCTTTCCTTCCTTTATGATTTCTTTGGGATATAAGCCCAGTAGAAATGCTGCTGGGTCAAATGGTATGCACAGTTTGATAACTTTTTGAGCATAGCTCCAAATTGCTCTCCAGAATGGCTGGATCTGTTCACAGCTCCACCAATGGGATATTTTCTCAACTGTTCCTTAGGATTAAACTTGGCTCTTAACAATAATACAGCATTCACTTTTATTTGTCTAAACAATTTTCTTTTTGAGAAACATTGCAGTACTGAAAACTGGGAAAAGAATCTTCAGGGCAGATGAATTAACTCCTGGGCTAGATAACCTGTGGGAGAAGCAATTAGCAATTAGCACAGTCTCCTACTATGGACAGGTCATTACTATTCTAGATAATGGAGACTGCAGACAAGTCATAAGATCATAGATTTTTGAGCTGGAATGAACCTTAGAAGTCTGTTTTCAACATGTACAGCAAGAGATATGGAGGTATCTAGTATCACAAAGGAAATCAATTATATTGAAATAAAGTTATCAAACTATTTTTTTTTTAAAAAGTTCAGGAACCTCAGCAGTAATTCTTAGTCTTTTTCTGTGTGTATATTATGGGCCCTTTGGCAGCCTAGTGAAGCTTATGAATAATTTTCAGAATGTTTTTAAATGAATAAAATTAAGTATCTAGGATCACAAAGGAAACCAAGTAAGTATATTGAAATACAGTTATCAGACTAATTTTTTTTGGGGGGGCTGAGGGAATTGGGGTTAAATGACTTGCCCAGGGTCACACAGCTAGGAAATTTTTATTGTATCAGACTATTTTTTAAAAATTTTGTGGACTCCAAGTTAAAAACCAGTCATATATAAGATATATAAGATCTACCAATACCATTTTATTCAGCAAAATTTTATTGAATGCCTGCTTTGTGCTTCCTCTTGTCTCTCTACATCTCAAAATACCTTGACATTCTCCTCACCACTCTCTTTTTTTTCTCTAGAATCTAATAATGGGGTGGCTTTTCCTTTTGGAAAGGCCAGTTCCTCTTTATGTGACCCTAATCTCAACCTCCTCAATCTCTAGTAGATTGGCTCCTCCACCACTCCTTTGCAGAAAGAGGGGACCATGAGTGTGGGATACTACATATAATAGACCTTCCCACACTTATGGTCCCCTCTTTCTGCAAAGGAGTGGTGGAAGTGCCTTTTCATATAGTTTTTTGGGGTTAAACTTGATCATTATAATTCCATAATATAGTTTGAATCATTTTAAGGAATGATTTCTTAATTGCCAAACCTGATGGTTTTTCACCTCTCAATCTTCTTGATCTCTCAGATGCATTTCACAATATGACCACCATCTCTTTCTAAATATTGTCTCCTCTCTGAGTTTTTTTTTAATTAGAACTACTCTTCCTGGTTTTCCTTTTATCTGTCTAAGCACGCTTTCTCAGCCCCTTTTTCTGGTTTATTATCCATATTTACACCATCTAACTAGTGGCTATGCCCCAAGATTAAAAATTTGTATCCCTAGTGTCTGGAAAAGTGCTTGATTTGTAGTAGGCACTTTATTACAATGCTTGTTAATTTCATTAATTGCAAGACACTGCTTGGTGCTGGGAATAAAGGTAAAGGGTAGATAAGCAAAAAATGAGTACTAAAGTGAATACTATAGAAAAATAATATCCCAGGGTTTTAGAGAAGAGAATGGCCATTAAGGGCTGGTTGGAATGGTCAGGAAAGGTGTTCTGTCCCTTTTTATTCTGACCAGTTAGATGGCATAGCAGAATAAGTGCTGGATATTGAGTCAAAAAGACCTACATTCAATTCTGTCTTAGATCCTTCCTAGCTATGTGAACTTGGGCAATCATTTAATCTCTGTCTGCTTCAGTTTTCTTTTCTATTAAAAAAAATCTCTCCTAACATTATTGTGAGGATTTAATAGAATAAAATTAGATAATATTTGTAAATGCCTTACAAATCTTGAAGCCTCACTAATTTTTTTTATTTGTAACACCTTTATTCTGTAAAACATAAATTGACATTATGTATAATATGTATACATAAAATATGTTCACACACATATATAAATGTGATCTAGCATAAGATATTGTTATTCTTATTTTAAAAGTGAGAAAATGTTATTCTTAACACAAAGCTTGACAGCTAATAAGTATCAGAATCAAGGTTCAAACTTGTATCTTCTTCCTTGAACTCTATATGTTTTTTATTCTATGCCAACTTGTCTGTTTTAAGGTTGACATGTTTTTTTGGGGGTGAGTCTGCTGTGAGCCAGATTGACTCTTGAAGTTTTTGAGAACTTAGAGCAGTCAATGGTTCAGTGAATAAGAGTATTACACCATAGTACAAATTCAGCCTTTAATTTACTTATTAGCTGTGTGATCTTGGGTAAGTGATTTAACTTCTCTTTGCCTCAGTTTCCTCATCTGTAAAAAGGGGACAAAAATAGTATTTACATTTCTGTGTTACTGGGAGGATCTAATGAGATAATAATTGTAAAGTCCCTAGCCCAATGCCTGGCATATAGTAAACATTATATACACCTTAGCTATTACTATTATTCTTGTTATTACTGTGGTTTTTTTTTTCTGAAACAATTGGGGTTAAGTGACTTGCCCAGGGTCACACAGCTAGGAAGTGTTAAGTGTCTGAGATCATATTTGAACTCAGATCCTCCTGACTTCAGGACTGGTTCTCTATCCATTGTGTCACCTAGTTGTCCCCATTATTATTGTTTAAAGAGAGATGTTCCCTAGAACCTGAGCTTTGCACATTTGGAGGTTAATTTCCATTGAGGGTATGTATGCACCAGCAAATGCTGTTCCTATACCTGTTACACACTCTTCCATCACCTCCAGTTCTTAACTGGTTTCCTTAAAATATCAGTTCAAAAGCTTTTTCTGGACCTCCTTTATAGAGGAGGTACTAGTGCCTTTCCTCCAAAATGACCCTGTGTTTCTTAGATGTGTATGTAATATTTTCCATAATGATGATAATAATAAACATTTATATAGTGTTTACTGTATGACAAGCACTGTGCTGAACACTTTACAATTATTATCTCATTGAATCCTCACAATAACCCTGGTAAGTAGTTATTATTATTTCC
The DNA here is from genome assembly GCA_023553655.1 of Myrmecobius fasciatus. Taxonomy (NCBI): domain Eukaryota; kingdom Metazoa; phylum Chordata; class Mammalia; order Dasyuromorphia; family Myrmecobiidae; genus Myrmecobius; species Myrmecobius fasciatus. The sequence goes on along the minus strand of JAJPUD010000733.1, from coordinate 19,868 downwards.
ATTTACAGATGAATAAACTGAGGTAAAGAGAGATTAATTGATTTGTTCAGGGTCACATAGATGGTGAGTGCCTGAGACTGGATTTGAACTTAGGTCTACTTGATTATGGACTTGGTGCTCTATCTTGTCCACTGTGATACCTACTTACCCCATAATAATAATGAGCATTTATATAGTTTTAAGGTTTGTAATACTCTTTATAAATATTGTCTCATTTTATCCTCATGACTCTGTGAAGTAGGTGCTATTCTTATCCTCATTTTATAGATAAGGAAACTGAGACATAGGTGAAGGGATTTGCTCAAGGTCACACAGCTAATAAGTAGAAGGGAACCTCCTTGGAGGAAAAGGGCAAGGATTGTTTCATATTTGTGTATCCTTAGTATCTGGCATAGTGCCTACAATGGGGATTTCATAGTCTTGTTGATTGAAGGAATGAGTGAATGGGGGGTAGATATGGTGAAACAACAGAGTAGGTTTTGCAATTGGTGTTGTTGTTTTTAAAAGATTCTCATATTTATGCAATTCTGTAAGAAGCACCTTTCCTCATTCACCAAGATAAGGGAACATACTGTCCCTCCTGCACTTCCTTATATACATGCAAGAGTGAATTTTGTCCTTTTGTGACCTCTGTTGTCCTTGAAAACTGCCCCTAATATTGATTTAACATGAGATTTCCATCATAACCTAAGAATGCTATTAAGGATGTCCAGACCCTATTCTCCTTATGATTAACCTTAGTTTCATTACTTGATGATAATCCCTATGTGAAGACCTTAGAGAGAACCCTCTGCAGGACTGACTTGATCTTGGCTATAAGGACATGCCCTCATCCATTCAAAAATATGTGAATAGCCTCACCAGCTCCTGTGCATGGCTCCATTTGGATTTGTTCTGTTGGATTTCATTTTCAGAGAGCACTTACTTAATGATGAAAGATGGTGTGTGAGGTCTCCCGCCTGGCCAGAGATCTGGCTTCCTTCTTTCTCCCTCTCCCAGTTTCTGTCTGCCAGCACTAATATTTAGCAAATTAGATCAACTGAATCCCCTAATAGAATAAACAGCTGGTTTGTATTCAGAGGGAGGAGTAGCTGAGCTGAATGGGTACCAGCAGCAGTGAAGGGCTCTGGGAGGATGATTCTGAGGAATTCTCTCAAGGTCAAAACTATTGTCAGAGGACAAATCCTGGGTCTTGTCCCTGGTGTTTCTGCAGTAACAAACATGCCCTAGAGGGGAGCTGTTGAGGTGGAAAGATGTTGAGGAAGGATTCTGGGAAGATGGCAGAGTAGGTTGGTAAATTTCAAACTCTCCAGATTTCCCCCACAAATAGAACAAATTTGAGCCTCAGGGCAAACATAAACTGATGAAAAATCAAGAAAATTTGGGGCAGAACTGGGGTCTTGATACAACCTGATAAGATTTGAAGAAAGACCTGGGGCTGGAGGTTAACCTGTGTGAAGTGCAAACACCCCCAGGCTAGCCCAGCAGAAACATCAAGTGGGGACCCCTTGGCTTAGCTGTGCAGAACCACTTTCACTTCCTAGATTGTTTGTGGAGTCAGGGATCTGAGTCAGGGCAGATTGAGAGAACTTTGGCTGATCAAGAACACCAGGCCAAGCAATGCTGCAGAACTGTGGCCCTGGGCAAGAAGGAACCCAACACAGCAGAAGTGCAGAGGCAGTGGGACAGGGACACTGCTGAGCAGTTGCAGGAGGGTGGAACTCTTGGTTTGGAGTTCCAGGTCAGAGGGGAGAGCTGAGGTGAAGCTAGAGGCACCATCCCCTCACCACATGATTAGAAGTGTTTACACTAATACCTCTTATTAAAAAAAAAATGAGCCTGCGAAGAAGAACCCTATCATAAAAATGTATTGTGGGAACAGGAAAGATGGGGGTTCATCTTTAAAGAAGGACACAAGTAAAAAAAGCTTCTACACCAAAAAGTAATGTGAAATGGCTCCCTACGCAGAGAGAATTCACAGAACTTAAAAAAGAATTTAAAAATCAAATGAGACACTGAAGAAAAACTAAGAACAAAAACAAAAACAAAAACTATCCAAGAAAAATAAGATTATGAAAAAAAGTTAACCAACTAGAAAAGGAGATATAGAGTTTCAAAGATGAAATAACTATTTGAAAATTAGAATTGGACAAGGGGAAGCCAGTGAAACTATGAGAGAACGAGAAATAACAAAACAGATTATAAAGAATGAAAAAAAATAGAACAGGGTGTGAAACATCATATAAGAAAAATGACAAATCTGGAGAACAGATCAAGAAGAAAAAAAATAAGAATAATTGAACTACCTGAAAGCTGTGACTAAAAAAAAAAGAACCTTGACACAATAATGCAAGAAATAATGCAAGAAAATTGTCCTGGAGTGGTAGAACATGAGGAGAAAGTAGCAATAGGAAAAAAATCCACTAATCACCATCTCAAGAAGATCCTTTGTGGAAAACACATAGGAACATTATTGCCCAAATCTTAAACCCCTAGATCAAAGAGAAAATTTTGCAAGAAACAAGAAAAAACAATTCAAATATGCAAGAGCTACAATTAGAATTGTACAGGACTTCTCAGCAACCACAATAAAAGACTATAGATTCTGGAATAATATCTATGGACAATCAAAAGAAGTAGGCCTGAGGCCAAAAATATCATATCCAGCAAAATTATATATAATATTGAATGAGAAAAAGTGGACATTCAATGAACTTGGAGATTTTCAGGACTTTCTATCAACCAAACTTAAACTTAATAGAAAATTAACATATAAGAACCAATATCAAAGATCTATTTCAAGGAACTCAACATGGACAAACTATGTTTTTTTTTTTTTTAACATGGGAAATAAATACCATGTGTTTAAGATTGACATCAACAATAGAACATCTCAAAAGAAAGATTGAAGCAAAGTTAGGGTAAAAAGTAATTATGTTCATTCAAATGAAGTACAGAGGAAGAATAGACAGACATCAGAGAGGATAGGAAGACTTGTAGTTCTGAAAACCTACTCACATCAGGAATGGATTAAATAGACAACACTACATATATACTATGAAGGGTATATAGCACCCTCCAAAATCTATAAAGAAATAAGGGGGAAAGGATGGGTGGACTAAGAAGCATAGGGTGAAGGAATAGGACCAGGGAAGGACCCATGGGTAGAGGGAGGATAAATAATACCAAGGCAAGTTAAGGAGCAAAATTAAAGCAAAGGGATAAGAAAGATGTGTGTGTGTGTGTGTGTGTATCTTAATATGTATGTGTATATATATACATATACTTACATATATATATATATATACATATTCTTTTTAACTATAGCCTGCTTGGGATTGTAGGGGAGGTAAAAGGAAGAAAAAAAAATAAAGTAAAACAATTTACAAGGGAGTAAAGAAAAGATGGACATATATGAATTTAATTTCTTCTACTAATACATATACTTTCTTGAACTGATTTGTTGCTATATATTTTGAAATCTCCCTGATGTTCAGCTGGGCACATGGCAATGTTCTCTTCTGTTTTGTTTCATTTTGTTTTATATTCCTTTTCTGTTTATTTCTTACTGTTTTTTAAATAATTTTTTTAAGTAATGGAAAGGGATAGATAGCTAGAAAAGAATTCCAGGCAGCAGTGGAATAGAAAATCTAGAAGTTGTATGTCATAATAATCAGGGGAGGTCCCAATTTATTTTTTTTTCTTTTTTTTCTTTGATGTTCTAATTTCTAATAGTTATGTATAGTTGTTTTTGATTGTTGTCCAGTTGTTTGACTCATGTATGACTTTTTGTGGTCTAATTTGGGGTTTTATTGGTAATCACTGGAGTGATTTCTTTCTTCAGCTCTTTTTACATATAAGGAAACTGAGGCAGCCAGGGTCAAGTGACTTGCCTAGGTCCACACAGTCAACAGGTGTCTAAGGCTAGATTTGAAATCCGAAGATGAGTCTTCCTGGGTTCCAGGCCTGGCACTCTATTCACAACACCAACTAGCTACCCCATGTTTTACAACAAAATCGGCAATAGTACAAATAATAATGCTCATTACTGTGGCATCTTCAGCTTCACAGAGAGTTTTCCTCATAATAAACCTTTGAGATAGAGTGTAAGTATTGCTTTGTGTCTCCATTTTGCCATTGAGGCCGAAGTCTAAATAACTCAATACCATTTCCTTGCTGTACATATTGTTTTTTTTCTCACAATAAGCCTTGTGAATCAAGTGGTTCGAGTATTATTGTCCTCATTTTACAGATGAAGATACAGACCCTGAGGGATAAAGTGATGTGGCCAAGGTCATTCACCTAATGAATGTCATAGCTAGGTCTCAAGCCTAGATGTTCTGATTCCCCGAAATGTAGTATTCTTTCTGTCCTACTAGGTTATGGAGCTGGGAATGGATAGGTATTATGGAGAACTCAAAAATCTCCATAATGCTGACTCAGTAAATTTCCAAGTATGTTGGGACCCAGAAGAGGCAAGTCACTTAACCCCTATTTGCCTTTGTTCCTCGTCTGTGGGGGAAAAAGGGAGGGGGAGATACACTAGAAAAGGAAATGGAAAACTACTCTGTTATCTTTGTCCCAAAAACCCAAATAAATAATAAAAAAAAACCCCAACCAAAAGCCCATGAACAAGAATCTATGGGGTCACATATGGGTAGATACTACTCAACAACAACAATAACAATAACAACATCACCATCAACAAGAAACTTTTATTTCCCTTCTTATTCTTCCATCTTTGGGGAAGGTGTTTACTCTATATCATGACTGGCTTTCAGACAAGTGGTACAGTAATAAGCTGGTCTTGGTTCCTCCAGCATCCTCATTATATACGCTTTTTCTCTTCTTTTCCCCATTTGCCAGATACCCGATACTATTTTCCCACAATGTCTCCCTTCTCTTGAAATAAAATTCCTGATCTTTTGTAAATGGTTATCTTCTATACTATTATTCCTACTGACATTATTGGCCACCCTGCCTTCCTTTCCTCTCCCCACCCCATATCAATGTGCCCTGAGACATGAATGTTTGTTTGCTCTGGCCCTTTTAGGGTGTTTCTGCATTTCCAATTTTCCACCTATCCAAGGGAAATTGAGGTACAGGAATTGGTAAGAACTGATTTGCTCTGGTATTATTTTGAGAGCAGGACTGGAAAGATTACTCAGACAACAGGATGCTCAGATCAGTTCCCCTCCCTGTTCTTTCCTGCTCTTCGGGTCTCCAAACTGTGAAAACATCATGGGGTTAATGATATAACCTTGGCTTTTGCCCTTCAGCTAGGAAAGAGGTAGCCCTGTGCTTTTGTTGTAGGGAGAGGCAGTTATTGATACAGCAGGTTGGGTGAGTCAGACCTGGCTACCAGCCTATAATAATGATTAGGTTCCCTGACAGAAGAATGAAATTAGCCTGGGACATGATCTCGGAAGAGCTGTTGGCTCCACACTGCTGACCTTTAAAAACTTGATGGTCCTCCCTGGGAGGGTTGGGACTTCCCAAAGGTCTAGCCACTCTGCAAGTCTCCTACAGAGTAAAGAGATGTCTGTATCGATCTGTATAAGCATTTTTGCATCATGTATTTCATTTGTTTCTCAGAGCAGTCCTGAGTTTGGAGGGATAGGGATTATTATTCCCTCTTTTTTAGATGGGAAAACTGAAGCACAGAAAGGCTATAGTTTGTACAAGGTGTTATCGACAGAGTTGGAACCAGAAACCAACTCTCTTGTTTGCTAATTCAGTGGTATCTTTTCCTAATACCATGGTAATTATTTATGGTGTCAAAGATATGATCCAAACTATCCTTCATTTACTCACCTTCATAGGTTGTCATATGTCCCTTTGGTATTCAGGAGGTTCTTTATTTCTTATATGGACTGATGATATAGTATTAAGAATGTCAATCCTGAATGTACTTCTTTTTGACTAAAGTTATCTTGTCTTCTTTCAACAGAGGGCTAATTGTGGTGAGGAGCAACCTAACTTATCTCATCGAACCTCTTACTGATGCACAGGGACAGCATCTTATTTACAGATCAGAGCATCTCAAGTTACCTGCTGGGAGGTGTGGTTATGAGCATTCACATCCCAATGCCACGGACTGGGTTGTGCAGTTCACAAAACAAGCCAGTAAGCACCAACATAGGGTGAGTTCTCCACAATAGAATCAGGGATGTTGGACTCTTGCTGGGATGCTCTTTTAATGCTATTTTCCAAATACATACAAAGATAGTTTTCAACATTCATCTTTGCAAAACCTTGTGTTCCAAATTTTTCTTCCTTTCCTCTCCCCTCTCTCCTCTCTAAGACAGCAAATAATCTATATAGGTAAACATGTGAAATTTGTCTAAACACATCTCCATATTTGTCATACTGCACAAAAAATCAGTTCAAAAGGAAAAAAAAAACAAAAGAAAGGGGGAAAAAACCAAGCAAACAAATAACAACAAAAGGTGAAAATATCATGCTTTGATCTACAGTCTCCATAGTTCTCTCTCTGAATGTAGATGGCATTTTCTATCACAATTCTATTGGAATTGACCTGAATTATCTCATTATTGAAAAGAGTCAAGTCCATCACAGTTGATCACAGAATCTGGTTATTACTGAGTACAGTGTTCTCTTGGTTCAGCTCTCTTCACTCAATATTTATTCATATGAATTTTTCCAGGATTTTTTGATATTAGCCTGCTCATCATTTCTTATAGAACAATAATATTCCATTACCTTCATATGTAATAACTTATTCACTCATTCCCCAACTGATAGGCATCCACTCAATTTCTAGTTCCTTGCCACCTCAAAAAGAGCTGCTATAAACTTTTGCACATGTGGGTCCTTTTTCCTCTTTTATGATCTCTTTGGGATACAGATGGAGTTTTGTTTTTTAGAATGGAAATGTGCTTTGGCTTGCCTTAGGACCCTTATCTTGGAGTAGGTAGATGCCAATTGGAAAAGGAGGTGTGAAGAAATGGAAACAGACAAAGAAGGAATAATATCCTTTTTCTCCTTTCCATTTCTGAATTTCCAACTTGATTTATTTTATAGATAGAAATGTTTTATTCACCAGATAGGAAACTGAGGTGTTGGTTGATGGCTACACATATATGTTTAGTCTTTCACAGGTATGTAGATATTTATACTTACTACCTTAAATTGCAATATGTTCCTCAGGTTATAAATTCCCAGAAAGACCAAGCCTGCTTTGCTTGGAATGTTAGACTATGCACATAATCATTGGAATAAATGCATTTGGTGGTAATGATTGATCATGAGTTCATAGAACTAGAACTAAAAGAATCTTTGAACCCTCATGGAGAAAGATGGAGCTCAGAGAAATTAGGTGACTTCTCCATAGTCTAAATATCAAAAGCAGCATTTGAATCCAGGTTTTTTATGACTCCTTGGGATTCAATTAGGACTTACTAAGAATCTAAAGCTTCTTCCATACTTCATAGATGAGCTCTGTGTTCCTTTCACATCCATGTGCTTTCCCTTTGCCACTAGAGAATGGCTAGGGGCAACAGGTAATAACAATTAGAGGGACCTGAGGGAAAGAAGTTGGGAACCAAGATAGTAAACAAGAAATTCTACAGTTGGGAAATAATTCACAGGTTAACCAAGGAACTGTGCAGGAGATAGAAAGAGAAGCTTGAATAAAAGATTGAGATTTAGGGCATGGGCATGGAGTCCAAAGAATATATTCTGAAAGGAGGCATTGGCTGCATGACTATCTGCATCCTCCATTTTTCATGTGCTCCTTTTTGGGCAGGGAGTTGCTTTCTTGAATCCCTCCTCACCCCACTGGTATTACTCTGGTCTTAACCTCTCTGGTTCCTTCATTTCTAAATAGAACAAATGATCTCTTGAGGTACAGTGCACCCCCAGGAATTCTGGTTCCAACCTTGAGAACATGATCAAGGAATATTTTTTCAGCTGAAGAGGCATTTTGAAGTGACCTTCAGACCTCTAGGGTGATGGCACTGTGACCTGGTGAGAGTTAACCTTGCCTGACAGATATGGGAGGTCCTAGAAGGAAATTTCCCAAGGGTAGGAACAGAGAATCATGGATTTAGAATTAAAAGGAACTTTAGAAGTGAAACACCTTCATTTTCCAAGATTAGGATTTGAGGCCCAGAGAAGTTGGATGACTTGCTTAGAAGTCATACCTTTAAGTAGCTAAGATATGAACCAAGCACTCTTTTCACTTCATTTGTGTGGAATTTAGATGGTGCTACTTATTTCATCATGGTGTGTTGGTGACAGTGGTGTTCATTTATAGCTCATCTTTTTCCTGCTCTTTATACTCTTATATGACCAGACAAATTAAGTCAATTCTTATTCTCTCTCTGTCTCTGTCTCTGTTCTTCCTCTCTCTTTTGTCTCATTTTTTTTCTCTCTCAGAGAGGAATGGGAAGAATAAGTAATTTACTTTAATACCCTTCCATTTAAAAGAGAAAGGCAGTCATGGGATGGTGTCAAGAACACTGCCAGTTTTTTACTATCCTGTGTGATTTCAGAGAAGACAACCTCTCTGGACTTCTGTTCCTTCATTTGTAAAATGAAGTGATGATCTCAAAGGCCTTTTTTTAGCTCCAAATTTAAATCCCATTCATGTCTATGCTAACATTTCAGTGTGATCCCCAACAGCAACCAAGGGGAAGGAAGAGATGGTAAGATACTCAATTACAATGAGCACAAAGGTCCCAAACTTCATTGCTGAGCACTTCTTTTGAATAATGCTAAGTTCTACTAGGACTCTAACTCATTTTGTGCCCTTCTTTTTTAGGTCAGGAGGGAAGATTTACAGTCTATGAAGTATGTAGAGCTATACCTAGTAGCAGATTATGCAGAGGTAAGAAAAAAGATTCTACTAATTATTTCTGGGTTAAATTTTCCTATTATTGCTAAATAGAAGGAATTAAGTAGCCTTTACTTTTGTTTCTTTCATTGAACATTTTAAATCTTATCCTCAAAGGGGTCTTTGAAAAATCCCCTTCGCCATCTAGAACATGGTGAAAAAAAATAAGGGAAAGTCCCTTCAATAAAATCTGTCTTCAAGCACACAAAATAAAATTCTTTTTCAGATATTTCAGCATGAAGAGCCTATTTTATTTGATTATAAATTTTGTTTTATACAATGACACAACCAAATAAAAATATATTATCATTTATATATAAATGATATATTTATATAGTCAGCTATATATCTGGAAAAGAAGTGAATCTTGAGCTCTTATCTAAAGGGGTTTAGACAATGAGGTCTCATTGATAATGAGGAAATGGGCTCTGAGGAGGCAATACTTTTCATTTTCATTGATCTCCATTCCCTTTATCTATAAAAGGTTATAGTCAAATCTTAGACCTTAATAACTCATAATTGTGCCATCTCCAAAATCTGGAACTTTGAAATTATATCATGTGGACTCAGGCTCTCACCCTTCCCTTTCATTTTTTTCATGCTCATGAAGCCTATTTTTTCAGTTATCTATTCTTCCAGTTCACCTCTCCTGTTCTGACTTCAATTGACTTTATTCCCAGCCTTGACCCTAAGAACTGTTGGTTTTTTTAAATTATTATTTATTTTTAATGTTTTTAAAAAAATTAGAGTTCCAAATTCTTTCCTTCCCTCTGGTTCCTCCACTAACAAGACAAGCAATATGGTATCAGTTATATATGTGAAATCATACAAAAGGTATTTCCATATTGGCCATGCTACAAAAAAACAGAAAGTGAAAAAAAATTGTACTTCAATTTGCACTCAGAGTTCATCAATTTTCTTTCTAGACGTGGATAACATTTTTCATTATGAGCTATTTGGAATTGTCTTAGATCATTATACTGCTGAGGATTGCTAAGTCATTCATAGTTGGTCATCATACGGTATTGCTATTATATAGTGTTCTCTTGGTTCTGCATCATACAAGTCTTCCCAGATTTTTTTGAAATTATTCTGCTTGTCATTTCTTATAGCATAATAACATTTAGTCATAATAACGTACCACAATTTGTTTAGTCTTATCTGTTACTTTAATGTTGTACTAGCTAGTAAGAATCCCTTGCTTCCCTGACCTTCTGCTGTTCCTTATTTTTGGATAACTTTATCATACCATTTTTCTTCTGCTCCATTGCTGTTTTTAATGAACTAGAAGAACCAGGAGAAAATGGATCTCTTTCAAAAAAATCCATTCTCGTCTGGTTTTTCTAGTTCATTAGAAATTGTCTTTTTCCATTGATTATTCTATTTAATCTCTCTCCAACCTATGATATTCTGTAGACTCCTTCCTATTGGATTTCCTTCAGAGAAGTCATTTTTTTCTGGTTCTCCTATTTTTGATCTTAAATCATTTAACCTCTCTAGGTCTCAGTTTCTTCATTTATAAATTGAAGAATAATATCTATTAATATATTAGCTTAAAAGTTTGCAAAACATTTTACAAGTAGCATCTTATTTTATTCTCACAAGAAGTCTTAAAGGCAAATGTTATAATAATCCCCTTTTCACACATGAGGAAACTGAGGCAGACCAAAGTTAAGTGACTTCCTCAGCTTACATGGCCTATAAATGTTTGAGGTTGCATTTTAACTCAGATCTTTGTTACTGTAGGTCTAGGGCTCTTATCTACTGTGTCACCTAGCTGCCTAAAAGGAAGGGATTGGGTTCAATGATTTCTAATGTCCCTTCTAGTTTGAAATACTATAATCCTTAGAATCCTAGTCTTCGTTTTCTCTTTTACCCTGATCAGTCCCTATTTATCCTTTAAAGATCACCTCAAATGCCATCCCATCCATGAAGTCTCCCCTAATTCCTCCTCTCCTACTTTTTCCCATTCCTTATGGGGAACAACCTTCCTTCTCAGCTCTCATATAGTACTTTGCTTTACCACTGTGATGCTTTTAGTAGATAATATCATCTTGTTATTTCGTCCCATTACTAGATTCTAAGCTCTACAAGAGTGGAAGTATATATGTATCTTGTGTAAACTTTGTATTTTTCCCAGTTCTCTAACCACAGTGTTTCTTACACAGCTTGTCTTTAATAAATATTTGTTGAATTGAATTGGATTAAATTGAAGACAGAATTATAATGAAGTAGCTGTGTCGTGCTATATATTAAACAAAGAATCTAGCCAATAAGAAGACAACTGAGATCTTTAAACTCAACCTTGCCAAGAATCATGTCTTGGAAGGCTCTAAGTTTTCCATTTATATTGAAATTTGAAACAATTTAATATTGGCTTTCTTCTCCCTTCTCCCCTGCCTCTCCTTTTAAAAAATGTTTTATTGATGTGCTTTTGTTTTTTCTATCATTGTCATTTCTTCATAATTCCCCAGTAGAACTCTCTCTTGAATCAATTATCTCCTCTTTGGCCATATCTGAAATTGTCTCATTCTCTATTTCTTCCTACCTTTCTGCTGTGATACATATTTCATCATCAGTCCTGTGAAAATCCACTTGGTCACTACTTTGGTCCGTTTTGAAATCTTTCATCATTATTTTCTATTATATGGCTATATGGTTAGAGTAGTAAAATAAATTGTTCTACTGAATTTAATTCATATAAGACTTCCCAAGTTTTTCTGACTCCCTTATGCTTGCAATAATATTCCATTTCATTCATATACCAGAATTTGTTCAGCAATTCCCCAATCAACAGTCACTCAGTTTCCTTCCAGGTGTTTGCTATTACAAAAAATGCTTCTCTAAATATTTTTGTATATATGGGACTTCTCTGCAGTCCTTGATCTCCTTAGGATGTCAGCCTGGTATTGGGATTGCTGGATCAAAAGGCTTGAGATAGGGGTTTCTCCAACTCCTCATTTTTCCTCTTATTAGGTCATTGATAAGAAAAACAATTCTATTCTGTATTGAAAAATAAGAACTTCCCAAATACCAGAATATTGTAACTGCTTAGAAAAGAAGCTTGTAGTTTAGCCCAGGTTTCCATGAACATTGAAATGTATGAATGCCTTTCATTTAGCCTAGTTTATAGATTCTCTGGGAGCAGAAATGTTGGCTTGAAGAAATGAGACAGTTGTTCAGTCTTTGGGTCTCTTTCCTTGCTGATCTTGTTTAGTTTGCATCCTGAGGACCCACAAGGGGTGAGAATGGAGGAGCCATTTTGATTTTATTACTAACTTGGCAGTAAGTCAAAAACAGTAATAAAAGTGGGGTCCTCCATTTGCTCCAGGCTGAGAGATGTATAGGACATGTATAATCCCACCTTAAGTCCTGCCTCCTTCCTTTTCAGGAGCTTAGACTCTTCACAGGGCAGCTAGGTATCCCAGTGGATAGCTAGGCCTTAGGTCAGGAAGACTCATCTTCCTGAATTCAAATCTGGCCTCAGACAATTACTAACTGTGTGCCTCAGTTTCTTCATCTATAAAATGAGTTGGAGAAAGAAATGACAAAATGCTGCAGTATCTTTGCTGAGCAAATCCTAAATGGGGTCACAAAGAATTGGACACGACTGAACAACAACAAGGATCCTCACGATGCTCTGGGCCCAGTCTTGCTTTCTCAGCAGTGGCCAGTCTTTCAGGAGGATAGAAACCTCCAAGGGTTTTGGGGGTGTGCTTCCTCTTCCTCAGGCACATTGCAGGAGAGCATCTTTTGATTCTACTTTTCTCTGGTGCAAAAATTGTTAGTTATAGCTCTGCAGCAATCATTCCAGACACTAAATCAGCTTTGGAAATAACAACCCTAGGATTTCTGTGACCCACTTCAGGCCATGCAGCTCCGCATCCCACTTAACTATCCCCAGATGAGAACCCTCCAACACCAGCAATGACATCACTCTCAGAATCAATCTTCCGGCATGGAAATGATTCAGTGTGGTAACATTTGATAGGAGGGTATTCACATTTCTCTGGGCCCTACCCAATTCTTCATTCCCTTCTGCAGTTCTGAATGATTCATCGAAAGAGGAGGGTCAAAGGCTAAGCTTTTTTTCCCTTTTCTTTTTAAACTGAGATTCTTGAGCTAAGTATCTTTAGCCACATTCATTTCTTTTCGTCTTCCCCTGGCAGAATTATATTACTAATTAATTACTTAGCTGTGAGGAGAGGAGAAGGACAAGGGAAGGTCTGCCTCATTCATGATTTACAACCTGGCACTGAAACCAAACAGGGTTCTTAGGATTGTGAGCTGAATGTGATATACTGCCTCAGGAGAGATGTAGATACATTAGGGAAAATCTGGTGACTCATTTCCTCTCTCTTCCTTTGTCTCCTCTTTGAGATGACTGAGGGGTTCCCATTCTTCCATTCTTTAGGAGATTCAAGGGCAAGAGAGACATACACAGAGAGATTGAGATGGAGAGAGACACACAGAGAGACACAAAGAGACAAAGAAACATACAGAGAGACAACAGAGATAGAGACAGAGAGAGACAGAGGGACAGAGAGAGACAGAGAAATACACAAAGAGATAGAGGCAGACACAGAGACAGACATACACAAAGAAATAGAAACAGAGACAGACAGAAACAGAGAAACAGAAAAAGAGGGACAGAGACAGAGGCACAGAGAAATAGAAACAGAGAGAGATGCAGAGACAGAAAGACACATACAAAGATAGAGACATAGAGACACACAGAGATAGAGATAGAGACAGACACAGAGACAGAGAGATAGAGAGAGAAACATACAAAGAGATAAAGAAACAGAGAAAAAGAGAGACAGAGACAGACACACAGAGAGATAGAGAAGGACACACAGACATTGTTAGGAGACTGAAGTTGGAATTAACATGGATAGTCATCAAAGATTATTTGTTTGAAGATATGGTAAACATCAACCAATAAACATTTTAAATGCCTACTCTTTTCCAAGCACTATATTAGGTGCTGAGGATTCAAAGAAAAATTTGAAAAAATTCTTCCTCAGAAAGAGCTTACCATCTATCAGGGGAAGATAGATAGATAGATAAATATAGCTATAAATATTTATAGCTATAGATATCTGTTCAGTTGGACATGACTGAAATGACTCAATAAAAACAATAACAAAACTGTCGTTGGACTTGTAGTTTCATTGATCGTAGGATCTCCTACCAATTCAATTGGCACTTTCCCTAAAACTCATGTCCCTCTTAGGGTGTTGTCTGTGTCACTGAGATGTTGTGTGACTTATCCAAGGACAAACAACTATAAATAGAAAAGTGCCCTTGAAATTATGATGATCTAAGTATAGGTCCCATCTTGGGCATACATTGACTCTGTGACCCTGAGCAAATCACTTAAAATCTCAGTTCCTAGGCAACTCATTACAATGATAAAGAGAAACTGGTCTCTGAAATTGGGAGAGGAATTTTCCTCATTTAAGAGTTCTCTGTGCTGGTGAAATCATTGGTCTATTCTTTATTTTTATTTCACTGATGTTCCCATTGTGCACAATGTCTGGCACATAGTGGGCACTTAATAAAGCCCTGGGATTCTTGTAGACCTTTGAGAGATAAGCTTAAATTGGATGTTCCTTTCTAACTTATCATTTTATTAATTTTTCTGATGCTTGCTGTTAATAATGTTGAGCTCTTGGGATAGGTATTTATTGGGAAAATGAAAAAGAAGGGATAGTGTGTTTTGGGTTGGAAAAACTCATGTGATCCCTCTCATATAGAAATTGAGTTAGGTTCTTGGTTGTTGTAAAGTCATGTCCTAAGAACTGCTTGCCTCAGGCTGCTTTCATTGCTTGAGAAAATAAGTCTTGAGTGGGAGAAAATACCACCTGCCAAGGCATAAAGTGCTTGATGAAACTATCTTGAAGGGAATATTCTTCTAAGATCTTACAGACCTTATTGTTTGTGTCTCTTATCTGCTACTATGTAAAATCACAGGATTTCAAAGCTAGGATTCATAAAGGCCCTTTATCCCAAATCTTACCTAACTGAATACCTTGTCTACAACTTATACAACTCTTGGAGCTCCCACTCACTTCAGAGATCTATCCACTGCTCCCAAGACAGATAGCTCTAGTTGTTAGGAAATCACTTTCAATAAGCTTGAATCTGCCACTGTCCTTTCCCCCTGTTGTTCCTCATCATGGTCTCTGTTGCCACCCAAAATAAGTGCCTTTTCCATGGGATAACCCTTTAAATGCTTAAGTTCGATTCAAGAAGCTTTTATTAAAATGTCAACTATGTGCAAGACTCCATGCTTAGTGTTGAGAATTCAAAGACAGACATGAAAAATCATAGCTTCTTTCAGGGAATTACAACACAGTAATCATTTCCCCACCTGCTCCCTGCTGACCCATAGTCTTCTTTTGCCTAATTGTCCCCATTCCCTTAAACAAAATCTGACCATAATTCCCATACCTTTTGAAGAATGAAATGATTATTAAGGGAAGCCAAGAAGTTATTAACTGTTCTGCTTTTGTCCAGAGAGAGAGAGAGAATCAGACACAGAGAGAGATAGAAAGAAGCAGAGATAGAGCAAGAAATAGACAGAGAGAGGGAACCAGCAGATACCTGAATAATTGAAGTCCCCTGTCATTGCTATATCATGACTGTGTGCCAAGATGTCCTAATACATTTCCTCTTTTTGTCCAGGTCATCTGGAGTATATTCCACTGACAATATTGCTTCTATTCCTGCCTATATTGATCTTCACTCAAATATTCTTTATCACATTTCCCCTTTTAGTCCTTGGGCTTCTTCCCATGGATCTATCTTCTTTATTTAAATTTTGTTCTTTTTTAAGATCATGAACTTAACAGATAAGAACATTTCAATATTCAAAGAACAGAAAAGAGAATTATATATGAAACTGTGACATTTTATTAATAGTTTTTAAAAGTGCCTATTGAATTTAACACAATAGTATCCAACTGCTCTGCTTGTCTGTATTCCTTTTCAACTTGCCTCCATTCTCTTATGATTTTTTTATTGATACATGGTATCCTTATGTCACCCAAGTTGGAAGTACAACAGGTAGGCACAGGGCTGATCATGTGAATAAGTATCAAATCTCTAACTTGCTCTATTTTTCTGACCTGAGCTCTTTTATCTCTCCTAAAGCAATCTTTTGACCTTCTACTTTTCGGGGGTTCACCATTTTGGTGCTGAACTTAGTATGGACATCTGATTGGCTTAGCCCACTGCAAAGACTACAGACATATGAGTATTATTAAAATGCCTCATTAATACTCTCTTCAATTTTTTTGTATTCTTATAATTATCAATGCATTTGCCTACCATAACTCTCCCTTTGCCAAAATAAAAGTGTGGATATTCACATACCAAGTAAGTATAATCAAGCCAAACATACCTACATATTGACTCAGAAAATTTTTGTCTGATTTGCCTCTTAATTAAAAGTAATCATGAAGGGTGTTTAGTAAATCTTTTTAATATAAAATTGTGCTCCACCCATCT
>JAJPUD010000732.1:398098-591240 GCA_023553655.1 Myrmecobius fasciatus | reverse complement strand
ATTTCAGGACTATCGCACCAAGGAAAAGATATTGCAAGCAGCTAGAAAGAAACAGTTCAAATACTGAGGAACTGTAATTAGAATTACACAGGATCTGTCAGCTTCCACTTTAAAGGATCGAAGGGCCTGGAATCAGATATTCCGAAAGACAAAAGAACTTGGATTACAGCCAAGAATAAGTTATCCAGCTAGAATGAGCATCATCTTCCAGGGAAGAAGATGGTCATTCAATGATACAGGAGAATTTCACCTATTTCTAATGAAAAGACCAGATCTGAACAAAAAATTTGACCTCCAAATAGAGAACTCAAGAGAAGCATAAAAAGGTAAAAAGGAAAACTCTTGAAAACTATATTTCTACTATAGGTATCCTTAAAGAATGGCAGTATAATTAGATTTTTCTTTGATAATAATGGAAAAGAAATTAGAGGTGGAAGGGATACCATACTGAAAAAGAAAAAGGGGGGAGGGGGGAAAGGAGGCAAAATAAAGTAAAAATAAAGGAGGTAAAATAAGGCAAAATCTCATAAAGAGACATAGAAGATCTAATATAATTGAGGGAAAGAAGGGAGGGCGATGAGTATTGTGTAAACCTTACTCTCATTAGATGGAACTCTAAGAAAGTATATCAGACACATTTGGCTTCAAAGAAAGGCCTGACCCTCCTTGTGGGAAGGTAGGAGGGAGGGGAGAAAAGGAAAGGGATAAATTAATAGAAGGATTCAGGGAAAGGTATAAAGGGGAGGGAGGGACTCTAAAGGGAGGAGGATTATTGGTGGGAGGTGGTCATCAAGAGCAAAGTACTGGGGAGGGGGGAAGGGAGAGAGGGGAAAGGGAAGAGAAAATTATAACTCTGAGTAAATAAGATGGCAGGGAATACAGATATAGTTATTTTAACTGTGAATGTGAATGGAATGAACTCTCCCATAAAACGGAAGCAGGTAGCGGACTGGATTAAAAGCCAAAATCCTACAATATGTTGTTTACAAGAAACACATCTAAAACATAGAGATACATACAGAGTGAAGGTAAAGGGCTGGAGAAAGGCAGGGGTAGCAATCCTTATCTCGGATCAAGTAAAAACAAAAATATATCTAATTAAAAGAGATAAGGAAGGAAACTATATTTTACTAAAGGGTTCCATAGACAATGAAGCAGTATCAATACTTAACATATATGCACCAAGTGGTATAGCATCCAAATTCCTAGAGGAGAAACTAACAGAGATGCAAGGAGAAATAGACAGTAATACTATACTAGTGGGGGATCTCAACCTTGCTCTCTCAGAATTAGATAAATCAAATCACAAAAAAAATAAGAAAGAAGTTAGGGAGGTAAAAAAAAATGTTAGAAAAGTTAGGTATGACAGATCTCTGGAGGAAATTGAATGGTGATAGAAGGGAGTATACTTTTTTCTCAGGGGTTCATGGAACTTATACAAAAATTGATCATGTGTTAGGGCATAAAAACCTCAAAATCAAATGCAAAAAAGCAGAAATAGTAAATGCATCCTTCTCAGATCATGATGCAATAAAACTCACATGTAATATAAGGCCAGGAGAAAATAGACCACAAGTTATTTGGAAACTAAATAATCTAATCCTGAAGAACGAATGGGTGAAAGAGCAAATTATAGACACAATCGAAAATTTCATCCAGGAGAATGACAACAATGAGACAACATACCAAAATTTGTGGGACACGGCTAAAGCGGTTATAAGGGGTAATTTTATATCTCTAGATGCTTACTTGCGTAAAACAGAGAAAGAGAAGATCAATGAACTGGGCTTACAATTAAAAAAGCTAGAAAAAGAGCAAATTAAAAACCCTCAATTAAATACCAAATTGGAAATTCTGAAAATTAAAGGGGAGATCAATAAAATTGAAAATAAGAAAACTATGGAATTAATAAATAAAAGTAAGAGTTGGTTTTATGGAAAAAAAAACAACAAAATAGATAAGCCTTTAGTTAATTTGATTGGAAAAAGAAAAGAGGAAAATCAAATTATTAGTCTCAAAAATGATAAGGGAGAACTTTCCTCCAATGAAGAGGAAATTAGAGTAATAATTAGGAGTTTCTTTGCCCAACTTTATGCCAATAAATTTGATAATGTAAATGAAATGGAGGAATATCTACAAAAATATAGATGGCCAAGGTTAACAGAAGAGGATATAAATTATTTAAATAGCCCTATTTTGGAAAAAGAAATAGAACAAGCTATTAATCAACTCCCTAAGAAAAAATCTCCAGGACCAGATGGATTTACATGTGAATTTTACCAAACATTCAAAGAAAATTAATCCCAATACTATATAAACTATTTGAAAAAATAGGGAAAGAAGGTGTACTACCAAATTCCTTCTATGACACAGATATGGTGCTGATAGCTAAACCAGGTAAGGAGAAAACTGAGAAAGAAAACTATAGACCCATTTCCCTAATGAATATTGATGCAAAAATTTTAAATAAGATTTTAGCAACAAGATTACAGAAAGTCATCCCCAGGATAATACATCATGACCAAGTAGGATTTATACCAGGAATGCAGGGCTGGTTCAATATTAGGAAAACTATTAGCATAATCAATTATATTAATAACCAAATTAATAAAAACCATATGATTATCTCAATAGATGCAGAAAAAGCCTTTGATAAAATCCAACACCCATTCCTATTAAAAACACTGGAGAGTATAGGAATAAATGGGCTTTTCCTTAAAATGATTAGTAGTATCTACTTAAAACCTTCAGCAAGCATCATATGTAATGGAGTCAAACTAGAACCATTCCCAATAAGATCAGGAGTGAAACAAGGCTGCCCACTGTCACCATTATTATTTAATATTGTCTTAGAAATGTTGCTTTGGCAGTAAGAAGAAAAAGAGATTAAAGGAATTAGAGTAGGTAATGAGGAAACCAAATTATCACTCTTTGCAGATGACATGATGATATACGTAGAGAACCCTAAAGACTCAACTAAAAACTACTAGAAACAATTCACAACTTTAGCAAAGTTGCAGGATACAAAATAAATCCACATAAATCATCAGCATTTTTATATATTACCAATAAAGTTCAGCAGCAAGAGATACAAAAAGAAATTCCATTCAAAATAACTGTTGATAGTATAAAATATTTGGGAATTTATCTGCCAAGGGATAGTCAGGAACTATATGAACTAAACTACAAAACACTTTCCACACAAATAAAATCAGACGTAGTCAATTGGAAAAACTTAAAATGCTCATGGGTAGGCCGAGCGAATATAATAAAAATGACAATACTACCCAAACTAATTTACTTATTTAGTGGCATACCAATCAAACTCCCAAGAAATTATCTTACAGATCTAGAAAAAATAGTAGCAAAGTTCATTTGGAAAAACAAAAGGTCAAGAATTTCCAGGGGATTAATGAAAAAAAAAAGGCTGACGATGGTGGACTTGCTGTGCCAGATCTAAAATATATTACAAAGCAGTGGTCATCAAAACCATTTGGTACTGGTTAAGAAATAGAATAGTCAATCAGTGGAATAGGATAGAATCACAAGACAAACTAGGCAATAACTATAGCAATTTAGTCTTTGATAAACCCAAAGACCCCAGCTTTTGGGATAAGTATTCACTATTTGACAAAAACTGCTGGGAAAACTGGAAACCAGTGTGGAAGAAATTAGGGCTTGACCCACATCTAACACCACATACCAAGATAAGATCTAAATGGGTTCATGATCTGGATATAAAGAGTGATACTATAAGTAAATTAGAGGAATGTAATATAGTTTACCTCTCAGACCTATGGAGATGGAATAAATTTATGTCCAAAGAAGAACTGGAACTCTTAATTGAAAACCAGATAGATAACTTTGACTATATTAAATTAAAAAGTTTTTGTACAAACAAAATCAATGCAGACAAGATTAGGAGGGAAGCAATAAATTGGGAAATCATCTTTACATTTAAGGGTTCTGATAAAGGTCTGATCTCTAAAATATATAGAGAATTGTCTCATATTTATAAGAATTCAAGCCATTCTCCAATCGATAAATGGTCAAAGGATATGAACAGACAATTTTCAGATGATAAAATTAAAACCATCTCTAGTAATATGAAAAGGTGCTCCAAATCACTATTGATCAGAGAAATGCAAATTAAGACAACCCTGAGGTACCACTTCACACCTGTCAGATTGGCTAAAATGACAGGAAAAGTTAATGATGAATGTTGGAGGGGATGTGGGAGGGCTGGGACACTGATGCATTGTTGGTGGAGCTGTGAACAGATACAGCCATTCTGGAGAACAATTTGGAGCTACACTCAAAAAGTTATCAAACTGTGCATACCCTTTGACCCAGCAGCATTTCTATTGGGCTTATATCCCACAGAGATCATAAAGGAAGGAAAGGGCCCCACATGTGCAAGAATGTTTGTGGCAGCCCTTTTTGTAGTGGCTAGAAACTGGAAATTGAATAGATGCCCTTCAGTTGGAGAATGGCTGAATAAATTATGGTATATGAATATTATGGAATATTATTGTTCTGTAAGAAATGACCAGCAAGATGATTTCAGAGAGGCTTGGAGAGACTTACATGAACTGATGCTGAGTGAAATGAGCAGAACCAGATCATTATACACGGCAACAACAAGACTATATGACAATCAATTCTGATGGACATGGCTCTCTTCAACAATGAAATGTTTCAAACCACCTCCAATTGTTCACTGAAGAAAGCCATATATACCCAGAGAGAGGGATGTGAAATGTGGACCATAACATAACATTCTCATACTCCTTGATTGATGTTTGCTTACATTGTGTTTCCTTTATCTGATGTATTTTTTGTGTAGATAAGATTTTTCTTGTACGACAATGATAAGTTTGGAAATATGTATACATATATTCGATTTGCCAATATTTTAACATAATTAACATGTAGTGGATATCCTGCCATCTAGGGGAGGGGTGGGGAGTTGGGGGGAAAAATTTGTAACAGAAAGCTATGTAAGGGTTATTGTTGAAGAATTACCCACACATATGTTATGCAAATAAAATAAAAAAATCAGAAAAAAAATGATTCTATGGGCCCGAGGTGACAAGTGAAAAGGAAAATAGTTATGCCTTCCACATCATGACTTTCCCCATTATAGTTTCAATATATCTCTTATCTGTACTACCTTGGGGTTAGTTTATTAACATAAATGTCAAAGTTGTTATCCCAAAGTTAAACCAGGATTTTGATGTTCTATTGGTCTGGATTTTGTTTGGAATTTACATATCATAGGAACAGAAACCTTAACAAGCAACACCTTGGTGTTTTCTTTTAATTTGGCACATATTACCAGGATGTGAATTTTGGTTGGTGTATGATACCATTTTTAAATCATGCTCCTTTGATCTTTGGGATGGTTTATGTGTGACTTCCAGGTTCCTCTTTGTAATTTGATTTCCTGCTATTGTTCTTTTATGCTGACTGCCTATATATTTATTATACTAACTAGAAGCAGGCAAGTCAAGAAGGGAAGGTTATGGTCAAGGATCAGAATAAGATTTAATTTTAACAGAAAAACACATATAATAAGCAAAGCTGTACTTTTCCAAAAAAGTGGAGGAACAGAGTAGGGATACTACTGCTTACCACCAGAATACTGCCTCTATTTGGTCTAGCCTAATATCTCTAGTCTGTACAACCTATTTTGTGGATAAAACCCATGCATGTTTGACTTTCCTGCCATAGATGGAACTGAATCCTTCTTGGGAGAGCCTCCAGTCTAGATGATCCAACTTAATTGGACCTGTCTCTTTAGGTTTGTTCCTGAATCTATTCTTCATGAAGTCATTCATTCATTCATTCCACAAGTACTTGTTAAGGGCATACCAGGACCAAGCACTGTGCTGGGTTCTTACATTTTATTGAGGGTTAAGGGAGTGGGGGTAGAACAATATGCACAAAAATAAATAAATACAAAATGTGCACAAACTAAACCAGCAATTGGATTCTTGTAAAAAGTTGTTTTTGAGTTAAATCTTAAAGGAAGACAAGAATTCTAAAGGAATGAGAATATTCAAGGGACAAACTTTGCAAGGGCACAAAGGTGGGAAATGGAAGCCTTTGGGTCAAAGTTTTTTTTTTTTTCTGGAACAGAGTACATGTATAAGAGCAATGCATAATATGGCTGAAAATCAAAACCATATTCTGAAGAATTTCAAATGTGAAACAAGAGTTTGTATTTTTGGCAGCTGTATAAAGGATAGTTGGAGATGGAAATAGCTTGAATAAGAAAGAAAAATTAGAGGTTATTATTGCAATAATCCAGCAAGAGGTAATAAGAAGCTGAACTCAAGTGGTGGCTATGAAAGGAAGAAGTAAGTGAGAAAAGTATGGGAGCAGAATTGACATGATGTGGCAACTAGTTGTATGGTCAGAGTATAAGGGAAAAAATAAATATCACTTTAAGGCTTCCTATCTGGGTGATAAAAATAGTGCCCTTGACAAAAACCGAAGGATATAAGGTTGTTTATGGGAAAAGATAATACATTCTGTTATGGATAGGATGAGTTTGGGATATCCCTGGAACATCTGGCATGAAACATCCAAAAGGCAGCTATGGATGTGAGCCTGCAGCTCAGGAGAGGTATTAGGGATAGATAAATGTAAGGGCTACCTGGTGATCTTATTCAACCCTATCCCACTTAAAATAAAGATGCTCAATTAGTCAATCATAGGGTGAAAAGTCTTTAAATTGTAGTGACATTGGACAAGAACTATGTTCAGAAAGTTCAAGGAAATGCTTTATTCCAATTGTTCTTACCAAATCATTTTAGTAAGTATCCTTTTCTGAAAATTCTAAAAGTGGTTGAACAAGTTATGATATATGAATGTGAAGGAATACCAATGTGACATAAGAAATTATGAAAAAGATGGTTTCAAGTTCCAATTGCTCAGTGAAGAAAGCCATATACACCCAGAGAGAGGGATATGAATGTGGACCACAACATAACATTTTCATGCTCTTTATTGATGGTTGCTTGCATTATGTTTCCCTTCTCAGATTTTTTTTCTTGTAGATCCAACTTTTCTTGCACAGCAAGAACTGTAAAAATATGTATACACATATTCGATTTGTCAAGTATTTTAACATAATTAACATGTAGTAGACTTCCTGCCATCTAGGGGAGGAGTGAGAACCAGCAGGGAAAAATTAATTTGTAATGAAAAGCTTTGCAAGGATCAATGTTGAAAAATTACCCATACATATGTTTTGCAAATAAAAAGCTTTAATAATTTTTAAATGCAAAAAGGAGAAAAAGATGGTGTCAGAAAAACATAAGATTTATATGAACTGATGCAAAGTGAAATGAGCAGAAGCAGAACAATCTACACAGTAACAAAAAATAAGAAAAATCAACTGTGAAATATTTAGTAGTTCTGATCAATACAGTGATCTACCGTAAGTCCAAAAGACTCATGATATAAAATGCTGTATCTCAATATAGAGAACTTACAGAATATAGTTTATGTGGAGATATTTTACATGACTGTATGTAGATTATATATGTTTTATATATATATGCATATATTACACATACATATATACATAAGTGTGTATACTGATTTATCATATTTCTTGCCTTCTCAGTGAATGGAGGAGGAGGTAGAAAGAAAATATGGAACTAAAAATAAAAACTAAATTATTTTTTTAAAAAGGCTACTTAATGCTTACTGACTGATTCACAACTGATAATCTTGGGGAAAGGAAAAGGCACACTGGTGAGAATTCAAGACTCATATTAGAGGATGACTTCTGATCGATTTGAGAGGGGAGTTGCAGCTTTCTTCCAGGCTCCATTATCAGACTATGATAAATCAAATAAAAAGGTAATAATGAAATCTAAATTGCACATTGTTTAATAAGTTGGAGAAACAGGGAATACACACACATACATATATACATATAATGTATTCTCTTCAAGTATGGTATGTAAGGAGGGCACAGTAATTGACCATGAGATCATAGAATAATACTATATAAATTCCAAAAAGCCAGAAATAATATACACTATATTATAATCAGATTGACAATTCAGTTAAGTTATAATAATATAAGTAAAATCATATGGAAACTGAAAAATGTTACAAATGTATTAAAGAAAAAAATCTAGGAGTATCAGAATATTTAAAAGACAATGACAACAAAAAATGCCATACATTAAATCTATGGAATACGGGCAGAGCAGTTCTTGTAGACAAATTTATATGTCTGAGTTTAATAAATAAAAGATAAAAGGAGAAAATAATTAATCTTGGCTCTAAAGACACTAGAAAAGGAACAAAGAAATAGATGAAAGGAAAGAGAGAAATACAATATTAAGACATAAATGAATAGAATAGAAGACGAAAGAACAATTAAATTGATAAATAAAACCAGGGTGATTTTTTTAAAGATCAATGAAATGGACAAAGTTAGCAAATGATTAAAAAAAGAGAGGAAAAATGTAAATAGAACATTACAAATGGAAAAAAAGATGCTGTCACAATCACAAAAGAATTTAAGAACATCATGAGGGAATGCTAAGAACAGCTAGAGTCTAAAAAATTTAAAAACTTAGAGAAAATAGGTGATTATCCATAAACAATATAAATAATCTGAAACTGACACACCAGGAAATTAATAATTTAAATACAAGAATCTGGGAGGAAGAAATCAGACAACTCATCAATTAATTATCCCATCCTCCAAAAAATCCATCTGGCACAGATGGATTCACAAGTTAATTCTTTTAAATCTTTCAAGAATAAAAAATCATAATAATATATGTTATGGAATGTTGCTTGTACCTTCTATAGCTCCTTTTATCCCCTCTGCCAGGGATACTAGTTTAGCTAGTAATAAATTTTTTCCCTCAAGATGAAAATTCTCCTATCTATTATGGCCTATTGCCTAAAGTGGGGTTTTGACTTAAAAGGGCATTGTTGTTTTCTCCTAGTCTGGAGAAAGTATCAATACAGTTAATAATGTGTACCAAGTCACAAGGAAAAGCAAGGGTTTGCACACTCAGTTTTAGAAGAGGAAAGAGAGGGATGCAGAGGAGGAAAGAACCTGGAAGAGTGACATGGAGGTGACTAGTTGACACAGGTGGTATTTGAATAGCTGCTTATTATGGTGCTGTGGTTACTACCATTGCCTCTACTTATTGGGACAGTGAAGATAGGTATGTCTGAAATAGACAGATCCTGGGGAAACTGTTCTCTTCTGGGATCTGATAAAGATGATGAGGTACCTGATTCCAGTTTCCTCTCTCCCTTTCCCATTCTTGCTTCCTGAGAGGGCTGATGTTATATCTAATTTTTTCCCTGTTCTCTAAAGCTAAATTTATAATTTTTTTTAATTAGTATTCTTTTTTTTAAATTCTTTTTAAATTAGTATTGGTGCCAGCTTGCTCTCAATAAAGCTATGGTAAATCATTAGTTTACTTTATTATTTATGGCTGGAGAATTGTAAAATAAAAGGGGGAGCATGTCAAGGGGAGGGAAAAGGAGGGAAAGTGAGAGAGAGGGAGAGAGCAGAGGCAGAAGACAAAAAAAGACAGAAATAGATGGACAGAGAGACAGAGACAGAAACATGATAGAGGCAAAGAGAGAGAAAGGGAAGGAAGAGACAGAGGCAGAGACACAAAGAGACAGAGACACACATCCCCATAGACAGAGACAGAGAGAGAGAGACAGAGACAGAGAGGGGGGAAGGGAGGGATGGGGAGAGAGGGGATGGAGAGGGAGAAAGAGAGAGGAAGAGAAGGGGAGAGGGAGGGAGAGAAGGGAAAAGGGAGAGGGAGGGAAGGAGAGGGGAAGGGGAGAGGAGGAGGAAGAGAGGAAGAGAGAGAGGGAGAGGCAGAGTGAGAGGGACAGGGAGAGGAGGAGAGGAAAAGAGGGAGAAAGGGAGAGAGAGAGGGCGGGGGGAGAGAAAAACTTTTCCTGAAATGTTGGGCTGGAAATTTTTCTTGTCCTCTCCCCAAATGGGGATTCAAAAGCTAAGAAAGAGAATCTTATATTTTATAAACCTCTCCATAGCAGAGAGAGATCAAGCAATGTGGGTCCAGTTCTTTACCCCCCCAGACTGAAATGGATACACATAAAGCAAAAGCATAGGCTTTAAAATAGCAGTGTTACCATCTGGTGGGGCTAGGACTGGCCGATCAGTTGGTCATCTTGCCTTTCTCCCACTGTTTCTTTTCACTCATACTCACAAATACCCTTTACAGATGGTTTAGAGAGTGGCTAAATAGTAGATCATTGGGTGAAAGAAGAATGCCGGGAAAAGGAAGGAAATAAGTATTTATTAAGCACCTACTGGGTGCCAAGCACTTTTCAAATATAATCTCATTTGATCCTCACAATAACCCTGGGAAGCAGGTATTATTATTGTCCCCATTTTACAGTTGCAAAAACTGAAGTTGACAGAAGTTAATCACTTGCTCGTGATGGCAGAATACCTGAGACTATTCACCACCTCTAAGAGCAGTGATACTTATAATCTAAGGCTGGAGGTCAGCCAAGGAGTAGAGAGCTGTTCTTTTCAGCTTCTACAACTCACTCATACTGCCACACCTTCTATCCTTTTAGGAGATAATGTGTTGTCTTTAAAACTTGGCAAAGATAACACTAAAAATGAAATTATAGTCCTCTATCCATAATGAATATAGATGCAAAGATATATTTTTATTAAAAGCTTTTTATTTATAAAACATGAGTAATTTTTCTACATTGACCTTTGCAAAACTTTTTCTTTTTTGTTCCAAGCTTTTCCCCTCCTTCCCCCCACCCCCAACCCCTAGATGACAAGTAATCTAATACATGCTAAATGTTAAATTATATGACAAATCCAATATATGTATACATATCTATATAGTTATCTTACTGCACAAGAAACATCAGATCTAGAAAGAGTGGAAAAAAACAACAACAACAACCTAAGAAGGAAAACAAAATGCATGTAAATATTCACAGAAAACGTTAAAATGCGGTGTTGTGGTTCACACTCAGTTCCCTCAGGCCTCTCTCTGGATGTATATGACTATCTTCATCTATGAACAATAGGAACTGGTTTGAATCACATCATTGTTGAAGAGAACCTTGTCCATCAGAATTGATCATCGTATAGTCTTGTTGCTGTGTATAATGTTCTCCTGGTTCTGCTGATTTCACTCAGAGATGCAAAGATATTTAAGTGGGAAAGTAAGTAGACAGCACCCATGTGCTTCCTAGGAATGGAAGCTGGCATGTAATTACTCAGGGGCATCTCTGTGTGAACCATCAAGTGGTACTCCAAGCCTGTACCACCTTAGTTTACTCACTATGAGCCAATGGAAATTAGTGGGGAAACTGATCTTACTTCTCTGCCAGGCTGTTTGAATGCCCTATATATTAACCCATGTTCTAACTCATCTCATCTAGTCTAAGATTGAAAGTACAAAGAATATCAACTTTAATTTACAATTCATGAAAATAACTGATTACCCATTCTCAGTTCCTTCCCCATCTCATTCCACCCCTTAAAAAACCTATTTTCTCACATTGTAGATTATTAAATGGAACAAAATTAAAAACTACAATATTTAAAACTCTTGAGGGGATAGAAACCACTTCTAGAAAGGGCTCAACTTGAATTACTGCCCCCTCTTTTTAATATCTGAGTTCCTTATTTCACCCTTACCAAGGGAACAGCAGCTTCCAGAAGCTGTCCAGCATTATCTAGTATCTCCTGCAGTCGTGTCCACTTCATATCAAAATCACAAAGGAGAATAGAGAACAATTTCACCATATGATGAATGGCACAGTAGCTACCCCTCAATCCCCACTCACTCCTATAAGGTTATACTCTTGCTGGGCAAATTCAGAGTGAAAGCTAGTGTCTGATCTTCAGTATAAAATCCTTTGACATTTCTGACAACATCATGTGCTGCACCATAAATTCATTCTGTAACATGTTGTCCCTCTCTGTCATCTATAGGTAACATGTCCCCTCTGGTCCTTTCCTAGTGTGTTTTCCATGAAGTAGGCACCTCAGGTAGCTTTTGGATACTTACTGTATATTTTTGAATGACTTTATTAAATTATTTTTTTAAATTTTCAATTCCAAATTTTTTCTTTCCTTTATCCCTTCTCCCACCCATTGAGATGGCAAGAACTATAATACCCATTGCATGATTTTTTGACAACTTTATTAATGTTAGTACCCTGAAGCTATGCAAGCCACACATTTCCCACACTTGCTTTCAGGATGCACGGGAATACTAAAGAAAAGAAAATTCAAGCTATTTCAAATGTGGGTTATGTTCAAATCCATAACCATGGAAAAACACATCAAACATATTTTAAAGACAATAGAATGAAATGACATTTTGCTAAAAGGTGCCATATCAAAAAAATTTACAGTAAATTTCCCTGTTTCTCAGCTATATAGGAAAATGCATAAAATTTATAAAAAATAAGAGCCATTCATCGACTGATAAATGGACAAAGGATATAAACAGGCAGTTTTCAGAAGAAGGAATGAAAACTGAAATCATATGAAAAAAATGCTCTAAATTACTATTTATTAGAGAAATGTGTATTAAAACAACTCTGAGATACCACCTCATGCCTATCAAATTGGCTAATGTGATGGAAAAGGAAAATGACATATATTGGATGAGATGTGGAGAAATGAAAACACTAGTAGAGCTGTAAACTGGTCTAACCATTATGGAGAACAATTTGGAACTATTCCCAAAAGACTATAAGCTTTTTTGACCCAGCAAAATCACTACCAGTTCCATACCTCAAAGAAATCAATGAAAAAGGGGGAGGGGAACTTACACATTTAAAAGATTTATAGCAGCTCTTTTTGTAGTGGCAAAGAATTGGAAACTGAGGGGATGACCATTAATTGAGGAATGGCTGAATAAGTTGTGGTATATGATTGTGAGGGGATACTAGTGTGCTATAAGACATGATGAGCAGAATGGTTTCAGAAAAAAAAAACCAGGAAGACTTAAATGAATTAATGCAAAGTGAAGAGAACAGAACCAGATCATTGTATACTAATTGCAATATTGTAACTATGACTTAGCTTATCATAATTTTTTTAGTATTTATGGAGCCTAATTTTGTTTGTTTGTTTTTGGCCTAGGCCACCTGATTCTTAAGAGCCTAAAACTATTTGTATTCACAAGAGCATCTTATTCCTTGGACTAAGATTTGATCTATTTATAAAATTTACCATTTTTAGATTAACTATAGTGATTGTGATAGGAACTTCCACAACTGGAAATATTTAAAGGTAATCCCTAAATCTTACTTTGGCAACCGGGTTCAAGTTCAATTTTATTCTCAGGGTTTAAGGCTGTCTCCAATTTAGTTCCAACCTAATTTGTCATTTTGCTATTAACTATTATTTTTACTCTTATTCCAGGCTAAATTGGACCCCATTTTTTCCCTTTCTTTTTTGCTTTGTTTCTTTGTGTTTAATGTTTATTGCAACAAAAATTCATCTATATTTTTGAGATGTTTAAGCTTTAAAAAAACCTCTAGTCAACAATTCTAAATGACCCATGACAAAAATGCTATATACTTCCAAAAAAGAAAATGATGAACTAAGTGCAGATTGAAACATATTTAGATACTAATATTTTTCTTTTTCTTGCTTTTAAAAAAAATAACATTGCTAATATGGAAATATATTTTATGACTTCATTTGTATAATTGATATATTGCTTGTCTTCTCAAAGGATGGGGGAAAGACTAGAGGGAGGGAAAGAATTTGGAACTCAAAATGTAAAAAAAAAAAAAGAATGTTAAAAAAAATGAAATTCTGGACTGAAACAAAGGGTGGTTAGGTAGGTGGTTAGTATTGTCAGGAGAGAACTGGGTCTCAATGACCTCCAGAAGGTAAAATGTGTTAATTGTGGATCTGGCATTTCAGAGGGCACTGTAGAAGGGTCAAATAGGTCTATGGGGGGGGACTCTGGTAGCAGTGAGATGGAAGGTAGGTTGATGTAGATGGGGGTAAGAAGGAGGAGTTGGGAATGGGGATTTGAATTCAACCACAGGTTCTGAATCTCAAGCTAGGAAGTAGATAAGGAGGTCTGAGGATGCAAATCATTAAGGAATAAATCCAGGTAGATTAGTGATTGTGGAGATCCATTGAAGGAGGCAGATTCCTCCCTAGAGGCTCAACCCTGATATGTCCCAGGAGGCCCTAGGAGACCTACCTAGGAGACCAGCAGAGTGGAGCAGATGGTGAGAAGGTCCAGGGAGTCAGGGAGCTCAATCGTGAGGACAGTGACTCATATGGTACAAGACAAATTGCCTGAGCCTGAGTGCAGGAGAAATCCCAGGGGGAAAGGACTTTGAGGGGCTACAAAGGTGAATTTGAAATATGGCAGTGACTCCCTTTTAGAAAGGAAGTTTTAGCATTTTCTGTGTCTTCCAGATGCTGTACTAAATAAAGAAAATGCAGGTCAGAGATAACTTAAATGTTTTATAAAATGGAAAGGGAGCATAAAAAACCACAAGATCCTCTTTCTGTAAAATGAGTGGGGTAGATTAGTTGACCTCTACAAGCTTCTCCCTGCTCTATATCTATTACTCCAGTCCTGGGCTAGCTGGGCCCTCTTCAGCTGATGCTGTTGACATGTATCAATCCATGTCCATTATCTGCCACCTCAATTTGTCCTGCTTTCATTGCTCTGGGATTCTCCAATTTCTCAGTAAGGAAATAAGGTTCAGCCAAGCTTCATTCTACCCCCACTTCATATTTCTGAGAAGTCATTTCACCTTTGATGAGGGTTGGAAGGCAGTAGGGGAAAGTAAAGGAATTACTCAGTATAAACATGAATTGGCCATAAAACAGGTACTTTTACCTCCTCTGAGAAACAATGATAGCTATAAAGTCTTCAGTGCCCATTAAAGACCATTAGAACCTAATTCAATAAACTGGGTTATCTTTCCTAAAACACTCAGCTAAGAGGCAAATCCTTATTCCTAATTGGCTGTTTGCAAGTCTTCTAATTGCTAAGGCTGCATTGACGTTGTCTAAATATATGACAATGTTTTAACTCTTCTGGACATGTCTCTAGACTTAAAATGTGCTATATATAAGGGGAGAAAAGAGATTTGTTTTTTTTTTATTAGATTGTCTTGCATCTATTAGGTGATCAATCATCAGGCAAATACAACAGGCTAAAAAATAGTCTAGCATTTTATGTACTGCCACCTCATTGTCCAAAAAGACAACATCAGTATAATCAAGGAAAAGACTTCTGTCATATTGTAGCTGCAGTGTAGACTTGTGACTCCATATTTACTTCTCTCTTTCCATTCCATTTCTCCTGATTTTTTCTTCTGTTCCAACAACTCATCCCCCAGCTTCTTCAAAATAGAGAATGCCATGTGACTACTGTTCCAACAAATGCACTGGTTCTAAAACAGGGATGGTTTATCCTTATTGCACCTGCAATAATGAGAGGGATGATATTCATATCTTTTCCCATATGCAATGAGCACAAATTATCATTACTATGGTGATGGTATTACAACTCTTTAGGATTCCTCATTTGTTTGATTTGGCAAGGTTTGATTTCCTTTGAGAAGGTTTGATTTTCTTCTCATTCAAATGATAGAGATGAATTGGATAATCTCTAAGGTTCTTTCAAGCTCTGAAATATTGTGTTATCTCATAATGACACCCACTTTAGGAATGCCCAATTGGCATTCTAGTTGTAACAAACAAAATATCTTACCAGGAACTTCACTGACTCACTCATGAGTGCAGGAAAGAAAGATTTTATTTTACATTCTTACATGAATGGGTGCCTAGGTTAGTAAATGTGTTTTTGAAACCACAAAGACAGTGTTTTATTTATCTAAGTACAAATCCCTCTCCTGATTCCCCACTAAGAGGGTATTACAAAAGTTACAGAATGTGAATCTTCATCCCTCATTACATAGCCAGTCCCTAAAGAGCTTACATTATTTGGGGGGGAAGATCACTATGAAGGGGAAGGAGGCAAAATCCAGAGTGTTCCTTTTCAAGTCTAAGACCACCATCCATGCCCTCAAGGAGCTTCCATTCTTTGATTTCCTTTTGAATCTCAGTCTCCCATTTATTGGGTTTCAATTTTCTAATTTGTTTCATTTGTTTCATTTCTCCAATTCAATTTTTCATAACTTTGTGGAAACTAAATCATCATCCAATTCTCACATAATCAAGGTCATGAACATTCCCCATGCTAATTCAGGAAATGCTAAGATATCTTCTAATTGCTTCTTATACTCCTTGATAATTTAGGGGTTTGCATTTATTAAGCAGCCACTGTTGTTCTAGGTTCTGGGAATACAAAGACAAAAATGACAATGTTAGTTGATCTTAAGTAGTTTGTATTGTAAAGGGAAGACAGCATATTCATGTATAAATATATATGAAAGGTATGTTTGTAGGTGAGCTTGTTTTTGGCCAATTTCCTAGCCCAGGAAGTCTTACAATGTAATCACAGGTTGTTAATGAGACATTAAACTTACTGCAAAAATACGGTCAAAGCAGGTGAGACCTTTATGAGGTTTGATCACCTGATCACCTCTCTGATTGAGTCAAGAAAGGAACAACCAGATTGGCTGAGCAAACTAATTAGACACACATCTAGGGATTTTAAATAGCTGGAAGAATTAGAGTAATTTGATAGTAGGAGGCAGCAAAAACTCAGGAATGCCATTTGGAGCCCCCAATAACAGAAAAGGAGATTTCTTGCTCCTCACCTTCCCAATGGCCTTGGTTTCTAGCTGAGACTTGCTCAAAGAGACTTTCTATGTAGCCATTTAGGAATACAAGTTAGGGGAGTAACCATTAGGAGTGCTACATATGGAAAATATGTTAATATGGACTATTTGTGTCCAACCTGTGGCAGAGCATTTTGAGCTCATGTTGGTCTGATCAGCTACAGTGGGATACTGTAACAACTCTAACAGTGATGTCACTTTGGTCCTCTTCCAGAAGGAAGGTCAACAATTATATGCAAAATAGTTAAACTGGTCCTATGATTTCATTGATATAGCAAGCTTCCTCCCTCCCATCCCCAAGAAGTTCTCTACGGTCGCAGATATATACAATGTATGGAGATGTATAAAACAAATACAAAATTATTTGAAGGGGAAGGTTCTGGCAGGCAGGGAGATGAAGGATTAGAGAAGGTAGAGGATTCCCAGCAAGGGTGGACAGCCCCTCCAAAGGCATGGATGGCTTCATTGTCTCAAAGGTCCTGTAGTAGGTACCACAAGACAGATCCAAACTAATGAACCCACATTTCTGAAGTCCCAATTGCCAAGACTTAATTAGAATTGTCTTTTTTTAAAAAATAGCTTTTTATTTTTCCAAATGTAGGCAAAGATAATTTTCAACATTCATTTTTGCAAAACTTTGTGTTCCAAATTTTTCTCCCTCCTTCTCTCCCTCCTCCCCTTCCCTAGATAGCAAGCAATCCGATATAGGTTAAACATGTGCAATTCTTCTAAGCATATTTCCATATTTGTCATGCTGCTCATGAAAAATTGGATCAAAAAAGGAAAAGAAAGAAAAAAACAAGCAATCAACAACAACAAAAGGTAAAAATACTGTGCTTTGAACCACGTTCAATCTCCATAGTTCTCTCTCTGGATGTGATTGGCATTTTCCATCCCAAGTCTATTGGAATTGCCTTGAATCACGGTATAGTTGGGAAGAGCAGACGCTATCACAGTTGATCATCACATAATCTTGTTATTGTGTAGTGTTATCTTGTTTCTGCTCACTTTACTCAATATCTTGAGTAAGTCTTTTTTAAGTCTTTCCAGGCTTTTGAAGCTAGATGGCATAATAAAGTGCTAGGCCTGGAGTCATAAAGACCTAAATTCAAATTCTGTCTCAAATACTAACTACGGGACTCTGGACAAATCCCTTAACATCTGGCTTTCTCAGATTCCTCACCTGTGGAATGGGAATCATAATAGCACCCATTTCCAAAGATTGTTGTGATGATCAAATGAGAAAAACATTTGTAAAGAGCTTAGCACACTGCCTAGTACATAGTAAGAGCTTAATAAATGTTGGTTCTCTTCTTACTTACTGTGTGACCCTGGGCACTCTGAGCCTCGATTTCCTCATCTGCAAAATGAAGGATCTTTAAGGTCCTTTTTAAATTTAAATCAATGGTCCTGTGATATTTGTTACTCATCAAGAAACTAAAACATTCAAAAAGTTGCAAAAGAAAAGCAAAACAACAACAAAATCCTTCTAATCTCCTTTCTTCTATTTAAGAATCCTTGAACTTTCTTTGCAAATATTGCATTTAATCAACAATTATACACAAGAAATGATATTGTGTTATCCTCATTAGGGTGGGTCATCAGACTGCAGCTTTCCACTGTAACAAATTCAATAAACTAGAACTATCTACACAGGCTTGAAACAATAGCATCTTATGACCTTGATTTTTAAAAGGATTCTTCATGCTACAATGGACCAATAATAACCACAGGGTGCTTTCCTCCCTCTGGGGTGTTTGGTACTAAAATAGCATGCTAAACATACAATGACAGAAGCTTAATAAATACCTGTTGTAGCCCATTCTCTGACTCGTGATTAAGAGGCCTGAAAAATCCAAGAAGAATCATAGACTGAGCCAAAAGGTACAACCCCTTCATTTTATACTTTATTTATATATTTCATTATATATGCAGGAAATCTGAAGCTCATAAATGACTAGTAATTAGCAGAACCTTATCTTGAACCTAGATCTCAAGTAACATTCCACTATATACCAGCATCCCTGTGTAAATTTATTATTCATTTGTTTCAGTCACATCTAATTCTTTGGGACCGCATTTGGTGTTTTCTTGGCAAAGATACTAAAATGACTTGCCATTTCTTTCTTCAGCTCATTTTACAGATGAGGAAGCTGAGGTTAAATAGGGTTAAGTGACTTCTTGAGCAATACAGAGCAAGTAAGTGCCTGAAGCTGAATTTGTTTTCAGATTCTCCTAACTCTAGGCCCTCTGCATCACCTAGCTGTCCCATGTAAATACTCCATTTCTTCTCTATGTACTCGTGATGCCAACCTACAACTTCAGAATTTTGCATGAACTTCTTAGAAAAAATGTAAGCAAGGGGTAGCTAAGTGGTGCGATGGATAGAGCACCAACCCTGAAGTCAGGAGGACCTGAGTTCAAATCTGGTCTCAGACACTTAACATTCCCTAGCTGTGTGACCCTGGGCAAGTCACTTAACCCCAAATGCCTCAGCAAAAAGAAAAATGTACCCAGATCTGCTCTAATTCATCAGTTCTGTATTTAACCCAAACTATAGATTGACCTAGACTGGGTAGAGATGGGGTCAAGGATATTTAAGCCCCTCATTGGCCAAAGGACATGTGGGCAAAAGAATATAATTCAAGTTAATCTAACTAAATAAATGTTAGAAGTCTCTAATTCAAGAGAGGAAAAGCATGGTTTGAAACTTCAACATACCCCAAATTAAGTTGTGCTGGAAGATGATCTCAATCTAATGCAATCAAACACTTTACTATGTTCCAGCCATTGTACTAGGAATTAGGGACACAAAGATAATAGAAATCAATTATTATTCTCACATTCTTTTTTGGGAGAAGTGATATATACACAGGCAAATATATATCATAACCAGAGGAGGAAGGAGTGAGTATCAACACTAAAGAAATCAGGAATGTCCTGATGGAGGTACATGAAGGGGAGCACAGGAGAAGTGTGGAAAGATAACTCTGGAGATAGATTTTGCAAGTAAAGATGGTTTGAATCTGAGTCTAAGATCTTATTCTGAACAGCATGCTCTAACAACCCATCTCTGATTTTGTCCCTATCATGACATGACACCATGAGTCTGTGTTATTGTTTTAATGGAGAGCTGGAGAATTCCTAAATCACCTAAACAAGGAGGCATTTTGCTCTGCTGTGTTCCCCCACCATTGTGGGTAGTCTTTCCACAGCACAGGGGACAAGAAGTGGGACACTTTCTATTTTCTCCTCTTTTAGGGTTTATAGCCTGGAGATATTTACTTCTGTTCTGTTTCCTTTATCCTCAGTTTCCAGGAGCAGGCAACAATCCCTATCAGGTCTGCTCAAATCAATCTTGGAGGAGGGAGTGAATGAATCCTTGGAAAGGATGAATAATTGGAGGATCTAGGATATCAGGTAGAATATTGATGTCAGCTACTGGCAGAGAAACTCAAAGAAGCCAGAGTACCTGAGACTCAAGGGCAAAGGGAAAGAACTTGAACTTTAGTTCTGTGCTCTATAAGTACTGGGGGTACCTAATCCCCATCCTCAGTAATTGAGGTGCATGAGGATGTAGGGTAATTATTGTGGATAAAACCAAATAAAATCAGTTCTTAATTCCCTACCTCAGTCAAACCATGAATTTTCTTTCTCCCAAGCCTTAGTCATGTGGCCATGACTCCTTACATGAACAGATAAAATATATTTAACTGCAATTAACAGTTTACTTGGGGTAGAATTGATAACAATAAATATCAGTACAAAATAATGTAATAACAGACTGGTCCAGGGAGCTGGAGAGCTCTCTCCTACTAAGGGGTTCCAGTTTGGGGCTCATGTGAGGACTAAGATCAATATTTGGGGAGTAAGAGAGGATTCATGCTCTTTTCTCATTGTCTCTGGTTGAAGACAGACTATGAGACCTAGGGGAAAATATTTAAAGAAAGCTTAGGTTTGATTTGATTTTGGATGAGTATTCAGAAAGGTATTCAATGTACAACATAGACCAGTACAGTACAGCTATTTTATTTCCACCATGCAAAAGAAAAGTTTAACACACACACACACACACACACACACACACACACACACACACATTGACAAAGACCAAAAACATATCCTCTTTAAAGTATCCACATGCTGACTAGGTAGTGAGAGAGAGAAAGTGGAAGTTATCTCTCCCATTAAAGTCTATTGAGTGGATGGCCCTTCCTGGTTCAGTGGCAAATCTTTTACACAGCCCTTCTTCCTTCCTCTTCCTCATTTTTCTCCTCTTCTTCTCTTCATCATCTTCTTTTTTTTCCTTCTCTTCTTCTTCCTCCTCTTCCTTCTCTTCCTCCCCTGTAGTTGGGGAAGGAGGGGGCACAGGGGAATGGTACTGGTAGTGGTAGTAGAATAAAGTTATTATATCTCAAAAAGTAGGTTGGAGTCAGATCATGACAAGCTTTACTAGTGTAAATAATGCTTCAGTATTATTCATAACTCAGTAATCAGTATATTTATAGCATGTTTTAAAAAACTAATTCCCTTGCAATCTCCACCAAGTTAGAAATAAGTCTGTAAGATAGTTTTTGACTCTGTGTATGTGTTCCTAGTTTGTTTTATTATATTATGTCATATTATTTTACTATATTACATTATTATTGTATTATATATAATTTTTATTATAATATAATATTATATTATTCTCAATCTATTCTGTTATTTTAGGATTTGGAGACCTTCACAAGAGTCCTACCAGCCAATGAATACTAAAAAGAAATGGATCTTTATTGAGCACATTTTGGCTCTCACTAAAACTGGCATGAGAAAACCTTTGGAGTGACCAGAAGCAATTCAGGTTAATAAGGACATGTTCAATTTTTTTTCTTTTTTTTATTAAAGCTTTTTATTTGCAAAACATATGTATGGGTAATTTTTCAACATTGATCCTTAACAAAGCTTTCCGTTACAAATTTTTCCCCCCTAGTCCCCACTCCTCTCCTAGATGGCAAGAAATCCACTACATGTTAATTATATTAAAATACTTGACAAATCGAATATATGTATACATATTGCCACACTTATCTTGTTGTGCAAGAAAAATTGTATCTACAAGAAAAAAAATCTGAGAAAGGAAACACAATGCAAGCAAACATCAATAAAGAGCATGAAAATGTTATGTTGTGGTCCCCATTTCACATCCCTCTCTCTGGGTGTATATGGCTTTCTTTACTGAACAATTGGAACTGATTTGAAACATTTCATTGTTGAAGAGAGCCATGTCCATCAGAACTGATCATCATATAGTCTTGTTGTTGCCATGTATAATGATCTCCTGATTCTGCTCATTTCACTCAGCATAAATTCATGCAAGTCTCTCCAGGCCTCTCTGAAATCATTCTGCTGGTCGTTTCTTATAGAACAATAACATTCCATAACATTCATAGACCATAATTTATTCAGCCATTTTTCAATTGATGGGCATCCATTCAGTTTCCAGTTTCTAGCCACTACAAAAAGAGCTGCCACAAACATTTTTGCACATGTGGGTCCCTTTCCTTCCTTTAAGATTTCTTTGGGATATAAGCCCAATAGAAACACTGCTGGGTCAAAGGGTATGCACAGTTTGATAACTTTTTGAGCATAGTTCCAAATTGTTCTCCAGAATGGTTGGATCCGTTCACAGTTCCACCAACAATGTATCGGTGAAGGACATGTTCAATTAAGGACATCATCAAAAAGGTTGTTATAACTGCAGAGGAAATCACCTTTAAAGCCATTGAAGGAAGAAGAAAGGGGTTAATGACAGTCGTAGAAAATTGTCCCCTCTGAACTTGCATATTATCCCAATTATTGAATCAGGAAAATTCTCATCTCTTGGTGGGATATTCTCATATCAAAAGCAACAATAGTTAAGGCTCATGTATTTTAAATGGATTTTCACTAAGAAGCAGCAAATTGGTTTCCTGCCTTTATTCTCACAGGTAGGGAAATACCAAGGATTGCCCAACAAATCTACCCCACCTACAAGAAAAGCAAATCTTCAAACAGAAAAGATTCAAGAAAAGGGAAGAGATATTAAATCAGAAGAGAGGACTGACTATTTGGAACTGAGACAACTGATTCTGTACCCTTTTTCTTTTTTCATCAAAATATTTAAAATTGTATTTTCAGAATTTTCTTTTCCTCTTGAGTTTCTTTCCCTTTTAGAATCTCAGGACTAGGGGATCATAGGTTTCTCTGAACTTTTTCAAATCTATTTTTCTGAAGCCTAGGCTATGGAGGAGACAATATACTGTAATGGAAAAGCATTGAATTCAAAATTCAAAAACCTGGATTTGAATCCTACTTCTAACATTCATTAATTATATACAAATTATTTAATTCCTCTAGCCCTCAGTTTCTTAAGCCTGGGACTATTGGATGTTAGTATTCAACCATCCACAAATCCAGAAGATCCAAGATTTTTCAGCCAGTGACCATACTTACTTACATACTTGTAAGAAATAAACACATTATCAAGAACTCTGCAAACTCACTGATGAAACCAGAAAGAGATTTTTATTCACAATCTTATGAGAAAAGGTGTCTAGAAGCAGGCACAACCCAAAAGCACCAAAGCATGACTTTTTATACCCTGTCCCCAAAATGCAAGTCCCTCCCTTGATTCCCCATTGGCTGGATACTACAGAGGTTACAGCCTATCTGGAACGCTTAATTCCCAGTGAGTCCCCAGTCTTGATTACATCTCCCATTGATATTTACCGTATGTGGTCATAGTTGCCTGTAAAGTGACTATATTGGCAATCCCTCCCCAATTATTACTTCCATTCCCCCACATTTCTATTTTCTTCTACCCTTATTTGGGTGTATATATGCCCTTTCTGCATTTAATAGCATGTTTCTTATTCTAATTTGCGACATCCCTCTATAAATTTTGTTTCTTTGTTCCACATCAGCCTAACTTTTGTTAGGTTTCAGCTTCATTTCTTTGATTTAAGTTACATTTCTCTAATTTGTTTCATTTCCCTGATTTTTTTATGTAACTATTAAAACTGAACCCTCATCCAATTCTCACATTACAATACACGAACTTATGACAAAATTACATAGAGCATGTATGAGTTTTCCTGTTTCTTGCATAATTGAATTTGTTTCTTTAAATGCATTGTTGATATATATTATGTAATATTTGGCATATATCACTTGTGTTATTTTCTCTGACATGATTGCTATATGTATAAAAGTAATATTGTTATATGTGATCTATTATTTTTGTTGTTCAGCTACTTTTCAGTTGTGTCTGATTCTTTGTGATACCATATAGGATTTCTTTGGCAAAGATACTGAAATGGCTTGCCATTTCCTTCTTCAGCTGATTTTACAGATGAAGAAGGTCATATAGCTAAGAAGTGTCTGAAGCAGAATTTGAACTCAGGAGATGAGTCTTCCTGACTCTAGACCCATTGCTCTATTTACTACCTAGCTGCACCTGTGACCTATATATTCGGTTATCCTATGCAATTCCAATTTGTGATCATATAAGGTAAATGTCATGTAAAAGGCACCCTGTACTTTTACTAAATCTGTGGTAAGTATATGACCTATGTGAAATGCTAATATCTATCTGCTATTTTGCCTGCCCACAGAAGATTTGTTTTCTCCCAGGTGATTTTTATGGCATACACATTTTTCACAAAGGAAAGGAAGTAAATGTGTGTCCCACTTAGACTTGAGCAAAGTTTGAAAGTCTTGGCGGGCAAGGATTGAGACAATATCAACCAATTAATCTATCAACATTTATTAGGCTACAATGGGTAAGGCACTATGCTAAGTACTGATATAAGAGACAAGCATCTTTCCCAGAATCCTAAAGATCAGCTGATAAAAAAAAAGAAAATTTTTTATTCATGATCTTGCAAGACCAGGTGTCTGTAAACTGGCACATCTTAGAATCATCTGAACATACCTGGGAGATGGAAAACTTTGAAAAGAAAAACCTTTGGGGGGGGGCAGAGCCAAGACCTCAAAGTGAAAATGTGACTCTCTGTGTCCTCCTCCGATCTTCTCTCAAATCAACAATAAAATAATCCTCTGAACTG
Organism: Myrmecobius fasciatus; assembly: GCA_023553655.1. Taxonomy (NCBI): domain Eukaryota; kingdom Metazoa; phylum Chordata; class Mammalia; order Dasyuromorphia; family Myrmecobiidae; genus Myrmecobius; species Myrmecobius fasciatus. The sequence goes on along the minus strand of JAJPUD010000732.1, from coordinate 566,344 downwards.
ATCTTTAAGTCAACAAATCCAGAAATATTTGGACACTGCTTTCGGATATCTCTGAAGAATTTCATATCAGGTTTATTTAACTCGAACAAAGGGATAAACAGTGGACTCGGTGAAGGCCAGAAGTGAGGGTGGGACTCAGCTCATCATGGCAGAAACCCCAAACTCCAAACTCCAAACACCTGGAGTTTATCTGAGACTCAGGACACTCTGCCCTGATTGAGGGCAGATGTTCTGGCAGACTTGCCTTGTTTAAGGAGTAATTTAGACTTAGTCCTAGCCCCCACCGGCCCAGCACCTTAAGTTAATTCCCCGCATTGCCCCAGGGCAAAGAACTTCAGCCGCCATTTTTTCTGAGCCTTAAAGAGACATCCATGCTGTCTAAAAAAAATGAAGAAGCAAAAGAGAGCTCTCACCATAGACAGCTTCTATTGAGAGAAAGAAGGGCTGACCCCAGATCCTGAGGTTCCTTTACACAAAACTCCAGAGGAAGTTATTAAGGACCATCACTGGTCCCCTTTTCAAAAGGCCTTTCTAGAAGATTTCATAAAGAACCTCAAAAGAGAGCTGGAGGATAAATGGGAAAATAAATTGAAATCAGTGCAAGAAGGATACAATATCTTGCAAGAAGTATATGATGCCCTGCAAAAGAGATATGAAAAACACACCAATTTATTGAAAAATAAAATTAGTGAAGTGGGAAAAGACAATAATGAACTGAAAAATAAAATTAGTGAAGTGGAAAAAGAGTGCAATGAACAAAAAAATTCAATTGGCCAGTTATAAAAGGAGCTTAAAAAGGTAACTGAAGAAAACAACACTTTAAAAATAAGAATTGAACAAATGCAAGTAAATGACTCAATAAGACTTCAAGAATCAGTCAAAAACAAAAAAATGAAAAATTAGAAGAAAATATGAAATATCTCCTAGGAAAAACAACTGACTTGGAAAATAGATCTAGGAGAGACAATCTAGGATTATTGGACTTCCTGAAAGCCATGATCAAAAAAAGAATCTAAACACTATCTTCCAGGAAATCCTGAAAGAAAACTGCCCTAAGACTGTAGAATCAGAAGGCAAAATCACCATTGAAAGAATTCACTGATCACCTCCTGAAAGAGACCCCAAAATTAAAACCCCAAGGAATATCGTGGCTAAATTTCAGAACTATAGCATCAAGGAAAAGATTCTGCTAGCAGCTAGAAAGAAACAATTCAAATACCGAGGATCAATAATTAGAATCACACACGATCTGTCAGCCTCCACATTGAAGGATCGAAGGGCCTGGAACCAGATATTCCAAAAGGCAAAGGAACTTGGATTACAGCCAAGAATAACCTATCCAGCTAGAATGAGCATTATCCTCCAGGGAAGAAAATGGTTATTCAATGATATAGGTGAATTTCACCTATTTCTAATGAAAAGACCAGATCTGAACAAAAAATTCGACCTCCAAACACAGAACTCAAGAGAAGCATAAAAAGGTAAAAAGGAAAGGACTCTTGAGAACTTTATTTCTACTATGGGGATACTTAAAGTTTGGGAGTATAATTAACTCGATATTACTTTGATAATATGAAAAAGAAAACTAGAGGGGGAAAGGTTGTCATACTGGGGAAAAGAGGGAAAAGGTGGTAAAATAAGATCTTAAAAAAAGGAGGTAAAAACAAGGTAAAATCTCTTGAAGAGGCAAAGAAAACCTAATATAATTGAGAAAAAGAGGGGGGGAAGATGAGCATTGTGTAAATCTTACACTCCTCAGGTTGGATTCTAAAAGTGTATATCAGACACTTGATTTCACATAGAAACTTGTCTGTTGCTAGAGGGAAGTGGGAGGGAAAAGAGGAAAAGAAAGGGACAAACTAATAGAAGGGAAAATAGAAGAATCAGGGGAAAGGAGTAAAAAAAGGGGGAGGGGATCTAAAGGGTTTGGAGGAGGGGGTCATCAAAAGCAAAGTACTGAGGAGGGGGGAAGGGAGAAAGGGGAAAGGAAACGGAAAAACATAACTTGGGTAATTAAGATGGCAGGAAATAAAGAATTAGTTATTCGAACTGTGAATGTGAATGGGATGAACTCTCCCATAAAGCGGAAGCAGAGAGCAGACTGGATTAAAAACCACAATCCCACAATATGTTGTCTACAAGAAACACATCTAAAACATAGTGACACATATAGGATGAAGGTAAAAGGCTGGAGCAAAACCTATTATGCTTCAGGTGAACAAAAAAAAAGCATGGGTAGCAATCCTTATCTCAGATCAAGTAAAAGCCAAGATAGATCTAATCAAAAGAGATAAGGAAGGAAACTATATCTTATTAAAGGGTACCCTAGATAATGTAGCAATATCTATACTAAATATATATGCACCAAGTGCAGTAGCATCCAGATTCCTAGAGGAGAAATTAAGAGAGATGCAAGAAGAAATAGATAGCCAAACTATACTAGTGGGAGATCTCAACCTTGCTCTCTCAGAATTAGATAAATCAAACCACAAAATAAACAAGAAAGAAACTAGGGAGATAAACCAATTGTTAGAAAAGTTAGGTATGATAGACCTATGGAGAAAATTGAATGGAGACAGTAGGGAGTTTACTTTTTTCTCATCAGTCCATGGAACTTATACAAAAAATGACCATGTGTTAGGGCATAAAAACTCAAAATCAAGTGCAGAAAGGCAGAAATAGTAAATGCATCTTTTTCAGATCATGATGCAATAAAAATCACATGCAATATAAGGCCAGGAGAAAATAGACCAAAAGTTAATTGGAAATTAAATAATCTAATCCTGAAGAATGAATGGGTGAAAGAGCAAATCATAGACACAATCAATAATTTCATCCAGGAGAATGACAATAAGGAGACAACATACCAAAATTTGTGCGATATGGCCAAAGCGGTTATAAGGGGCAATTTTATATCTCTAGATGCTTGCTTGCATAAAATAGAGAAAGAAAAGATCAATGAATTGGGCTTATTATTAAAAAAAAAACTAGAAAAAGAACAAATTAAAAACCCTCAATTAAATACCAAATTGGAAATTCTAAAAATAAAAGGAGAAATTAATAAAATTGAAAATAAGAAAACTATTGAATTAATAAATAAAACTAAGAGTTGGTTCTACAAAAAAACCAAGAAAATAGATAAGCCTTTAGTTAATTTGATAAGAAAAAGGAAAGAGGAAAATCAAATTGTTAGTCTCAAGAATGATAAGGGAGAACTTTCCTCCAATGAAGAGGAAATTAGAGCAATAATTAGGAGTTACTTTGCCAAACTTTATGCCAGTAAGTTTGATAATCTAAGTGAAATGGAGGAATATCTACAAAAATATAGATTGCCCAGGTTAACAGAAGAGGATATAAATTATTTAAATAGCCCCATACTAGAAAAAAAAAATAGAACAAGCTATTAACCAACTCCCTAAGAAAAAATCTCCAGGGCCAGATGGATTTACATGTGAATTCTACCAAACATTCAAAGAACAATTAATTCCAATACTATACAAACTATTTGAGAAAATAAGGACAGAAGGTATACTGCCAAATTCCTTCTATGAGACCGATATGGTACTGATAGCTAAACCAGGTAGGGTGAAAACAGAGAAAGAAAACTATAGACCAATTTCCCTAATGAATATTGATGCAAAAATTTTAAGATCTTAGCAATGAGATTACAGAAAGTCATCCCCAGGATATTACACTATGACCAAGTAGGATTTATACCAGGGATGCAGGGCTGGTTCAATATTAGGAAAACTATCAGCATAATTAATTATATTAATAACCAAACTAACAAAAACCATATGATTATCTCAATAGATGCAGAAAAAGCATTTGACAAAATCCAACACCCTTTCCTATTAAAAACACTAGAGAGTATAGGAATAAATGTGCTTTTCCTTAAAATGATCAGTAGCATCTATTTAAAACCATCAGCAAGCATCATATGTAATGGAGAAAAACTAAAACCATTCCCAATAAGATCAGGAGTGAAACAAGGCTGCCCACTGTCACCATTACTATTTAATATTGTATTAGAAATGTTAGCTTTAGCAATAAGAGAAGAAAAAGAGATAAAAAGAATTAGAGTAGGTAATGAAGAAACCAAATTATCACTCTTTGCAGATGACATGATGGTATACTTAGAGAACCCTAGAGACTCAACTAAAAAACTACTAGAAACAATTCACAACTTTAACAAAGTTGCAGGATTCAAAATAAATCCACATAAATCATCAGCATTTTTATATATTACCAACAAAATTCAGCAGCAAGAGATACAAAAAGAAATTCCATTCCAAATAACGAATGATAGGATAAAATATTTGGGAATCTCCCAAGGAAAAGTCAGAAACTATACGAACTAAACTACAAATCACTTTCCACAAAAATAAAATCAGACCTAATCAATTGGAAAAACATTAAGTGCTCATGGGTAGGCAGAGCGAATATAATAAAAATGACAATACTACCCAAACTAATCTACTAATTTAGTGCCATACCAATCAAACTCCCAAGAAATTATTTTACAGATCTAGAAAAAAATAGTAGCAAAGTTCATTTGGAAGAACAAAAGGTCAAGGATTTCAAGGGGATTACTGAAAAAAAAAGGCAGATGAAGGTGGCCTTGCTGTACCAGATCTAAAACTATATTATAAAGCAGCAGTCATCAAAACCATTTGGTACTGGCTAAGAAATAGAGCAGTGGATCAGTGGCACAGGATAGGTTATCAGGACAATCTAGGCAATAACCTTAACAATTTAGTGTTTGATAAACCCAAAGACCCCAGCTTTTGGGATAAGTACTCACTATTCAGCAAAAACTGCTGGGAAAATTGGAAACTAGTGTGGAAGAAATTAGGGCTTGACCCATACCTAACACCACATACCAAGATAAGATCTAAATGAGTTCATAATCTAGATATAAAGAGTGATATTGTAAGCAAATTAGAGGAACGTAGTACAGTTTACCTCTCAGACTTGTGGAGATGGAATAAATTTATGTCCAAAGAAGATCTGGAACTCCTAATTGAACACCAGATAGATAATTTTGATTATTTTAAGTTAAAAAGTTTCTGTACAAATAAAACTAATGCAGACAAGATTAGGAGGGAAGCATCAAATTGGGAAATCATCTTTACATTTAATGGTTCTGATAAAGGCCTCATTTCTAAAATATATAGAGAATTGTCTCATATTTATAAAAATTCAAGCCACTCTTCAATAGATAAATGGTCAAGGGATATGAACAGACAATTTTCAGATGATGAAATTAAAACCATCTCTAGTCATATGAAAAGTTGCTCCAAATCACTATTGATCAGAGAAATGCAAATTAAGACAACTCTGAGGTACCACTACACACCTGTCAGATTGGCTAAAATGACTGGAAAAGATAACGATGAATGTTGGAGGGGATGTGGGAAAACTGGGACACTAATACATTGTTGGTGGAACTGTGAACGGATCCAACCATTCTGGAGAGTAATTTGGAGCTATGCTCAAAAAGTTATCAAACTGTGCATACCCTTTGACCCAGCAGTGTTTCTAGTAGGCCTATATCCCAAAGAGATCTTAGAGGAGGGAAAGGGACCCACATGTGCAAGAATGTTTGTGGCAGCCCTTTTTGTAGTGGCTAGAAACTGGAAACTGAATGGATGCCCATCAATTAGAGAGTGGCTGAATAAATTATGGTATATGAATGTTATGGAATATTATTGTTCTGTAAGAAACGACCAGCAAGACGATTTCAGAGAGGCCTGGAGAGACTTGCGTGAACTGATGCTGAGTGAAACGAGCAGAACCAGGAGGTCATTATACACAGCAACAACCATATTACATGATGATCAATTCTGATGGACATGGCTCTCTGCAACAAAGAATTGTCTCAAACCAGTTCCAATTGTTCACTGAAGAAAACCATATACACCCAGAGAGAGGGATATGAAATATGGACCACAACATAACATTTTCATGCTCTCTATTGATGTTTGCTTGCATTGTGTTTCCTTTCTCTGGTTGTCTTTTTTTTTCTTGTAGATAGGATTTTTCTTGCACAACTTGTCAAGTATTTCAACATTATTAACATGTAGTGGACTTCCTGCCATTTTGGGGAGGGGAGGGGACTGGGGGTAAAATTTGTAATGGAAAGCTTTGTAAAGATCAACGCTGGGGAACTACCCATACATATGTTATACAAATAAAAAGCTTTAATAAAAAAAAAAAAAGAAAAACCTTTAGAGAGCAAAAGTAGAGAGACTTCTGTCAATCCTCATTTAGAACTTTATGTCCTTTCTAAAAGAGTATTTTCAGCAAGCCAGTTGAAAAAAGTATTGTAATCCCTGTTACTCACCATTCAACCAAAACTCTTGGAACAACTGGAAACCAATCTCTCAGAAAGTGTAAAGTGATGAAGCACCAGGTTCTGGGAGAGCAATTCAGAATGTGAAAAACTCACAAAAGGTGTTATATAAACACAAGGGAGCCCTTTTTTATCTTAAAAAGTCAGCACAAATATCAATATGATTTATCAGCAAGCTGCAAGTAAAGGGGACCATTTTAAGGTCAGAGGTGAAGAGTAAGGGCACGATCTAGAGAGTTAGGAAGGAGTTGGGGAGGGTCCAATTTGAGAACAAACTTGCATGCGTATTATTTCTACATCAGCAACTGCATGATGTGACAGCAGGAAACAGTACATGCTAATCCAGGATAATGAAAGTGCTTTAGTCATAAAGGTTATTTGTAGGGTGAGAATTTGTCAGTTGTACGTGCTCAGGAAGGGATAGTCCCTTATCTGCAGCATCCTTTGGTTTGATTAAATCTTGGTCATACTGACAAGATAACCATCCCAGGAATTTGGCTTCCCTATGTATGTGTGATAAAGTTGTCAGTGGGAACAGGACAGACTGGATTAGAGTTCACATAATTCCTGACAATGACTGTACCACATCATAGATTAGCGTTTTACATCATATACCCAATTAATATTCTAAATGGGTATATAACTCAAATATTAGATCATGTTGGAAGAAAAAGGAAAGAATTATCTTTTGCAACTATTAGAAGAGTTCATGAGTTCAAGAATAAAGAGAATCACAGAAGATAAAATGAATTATTTGGATTACATAAAATTTTACAAGTTTTTACACAAAAATGAACTATAATTAGAAGGAAAATAATTACTAATTAGTTGGGGAGGAGTGAATTCTGTGCATTGAGTTTCCTTGATAAATATCTGATAATTTAAGATGCATAAAGCAGTGTGTCAAACTCAACTTGATTCCTACAGTCTGTACTTTAACTTAGAAAATCACAAATTTATTATTTATTATCTGTTTTGTATTTTTAAATTTATTTTATTAAACATTTCCCAATAACATTAATCTGAACACTTTTTCAGGCTGCTTGACAGAGGGCAGTATATTTCATACCTGTGGTATAAAGAACAGATTCAAATATATATGTACATATACACATATATGTATTGACATACATATATGTATACACACAGAACCATTTTCCATTATATCAAAGTATATTACAAGGGCATTTCTCAAAGGAAGAAATTTAAGATCTAAACAGCCATTTTTTATAAAAGGCTCCAACTCATTAATAATTAGAGAAATGTAAATTAAAATAACTGGCATCACATCCATTAGAATGGCAAAGATAATAAAAAAAGAAAATGACAATTGTTGGAGAGACTGCAGGAGAACAGGTACATTAATGCCCTTCCTGGTATTCCAGCTATTTTTATTTGTGGAGTAGTTTGACTTTCCAGGCCTTCAAAGAAAAAAATAGTTCTCATTTCTGATATTCTCAATTTTCTCAGAAATTTTGTCAGACTCGTGACTCTCTTCAACAATGAGATGATTCAGGCCAGTTCCAATGGTCTTGTGATGAAGAGAGCCATCTGCACCCATAGAGAGGACTGTGGGAACTGAGTGAGTATGGATCACAACATAGTATTTTCATTCTTTTTGTTGTTTGCTCACATTTTGTTTTCTTTCTCATTTTTTTCCTTTTTGATCTGATTTTTCTTGTGCAGCATTATATTTGTAGAAATATGTATAGAAGAATTGCATATGTTTAACATATATTGTATTACTTGCCGTCTAGGGGAGGGAGAGGGAGGAAGGGAGGGAAAAAATTTGTAACACAAGATTTTGCAAGGGTGAATGTTGAAAATTATCCATGCATATATTTTAAAAATAAAAAGCTTTACTTAAAAAAAGCAAAAAAACCAAAAATATTCACAAATAAAAAAAGAAATTTTGTCAGAAATATTATAAAATAGTATTTTTCATAGAATAATAATGCACAAACACTTTTACAACATACTTCATCTGCAGCCTTTATTTTATAGCATAGTCTACAAAAAGAAAGAAAAGAAGAAAGAAAAACAAATTGTAAAAGTACCTCTCAATTCACAGAAATTAAAACACAATGAATGGCCCTGCACCATCTATTGGCTAGAATGATACATTATTTTTAAATAACACTTCAACAAATATCTTAACTGTCATATTTGTTTGAACTTGCCAGGCCTACACTTTGTTATCCATATTACAGAATGCCACAGCTGTCTTATGGAAAATTAAGACTTCTCATTTGAACTACCCAGCTTTACAAAAACTTTAACAAACAATGAAGATTACAGACCTCCTTCCACACATTTATTGACAAGGATGTAGATAGGGAATTGGGAAAGCAACAATGTTGGTCACGAATTTGAGAACCATCTACTTTACTTTTTGGTGAATGAATGACTGTCAGGCAAAGATATATCATATAATTGTTTGTAAATAAAAAGAATGTGACTCTTTGTGATCAAGTGGCAGGTATGACAGGTGGATATAAACTCTGTTGTAATATGATAGGAAAAATATGTGAGGGGCAGCTAGGTGGCGCAGTGGATAGAGCACCAGCCCTGAAGTCAGGAGAACCTGAGTTCAAATCTGGTCTCAGACACTTAACATGCCCTAGCTGTGTGACCCTGGGCAAGTCACTTAACCTCAATTGCCTCAGCAAAAAGCAAGAAAAAAAAAAAGTGATTTCTATTGGGGACAGTAGTTTGTTGTTTACATTCATAATTTAAAGAGATGCTAAATTTCAGTTACAACTTAGTGAAAAAAAAGCATGTGATTTTTCCTCATCCAAGTTTATATGCTCCCTAAATTTTATCCATGAATTTAGGTCTGAGCTACTTAGCACACTCTCTGTCTCGCTATCTCTGTCTGTCTCTGTCTCTCTTTCTGTGTCTGTCTCTGTCTGTCTCTGTCTCTTTGTCTCTGTCTCTGTCTCTCTCCCACCCCTTTCTGTCTAGCTTCCATATCATTAATATGCAAATAACTCACAAAATTTACTTCTTCAGTCCTCTTCTCTCTTCTGAATTCCAGGCTACCTTGTGTTAGAGCCTCGGCCAGTTACTGGCATTTGGTTGCTGTTCCATTTCATAAAACAAGACCCCCCCAACATATTAAATACTGAATGTTGTCTTCTTCATATTTACCTATAGTATGCTTTAAAGCAGGGATTCTTATCCTAGAATCTTTGGATGTGTGTCTGTTTTTAATATTTCAATAACTATATTTAAGTATAACAGTATAATTTTCTTTTGAAGTTTTTTTTTGGGGGGTAGGCAATTGAAATTAAGTGACTTACACAGGGTCACACAGCTAGGGAATGTTAAATGTTTGAGGTCAAATTTGAACTTAGGTCTCCAGAGCTGGTTCTCTGAGCCATCAAGCTGCCCCTGAAATCTTATTTTTTTTATCTTATACATTTAAAAACATGGTTCTGAGAAGAGGTATGTAGGCTTCATCAGCCTGCCAAAGGGGTATATAACTAAAAAGCCAAAAACAATTAAGAAACCTTGCTTTACAATATGGAGACTGGTTTGGGGAGAGTTAAGAGTTAAATCACAAATTCAGACCATGAACAAACTTTGGCACCTTTGTTCTTTGTATGAGCTCATGACCATCTGTATAGGGGAACATTTCTCTGAAGTCCAGCCAAGGTCAAGAACAGGCTCCTATCTTTATGAAAACAAGCACAAAGTCAGCCTATAATGTCAGGCTCTTTCTCTTACTGCCTTTCTCTCCACTTTGACCCTTCAAGCAATAGCAGTGCTTAAAAATCTCCTGGTTTGGTAATGGAACTAAAAGATAAACACTTTGTTTCCCCCTCAGTCACCATCCTGGAATCTTCAAAAAGGGAGGGAACATTCCTGACACTTGTATAAATGGAGAACTTCATCTACAAAAAGGGAGAGCCTCAAGGCTCCACCAGCACTGCAAATTGTACACAGACTTGAAGAAATGCAACCTCCCTCCCTGGATTTTTCTTCTTTTCCTCTCCCTAATGCAGATGCTAGACTACTACCTAACCACTCATTAGGAGAGATCTTTGCATCCCTGTGCCGGAAATGAAATGGATGGGAGAAACTGATCATAGCTCCTTTTCATTTTAAGATTACTAGATCTCACATATATAGCATGCTTCCAAACTGTAGCAGTGAATAACCCACTTCACACCTGTGTGTTCCATAGGATGTTCTCTTTCTGTCTCTGTTTGTCTCTGTCTTTGTGTGTGGGTCTCTCCCTCTCCTCTCCCTTCCTCCCTCCCTCCCCCTCCTCTTCCTTCTCTCTCTGTCTCTGTGTCTCCCTCTCTGTGTCTCTGTCTCTCTGTCTCTGTTTCTTTCTCTCTCTCTCCCTCTCTCTCTCTCTCTCTCTCTTTCTCTCTCTCTCTCTCTCTCCCCCCCCCTTCCTTCTCTCTCTGTCTCTGTGTCTCCCTCTCTCTGTCTCTGTTTCTCTGTCTCTGTCTCTCTCTGTCTCTGTTTCTTTCTCGCTCTCTCTCTCTCTCTCTTTCTCTCTCTCACACACACACATCTCTTCTCTCTCCCTCTCTCTCTCCCTCCCCCCTCTCTCTTTCTCTCTCTCTCTCTCTCTCCCTCCTTCCTTCTCTTTCTCTCTCTGCCTCTGTGTGTGTCTCTCTGTGTTTCTGTGTCTCCCTCTCTCTGTCTCTGTCTCTGTGCCTCTCTCTCTCTCTTTCTCTCCCTCTCTCTCTTTTTCTCTCTCTCTTTCTGTCCTTCCAAATAAACTCTACTACTCTATTCACTGTGCCCCCTAGCTATCCCTTCCATAGGCATCTCAAACTCATCTAAAATAGGCCTAAAAGTCACACCTTCTTCTAGTTTATCTGTTCCTAAGAAAGACACCATCATTCTTTCACTTACCTATAGTTGCAACCCAGAAGTCATTCTCAATTCTTTGCTCTCCCCATCCCCATATATGATCAGTTGCCAAGTCTTATTCATTCTTTATCTATTACATCTCTCTCATACATCTCCTTCTCTCAAGCAAGACAGCTATCACCTTAATTCTGTCCTTTATTACCTGTTATCTAAACTAATGTAATTCTCCTAATAGATCTCCCTGAGTTTAGCTCTCCTCACTCCAACCCATCATCCACACAGGTTATCAAATGGTTAATCCTAAAGCACAGTCAATTGATCAATAAGCAATTATTATGCATCTACTATATACCTAAGTCCTGGGTGCATGAAGACAAAAATGAAAGTCTCTGCCCTCAAGCAGCTTACATTCTGTATAGAGATAAGAAGTACAAATATAAGCATATGTGGAATAAACGCAAAATAATTACAGGGTAGTTGGGGATGCATTTGAGGAAATCATGAATTTTTACCTAGAAGATGGCATCTGAGCTGAACTTTGAAGCAAATAGGGATCCTATGGCATGGGTAGGGAAGAACAAAGACGTTAAAATGTAAGGGATGACCAGTACAAAAGCACTGATTGAATCGAGATGGAATGCCTTGTGTAAGGAAGAAAAGACTAGTTTGACTAGACTGTAAAAGGTAATGATGTATAATGATTCTGGAAAGATAATTTAGAACCAGGTTGTGAAGGACTTTAAAAGAGGTGATAGGCTTAGAGGACAGATTTATATAGAAATTTGGGAAATATAGAGATACAGAGATATCTACCCCTATATCTATTTATTGTTCTGACTCTTTGTATCCCCATTTAGGATTTTCTTGGCAACAATACTGGAGTGTTTTTGTGCTTTGTCATTTCCTTCTCCAGCTCATTTTACAGATGAGGAAATTGAGGTAAACAGGATTAAGTAATTTGCCAGAGTCATACAACTAGGGAGTGTGAGGACAGATTTAAATTTAGGAAGAGTAGCCTTCCTGATTCCAGGCTTGGCACTTTTTCCACTGCACCACCCAGCTATGGATATGTTTGTCTCAATATCTATAGATATATCTAATTTAACTTATATTTATATTTCTCTACCTCTAGTTCTAGCTATACATATGTATGCATATGAATATATATGATGAATGGAGAAGTTTATTGTGCTCAACTATACATATGCATATTTGTAACATTTTTGTTTTTCTTTTGTTCTTAATGGGGAATATGCAGGGAGATATGACAATTTTTAATGATTGAAAAAAAATTTAAGTTAAAACAATTTAAGAAATAAAATTAGGATTATATTTTCAAAGACAAACAATAATAACAAAAAAGATCCTTGGGAACAAAAAGTATTTCACTTTTTTTGTATCTCCAGTTCCTAAAGGGTACCTAACACAGAGTAGACACAATAAAAACTTTGTGAATGGCATTTTAGAAAGCCAAGTAGCATTTCTATTTCATCCTAGAAGAAATAGGGAATTATTGGAATACATTGAGCTGAGGAATGACATGATCAGATCTACACTTTAACAATTGTACAAAGGATGAGATTGTACAAAGGAAAGAGATTTTAGTTAGAGTGACCAATCAGGAAACAAATACAATATTCTAGTCAATGGGAAATGAAATGATTGCTGTGTGAGCATATTGAGCAGGGGTAATTGTTCATCCTTTGTTTTTGGAGAGGACCAGTGATATCATGACCATGATGTCTTGATTTGTTTGTGATTGAATTTGAATGAGAAGAGCTGCACAAAGTTGTTAGCCTTGTTCTCTCCTCCAGAATCATGGGAATCCAATAACAAGACAAAGGTCAAAATCATGAGCAGGGAGAAAGAGATGTAGAAAGTGGCTACTAATTGGATGTAGGAGGTGAAAGAGAGTAAAATGCTCAGGGTAACATCTAGGTTTTGATCCTACATTTGGAAGACAGATGATCTTGGAATTACATTTAACCTATTTAATTCTGTTCTGGAACACTGAGTGTGAAATGCTCACAGGATACATAGTTTAGGAAAGAGAAACCTGGGACAAGGAGTTGGAGCATATCCCCAGTTAGGAGATGGGACATGGATGATAATACAACAAAAGAACTATCAGGCAGGTAGAAGAATCAATAAAGCATATGGTCTTCAAAAACTCTAGAAAAGAGAGAATATTTAAAAGGAGAGGGTGGCCAACAGTGTTAAATGCTACAAAATCAAGAAGCATGAGGATTGAAAAAAAACATCATTTTTCTGCAATTCTTAAATCATTGGTAACTTTTTATTTATTTTTTTGATTTTCAATTGAAGTTTTTTTATTTTCAAAACATATGCAAGGATAATTTTTCAACACTGACCCTTGCAAAACCTTTTGTTCCAATTTTTTCCTTCCTTCCCCAAACCCCCTCCCTTAGACGGCAAGTAATCTGATATATGTTAAACATGGTAAAAATATATGTTAAATCCAATATAGGCATACATATATATGCAATTATCTTGCTGCACAAGAAAAATCAGATCAAAAAGAAAAAAATGAGAAAGAAAATAAAATTCACATTGGTAACTTTTTAGAGAACAATTTCAGCTGAGTGATGAGGTTAGAAACCAGATTGCAAAGGGCTAAGGACTAAAATGAAAGAAGTAATGGAAAAAGTGAGTGTAGATAGCTTTTCCCAGGAGTGTAGATAAGAGAAAAAAAAAAGAGAAATATAAAACAATAGCTTGTGTGTTTTAGTAGAGTATAATTAAGGGTTTTTCTTTGTTTAGGATGGGAAGAGTTGGCCATATTTGTGTGCAGCAGGGAAGGAATCATTTGGGAAATGTATGAAGAAGCAACCTGCTGGAAAAGACAGGATGGGATTGGATCCAAAGTCTTGGCCAGAAGGGCCATTATCAACAATTAGAGTAAAAGAAAATAGGATAGGGGAGGATGACAAGAGCTTTTTCATGATCAGAAAAGAAAAAGGGAGAGTAAACAGCTATTTTCTCAGCTAACTAGGAGATGACATCCTCAGCTGAAAGAACGGGTGGGGTGAGAGGTGGAGAGGTTTGAAGTTAGAAGAAAAGCTTTGGACCAGCCTCTCTGGGGAGTGAGGTAGATAATCAATTATAAAGGGGTCAACTGATTGCCTTGCAACAGTGAGGGTCTGATTAAGGTTAAATAAAATTCAAATTCCTCTGTGCTTTTCACAGTCTGATTCCAAATTATTTTCCAAGGTGATTACACATTCTTCTTCTGGGTAAACATTATTTTTCCTAATAGAACATAAATTTCTTGGAGCTATTTTTGTCTTTGTATCCTCAATGCCTAGCACATTATACACTGATAGCTACAAAATTGAATTGAATGGAGAGTCTATAGTCCACCTCCCTTTAGATCAGATGTTATCACCTCTTTCAGTGATATTTTTGATCACTTATTGTAGTAGATTTTCTGACATGAGGGGAAGTGGTGGGGGAGGCAAAAGAGGTCAGAGGGTAAAAAGCATTAGTAACATTGTGCTCTGTCCTTGAGCATACAACCAAATAGCTAAAATCCAATTTCGAGCTATTTAAAGAGCATCTCTCTTTGTGTGATGTATTAAGACAGCCTTTATCTTAGATGTATGGGAGATGATGAGTGCATTATCTTAATGTGGGGCCGATTTCATCAGTAAGGCAAAGAAAGGTACTTTGTGGAGAAAATAGATTTTGTATTCAGTCCCAGTGCTTAAGGAAGCACTTTGATAGCTAATTTGCCTTTCTCCAGCCTCCCCCCTTTCCTCTAACAGGTGTGCCAAAGTAATATAGTCCTAAAACGCAGGTTGGAACTTGTCATTCCCCAGCCTCAGTAGTCCCATATTGCCTCCAGGATAAAATACTACCTCCTCTGGCATTAAAGCCATTCAGACCCAGTCCTTAGTCAATTTTCTTAGTTTTATTACACATTATTCTCCTTTACTCACTTTATCATTCAGTAAAACTGACCTTCTTATAGTTCCTCATGCATGGTCTTCTATCTCCTGCCTACCTTCTTTCCTTTCTGAGGGCTGTTCCTTATGTCAAGAATGCTATCACTTTTCATCTCTACCTCTTAGCAAATCTACTTTCCTTCAATGTCAAATTAAAGTGTTACTCTTCTGTGAGAGGCTTTTTTGTACCCCTCCCACCAGTTAGTACATCCCCCCAAATAAACTCTCTCCCTCCCTATATGTGTAAAATATACAGACATTTGTATGCATACCTATGTATATATGTACACACGTGTATTTTGTGTGTCTATTTAAATTTGTACATGTAATTTCCTTGGATAGGATACAAGCCGCTTAGGACCGAGATTGTTTAATTATTATCTTTATATTTCTAGCATTGAGTTCATAATGTGTATGTATGTATACACATATGTCCATATATACATGCACACACATATATGTTGTGCATATATTTAAATTAGTGCATGTAATTTTTTCTGATAGAATATAAGCTTCTTAGGATAAAAGCTATTTAATTTTTGTCTTTATATTCCTAGCACTGAGTACATCATAGGTACTTAAATGCTTGTTGATGGATAAACTAGAAAATGCCTAGAGGAGGATGGTAACCATAGAAATAGAAGGCCTTGAATCCATTCTACATCAGGCAGTTAGTCAATAAACATTTATTATGCACCTACTGTGGGTCAGGTACCAAGTAAAAAAGGCAAAAGATAGTCTCTAACTTTAAGAACTTCACAGCATAAGGAGGGATGACAACTTGCAAACAAAGGATGAATTGGAAATAATTAACATTTAGAAGGCACTGGAATGAAGGATGATCAAGAAAGGCTTTCTGTAGAAGGTAGGATTTTAGTGGAGATTGGAAGGAAATCAGGAAAGTCAGGAGGCAAAGGTGAGAAGGGAGAGCATTCCAAGCTAGGGGGACAGTCAGAGAAAATGTCATTTCATTGCAGAATGTCTGTCAGTGGGAGCAGGGGAGAGGGACTAGGTGTAAGAACCCTGGAAAGATCGGGAGAACCAGGTTATAAAGGAACAAGTGAGATCAGTGAATGAAATATTATAAAGGGAAAAGAGAAGAGGGCCCAGGAGAGATCCTGGGGGACCCTCCTAGTTAACTAGCACAGTCTGGATGAAGATTCAGACAAGGAGAGTGAGAAATAAGAGAAGAAACAGGAGAGAGCAGAAGAAGATGGTTTAAAAAAAGGATGAGGATAGATAGAGAAGTGGTTATTAGATTTGTTAATTAAAAGATCGTTTCATCTTCTTTTGCATAAGAGATTAGTTGCATATATTTTGAAAATAAAAAGCTATTATTAAAAATTTTTTTTCAAAATAAAAAATAGATCATTAGTAACTCAGGAGAGAGAAGTTTGGTGGAATGATGAAGTTGGAAGCCAGACTGTTGAGAGTGAAGAAGAAAGTGAGAAGAAAGGACATGAAGGCTCCTATCATAGGTGATCTTTTCAAGGAGTTTAGCCACAAAAGGCAGGAGCAGTATGGGATGAGCTAGAAGGGATGGATGGATAAAACAACAGCTTTTGAGCATGAGGGAGACATGGACACATTTGTGGGCAGAATCGAAGTGGAATTAAAAAAAAAAGAATTATGAATAGTGAGAAAGTGGTGATGAGAGTTGTGACATTTTAAAAGTTGGATAATTTCTGTGTAGTCATTTTATTAATAATGCTAATATTTTAATAAAGAGGTCAATGGCACTGTCAAATGCCAAATAGAATCATGGCAGTGGGCTCATGGCTTATACACTCTTGGAATGAGGGTGGCAATCAACTTTGGTTAACAATTAGTGAGATAATGAATATTATAATGTGGGGCTGGGCTACTCTAATGAATTTTGATTATGCATTACTTCTAAATTACCCCCAGCCTTGGGCAAGCTAATCAAAGAGTTTATCCCTACCCAAACCTGAGCAGAAGACTATGAGCTGGGAGTTTTGCCTTACATTTTTTGGTGGAATCTGGCCGAGATTGAAGAGTGTTTATTGGCTCTCATGATCAGTAATGTCCTTCAAGAGACTAAACTTTGAAATGTTTGAAATGGAGAAAAAGGAGAAACTCTGGATCTTTCCAAATCATTGGTTATTAATAACTATTTCTCTCAGAGAAGGAGTCATGAGCTGGAGAAGACAGGATGGAATGGAGTCACTTGTCCACGTAGAAGGGTTTGCCTTGGCATTTGATTATGTGATACAGGAGGGAAGGAGAATGTACAAGAAATGTTTAGTTTGGAGAATAGATGACTGAAGGGGTGGATGGTAGCAGTCATCAAGTATAGGAAGAGGGATCTTAATTTATTTTGTTTGGCAAAAGAGGACAGGACCAGAAATGAAGGGTTGGCGTTGGAGAAGGAAATTAAGGCTTGATGCTTGCTGTAATTTTTTTTTTACTATTAACCATTAGAGCTAGTCCAGAAAACAAATGAGCTACCTAAGGAAATGATGGGTTCTACTCAGATGTTGGATGAATTCTTGTCAACTGCATTGTCATATTAATAATAGCAATAACAATAGCTAACACTGATAGCATGCTTACTATGTGCTAGGCACTATGCTAATTGCTATGCAATTATTTGATCCTCACAGCAATCCTGGGAGGTAAGTGCTATTATTAATCCTTACTTTGCAGATGAGGAAACTGAGAGTCAAACAGGTATATGATTTGCTCAGAGTCATACAGCTAGTAAAAATGCCTGAGGTCTGAACTTAAGTCTTTCTGTCCTGGACAGCCAGGGAGTGCAGTAGATAGAGCACATGGTAGGCACTTAATAAATACTTGCTCCTTCCTCCTCTCCATTTACATTGTTGTAGTATTAGACCAGACTTGAAGGCAGCTAGGTGACTCAGTGGGTAGACACCTGAACCTAAAATCAGAAAAGTTCTGGGTTCAAGACCAGCCTCAGACACCAGTTTGGACAAATCACTTAGCCATGTTTGCCTCAGTTTCCTTGTCTGTAAAATGAACTGGAGAAGAAAAAAAACTATTCTAGTATCTTGGACAAGAAGACCCCAAATGGGGTCATGAAGAGTGGGACAGCAGGATGAAGAAAAATAACTTACTGACTTGAGGTCATTGCATCATTTAGTTGCCCCAACTAGCTGTGTTATATTAGGGTTGTACTTTTCAGATATAGGTTGCACCAGATATAGGGGGCTAGAATTCTGATTTTTTTGACTTGGTTTTCAGTGGCCCTTGCTCCCTTAATTAATGCCTGAGATTCAACTGTAAAGTGAGAGGGTTGGCCCCTACCATCCCTCTCAGCACTAATTCTGTGATACTATGAACACTTCATAATTTAAGTTTGGAGCACAATGGATTTCCTTTAGAAAGAAATAAGGATGATGACTAATACAGTTCTGGGCTTACTCAGATTTATGGGTGGTACCAGAAAAGGCCTAATCCGCCTCAAGCAGTACTGAGCTTCTAACAAAATTCTCCAAGTAAGTGGGTTCAGCCAAACTACTCCCCTACCCATAAACTATATGAGTCATTCCCATGGCACCCTACCAATTACAGGCCAGGGAAGAAGGCAGGTTCCCCTCACCATCTCCCAGCTTTGCAGAGTCAGCAGCACAGGAAAAAAAAAATCATCTCTGCCTTGTTTCTCTCCAGCAAGTTTCAACAAGTGTCTGAGGTGATTTTTTGTGGCCATGCAGAAATGTGAAGGAGCTCAGAAGATGGCCAGAAAGAAACTGCCTTCCAGGAGTAGTTGGAAGATCAGGAGTTCTTCACACAACTGTCTCCCAAAGCACCTGAAATTCTTCCATTAAAGGTCATTTCTTTGGGCTTAGAACACCTTTTTATTCTCTGAATAACAAACCCTAGGAGAGACCAAAAGTTTAGAGCTAGAAAGGATCTTAGAAACCATCCATGATTGACCTAGAAATGTTAAATAACTCAATCAAGATCACACAATAAGTAAAAGACGCAAAACCCAAGTGCCCTGGTTCTAGTGTAAAAAGACCTGAGTCCTCCTTTTGCCTCTGACTCTGTAACCTTGCATATATATGCTTTCTCATTTGTAAAATACAGAGGCCGAATTAAATGTCTTCTGATAGTCCTCCTAATTCTCTAGCTCTGATCCTATAACTTGAGAAATGATCTGTGAATGCCCTGCTAGAAATTCTAGATCTTAATGGAATAGGATCACAGAATTATAGACCCAGAATGGACCTTAATCAGGACTTCTTATTTTACTTTATAGGCTAAGAAACTGAGGCTTTGAGAAGCCCACCATCAGACAGCAAACTTGACAGAGCCAGGTCTAGAAAATAAGTTTGCCTGAACCCTAGTCTGTGGGAGAAGCACAGAAGCAGGGAGAAGGAGCTGAGAGATGGAGACAGGGGACTGGGAAGAAGCCCTAAAGACATTTCACACTGTTCATAGTATTGATTATCTTCCCATACATAATAGAACCTCATTCACCACTGACCTGACACCAGGGACATACATGGACATCTTGTTCTCCTTGCCCTGATACTTCATTGTTAAAAGCTTCTCTAATGAGAAGAGGGTCTTACAGGCCTTTTTGAGGCTGTAGAAATTCTCAAAACAAATGACTTCCTTGGACATGAGCCACAAAACTGAGTTTCCAAAGATGGTTGACCACTATTGATAAGAATCAATAGTGGTCAACCATCTTTGGAAACTCAGGGAAATAACATTAAGAAAGAGTCTATCACTTGTTGTCTAGTCATGTCCAAGTCTTTGTGATCCTGTGGCCCATACCATGTCGGTGGGGTTTTCTTGGCAAAGATACTGGAGAAATTTGCCATTTCTTTCTCTTTCAGCTAACTGACTTGCCTAGAGTCACAAGGTCTGAGGCTGGATTTGCACTCAGGTTCTTCCTGACTTCAGGCTCAGTACTCTATCTACTGAACCACTAACTGCTTCCAAGTCTACAATAATGTAAGTGAAGAGGAAAGGAACAAGTATTTATTAAGTGCATACTGTGTGCCAGGCACTATACTAAACGCTATACAAATATTATCTCATGTGATCTTTACAACAACCCTGAGAGATTATTCCCATTTTACAGTTGAGGAAATTGAGGTAGATCCACAATTAATAACTGAAGCTACATTTGAACTCAGATCTTCCTGACTTGCTCTATCCACCACATTACCTACCTGCTTCACCACTACATTGAATCTGACAAATGAAAAACACCAAAGCTCCATCCCAAAGGAAAGCTTTGAGATGGTACCTCTCTCCCTTGTTTCCAGAAGTTTTTCTGGATGCCCCCCCTTTTTTTCCAATGTCTTTTATATAAAAATAATAGTTCTCTGAGTAAGGGAAAATGCATTTGGAAATGTAGAAACAAAAGATAGCATTCTCTCTCTCTCTTTCTCTCTCTCTCTCTCTCTCTCTCTCTCTCTCTCTCTCTCTCTCTCTCTCTCTCTCTCTCTCTCTCTCTCTCTCTCTCTCTCTCTCCCTCTCTCTCTCCCTCTCTTTTTCATTAAAGGAAAGGGGCTCATTGCCTTATGGAACTTTGCTTTCCTATGCTAGGAAACATCAAAGAGCTGATGGTTCTCTCTATTAGAAGAGTAAGCCAGACCCAAGTATTGGGGAGGTGACCAGCATTAGTGGGCATCCATGTCTTGGGCATGGGAGGGAACTCCAGTCAGTATCATCCTTCCTTGGTGCTACATGTCACATTCCATAAATGAAAAAGGGAAAGAGGGAAGATTGTCTAGAAAGGGGAAGTGATTGGAGGAGAAGGATAAAAGGAAAGAGGTGGAGTGAAGGAGACAAGAAAAGGTTGAAGGTGAAGAACAAGAACAGGGTCAAAATCAGAGGCCATCTAGAGAACAGGGTTAAAATATTTTGTTCTCTAAGACAGGATTTGGTAAACTGGTATTCAGCATTTCCTTTCATTATGAATATAGGTTTTTAAAAAAAAAGTGGTATTACATTTCCCTAAACTGGGAAAGAATCCATGAGACCAAAAAAAAGGTATCAAGTCCTGTTCTTTTTTTAAATTGTATCTTATTTTTTTCTAATTACATGTAAAGCAATTTTAGCATTCATTTTTATAAAATTTTGAGCTCCAAATCTTTTCCCTAGGTTCCCCTCCCTAAAATAGTTAAGCAAATTGATATGTTATATTTTATGTCCAACTATGTAAAACATATTTCTATTTTAATCATGTTGCAAAAGAAAAAACCATGGAAAACATAAAATGAAAATTATATGCTCTCATATGCATTCAGACTTCATTAGTTCTTTCTGTGGAGGTGGATAGCATTTTCCATCATGAGTCCTTTGGAACTACCTTGGATCATTGTGTTGCTGAGAAGGGCTAAGTGATTCATGACTGATCATCGCCCAATATTATTGTAGCTGTGTACGATGTTTCCTTGGTTCAGCTCATTTCATTTTGCATTAGTTAATATAAGTTTTTCTAGAACAATCACCATTCTAAGGCTAACTGATGAAGACAAATAACTGTCCTACTCACCAGGTGTCTGCAATACAGAAGAGTCAATAGCAAGAGGATGGCCAATAATACCAATGGTTAAACAAAAGAAAAGTCAAGATAGCCCATATATCTTTCCTTTTTTAAAATTAAGGCATTTTATTTTCAAAACATATGCATGGATAATTTTTCAACATTGACTCTTGAAAAACCTTGTGTTCCAAATTTTCCCCCTTTTCCCCCTACCTCCTCCCCTAGATGGCAAATAATCCAATATATATTAAACATGGTAAAAATACCATATATCTTTCAAAGGGCTTTTTAGAGTCTGGTGCTGACACAGCATCAGCATTCAAATCGGTTTGAAAATCTATACAGCAATTGGTAAACAATGCAACCTCCCTACCTTTCTAGTCTTCTGATATCTTACCCTTCCCAAAGACTGTGATGGTTAATGATACTGGCTTTCTTGCTCCATCTCCAGGCTCCATGCATTTTCTCTATGTAGCCTCCATTCTTGGAATGCTCTCCCTCTTCATTTAAGCTGCTTGGTTTCTCTGCCTCCTCCAGGTTCCAGCTAAAATCATACCTTCTTCAAGAAACCTTTTCTTCAACCCTGTTAATTCTAGCATCTTCGCTCTAGTGATTATGCTGTTTGTCCATCTATATTTTGTGTTAAGCACAGTTGTTTACATGTTGTCTCCCTCATTAGACTGAGCTCCTGGAAAGCTAGGATTTTTCTTTGTAACCCTAGTACTTAGAATAGTGACTAGCACATGGTAGCCACTTATATATTTACTGACTGACCAATTTTAAAAGCTAAGAGCATTGGACAAAGAATCAAAAGACTTGGACTCTAATACCAACTCTGTCATTAACTGGGTGAGGATGGGTAGAACATTTAACTAATTTGAGTTTCTTCATTTGTAAAATGAGGAGTTCTTGAAAATCCCTTTTCTGCCTTTCTTTTCTCCTTCCCTCCTTCCTTTTCCCCCTTCCTTCTTTCTTCTTCCCCCTCTTCCCCTCCTCCCTTCTTTCCTTCTTCCTTTTCTTTTTTCCTTCCTTCCCTTCCTTCCTTCCTTCCTTCTTTCCTTCCTTCCTTCCTTCCTTCTTTCCTTCCTTCCTTCCTTCCTTGCTTCCTTCCTTCCTTCCTTCCTTCTTTCCTTCCTTCTTTCCCTATCTTCCTCCCTCTGTCCTTCTCTCCCCCTTCCCTCCATCCCTTTTTTCTTCCTTTCTCTATCCTTCCTTCTCTAATTTCCTTCCTTCCTTTCTTTTCTTTTTTTTTATTATTTTTTATTAAAGCTTTTTATTTGTATAACATATGTATGGGTAGTTCCCCAACATTGATCTTTACAAAGCTTTCCATTGCAAATTTTACCCCCAGTCCCCTCCCCTCCCCTCCCCTTCCTTCCTTTCTACCTCCATTTCTTTCTCCCTACCTCTTTTCCTTCTTTCCTTCCTTCTTCTCTCCCTTCCTAATTCCCTCCCTCCTTTCATTCTTTCCTTTCTCCCTCTCTTTCTCTTTCCATCCCTCCCTTCCTTTTTCCTTCTTTTCTCCTTCCTCCCTCTTTCCCTTCCTTTCTTTTCTTTTACACTTTCTTATTTCCTTCTTTCCCTCCCTCCCTCCCCCTTCCATCCCTCCCTCTCTCCTTCCTTCCTTCCTTCTTTTTCTCTTCCCTCCTTCCTTTCTTCTTTTTTTTCTTTCTTTACAAATTGAAGTTAAATGACTTGCCCAGGGTCACACAGTTAATAAGTGTCTGAGGCCAAATTTGAATTCAGGTCCTCCTGATTCCAGTCCTAGCACTCTATCCACTGTACTATATAGCTGTCCTCATCTTTACTTATTTTGTAAATTTAATTTTTTTCATTTTATTTCATTTTCTGTGATGTAAATTATTTGATCATGTATAAAATAATCAAATATTAAAATAAGATCAAGTTCAAGTAATAATAAAAATGAAAATAATAATAACTAGTCTTTATAGAGCATTTTAAGGATTATGAAGCACTTTATATGCTTTGTCATTTCATCCTTACAACATGAAGTAGGTGCAATTATCATTCCCATTTGACAGATGAGAAAACAGAATGACAGAGGTTAAGCACCTTGCACAGGATCACACAGTTAGTAAATGTCAGAAGCAAGAATTTAATGAAGCTTCCTATCTTCGAGTCTAGCAGAAGTAGGAAGGCTTATTAATGTGTGTGTGTGCAAAAGAGAGAATTTGATGATATATTCAACTCGATCTAAAAACTTGTGATACTAAAACACAAATAATAGTAGAAAATAATAAGATAGATAAAGAACTAGCCTTAGAGTGAGGAAGGCCTGGGTCCTACCTCAGCACCCAGGCAACTCTTTCAGACTATATATGCAGAGAAGGTACTGTCCTAAACTGGTAAAGGGAGTCTCTTCCCTAGGATTTCCCTACACCAGAGATTATTAAGCATTTACTATGTGCCAGGCTCTGTTCTAAGCACTCATCTGAGAGTCCTAACCATGGGAAGAAGGTGATCTGTATTATTATTCCCATTTTACAGTTGAGAAAACTGAGGCAGACAAAGATTAAATGACTTATACTGACCACACAGCTAGTAAAAATGTCTGAGGATGGATTTGAATTCAGTTCTTCCTGAGTCCAGGCCTACCATTCTGTCCACTTGTACCACCCACATGCCTCTAAGAAAATAATAGGTACAGAGCAAAATAATAATAATGAGGATGTTTTCAGTGAATTGACAGAACAGCTGGCATCTAATGTTTTTATGCAGCTACTAAAAACAGTCATCTTATCCATTCAAACCTGTTTCCTTATTTATAAAATGGAGATAGCTGGAAGAGATGACCTTTGAAATCCTTTCCAGCTCTTATTCTATATTTTCTAACATTAAGTAGAAATGAATAAGAAACAGACAATGACCTGTCTCAGGATCATTTCTCTAGGAGCTCCATTGGAAGAGAGAGAGAGAGAGAGAGAGAAAGAGAGAGAGAGAGAGAGAGAGAGAGAGAGAGAGAGAGAGAGAGAGAATGGAATAATATCAAAGCTTCAGTGTAATAACACATTCCTGTAGCGC
Source organism: Myrmecobius fasciatus (assembly GCA_023553655.1). Classification (NCBI taxonomy): domain Eukaryota; kingdom Metazoa; phylum Chordata; class Mammalia; order Dasyuromorphia; family Myrmecobiidae; genus Myrmecobius; species Myrmecobius fasciatus. The sequence goes on along the minus strand of JAJPUD010000732.1, from coordinate 541,659 downwards.
TTTGGGATCAACAAATTTTATGTCCATGTGAGATGTATTGTTCGAGGCCTAAAACAAAAATTAGTCTCTTGTTGAAATAATAAGTGAAGTTTAGATACTTCTTTCCATTGTGAGAGATGCCAATAAAAAGAATATCAAAACTTCAAATTCTTTAAATACATGAACCCCTCCTTATATTAACATAATGAGCTCATACTCAGCATTCAGAGAGGTGTGAAGCAATGAAGTCTAGAACTAGGGGGTGTGGAAGGAAGAATATCTAGTTGACTGGAGAGTATATAACCTATTAGAACATCTAGAGTTTATGAATTTTAGTTTCCTTATTAGGATCTGCAACTTAATAATAAACTATCATCTCCCTGCCCTGACTTTCATAACACAACAGTTTTACAAAATTCTGAGCCCAAACTCAGTATATGTACATGGTATATGTATAATGTCTTTGTAGGTTATATATGTCCATGTGAGTTTGCCTAAATGTGGCTCTCAGGGAAGAATGAATAAATATCTCTATAATCTCACCCACAATGAACCAAGGAAGGAAGATTTTTATTTCTGCCTGAGGGAAAATAGGAGATTGGGGCCATGAGGTGAACTACTCTGTTCTTCTTGAAAAAGGAATATTGGATGAGAATTATTTCTACTAGGTCCCCTAAATATTGCTAGTCTAGGGGAAATTATTTTTAGATCCAAACTGCTCACCTGGTTGCTTTCCTTTAATGGAGAAGGAATGCCCCAAGTAATATCCAAAGGCTTAACTCCATTCTTACCAAATTCTTTTCTTGTTTTGCCCTTCATTCTTGACAAGGACCATGACATCAGAAAGTTTATGCCATGACATGCTAGTGGATTGGATTTAAGTGAGGGAGGGCTGTGCAAGGTCACCTGCCTCACTTTCTCCTTCAGAGCCATCTGGATCCAATGGCAAGATCTAAATCAGGACAGCTAGAAATGGCTCTCTCTTGTCAAATGCTAGTTATACAACTATCATATATCATAAAGAGCAAATAAAATCATTTATCCAAGCTCAAGAGCAAACAGAATCAGAGAAATCATAAAGATTAGAATATATCAGAAAATATACAGTGAATGAGCTTTCCCAGTAGGGAAAGATCTCATTTTAACAGAGAGACAGAGACACAGAGAGATGAGAAAGAGACAAAGACAAATTCCCATGTTTCCTCATCTCACTAGAGAGGAAAATTCCCCCAAGTCTTTAACAGTAATTTGGAAATAGGTCCAAAGGACAAACTTTTCCTCTTTCCAACGGCTCTCCCTAAAGAGAGCTTGGAACATCATATTTCTCCTATCAAGGACAAAAAAGAAGCAGTTCTTCTTTTCCACGCTCTCCTCAACTTTTCCCATCATGCAGCCATAGTCCAACAATAAATCTCCCACCCAATGAAGAGAGCAAATGTTCAAGCTTGGCCCCAAGTCATATGCACATGTGTAATACATATATATGTATAATCATCTATATTAAACAGGAAATCTAACTTAAAAGACTTGTCATAGTTTGGTCTCCACTGAACAGTAAATCCATATTTGTCCAATGTTTATTAGGAAGTATTCCTTGGGCTTCAATCCAGCTACTTGTAAAACTTGCAAAATTGGCCAATGTTATTAGTCAACTTTTGTCTCTCTTGACTTTTTCAAGAGCCTTCTAGAAAATGCTCACTGTCATGTGCACATGATTTTCACAGGACTAAAGGCACTATTTTGCCTGATTAGCTAATAAGGTCAAGGTCATTATTTGGATCTCTGTAATTGCAAGAGGCGTAGAAAAACTATGTCCCATGACAACAGATTGCTTGCCTTGCTCACATGAGTATTTTCTAGGTCACAAGAGAGAATGGGTGAATGTGGAGATGAATCAGCACAATTCATTCCCTATATTAGAAAAGCAACTCAAACTACAATTCCACCTGACATGGGACAGTTGCATAAGCTCCATAGGCAATGGGTAACACATTTTCTGGCAATTCTGAAAGTGATGTGTCACCAGCACAGTTAGGGTTTACAGGGGCAACAGTCAGGATACCTAAGCAGAGACAGAACTATAAGGAAATCATGGTTGTGTTGGGCAAGAAGGGGACCAAGTAAAAGTTGGCAAGCCCAGAAGTTTCTGCTAGTCACAGAGCTAAGTATGTAAATATGAAATTTATTCAGTGGTAAGTGTTCAGAATAAGCCATATGAAGTCATCAAAAGACAACATTAACTTCTTTTTTGTTCTTTAGACTTTCACTCCTACATCTTGTAAAATTGTCCTTCTTATTCTGCCTTGAACTTTAATTCCTGAGAATGCCCAGATTTTCCCTGGTGGTTCAAGTAACCAAGTGTAGGTGTAGGAAAATTTTGTAATTTTGAAAGCAAGATGAATTGAATTGAATCAAATTAAATTGAATTTAGAGTTTTAGTACGTCACAGGCTTATTGTGAGTTAATATTATGATTTAGTGGCCAAAAAAGGTAATGGAGTCTTGGACTATAAGAAGAGAGTCATGAATTTAGAACTAGGAGCAAGGTGATCCTAAAATATTTGTTGATTGATTGATTAATTAATACTCTAATTTTAATCCTTCTTAGTCAATCCTAGTCAAACTGTGTATGGAGTACTAAGCTTAATGCTAGGCACCATATTTTTGTAAGATTATTGCTAAACTGAAGCATGTCCAAAATAAGGTAAGCAGGATTGTGAAAAGACTGGAGAACATACCATGTGAGGATTGACTGAAGTATCTTGGTGTGCTTAATTTGGAAAAGGAAAGACTCAGGAAATACAAAATGTTTGTCATTTCAATGAGTCATTTCAATCATATCCAACTTTTTGTGATACCATTTGGAATTTTCTTGGCAAAGATTTTGGAGTGGTTTGCTATTTCCTTCTCCAGTTTATTTTACAGATGAGGAAAGTGAGGCAAACAGGGTTAAATGACTTGTTCGGAGTCACATGGCTAGTGTCTGAATCCAGATTTGAATTTAGGAAGATGGCTGAGTTCAGGTCAAACACCTTATCCACTGTGCTTTCTATATGATTCTAGTTTTCAAATTCTTGAAAGGCCATCATGTGGAAGAGAGACCCAAAGGATAAAGCTAAGGACAGTGTGTGGAACAGATATGGGCATATTTCTGACACTTATAGTTATCCAAAAGAGTGAGTTTAGCATAACTTCCCAATTCCTGTTCCATCCTGTGCAGGCTGCCTTGGATGAGGGTGCGATAAAGGGGAGAAATTTGAAATATGGAGACTAGCACTTGGGCACAACACCAAGTAGAGGGGCCATAGTCAAGGCTGTCTCTTCTCCTAAATGTATTGTAGTTGGGAGAAAGTGACAGAATTCAAGGCTAATAATTCTGGTCAAGAATTAGCTAAATTAGACTAAAATTTGGGAAGTTGAGGTTGGGCCAACCAGGATGCCCTAGCTAAAGGCAGGTAGGATGCATAGTGGATAGGGTCCTAGTCCTGGAATCAGGAAGATCTGAGTTCAAATGTGGCCTTTGGCACTGATTAGCAAGTTGTTTAACTTCTGACTGCCTCAGTTTTTTAACTATAAAATGGAGATAATAAAAGAACCTTCTTCCCAGGGCGATCGGGAGAACCAAATAAAAGAGAATTTGTAAAGCACTTAGCAGGCACTTGAATGTTTATTCTTTTTCTCCCACCTGGACTTTTAACTCCAGCACAGTCATGGTGATATGTGTTGATCTAATTGGGATTATTATTTGGGACATTGAGGATCATAAAGAAAATGTCCAAAGAAGTAAGATACTAAGCATTTATTAAGTGCAACAGGATTTCCATGTCAAGTCCACTCTCTTTTTACTCTCTCTTTTTTACTATTGGGAATAGTAAACATTGGGATACCCTGTTTTCCAAAGCTAAGGTCCAACAAGCAAGCAATCCTTGGTGCTCACCCTCTCCATGATCTCAGCCACAGCAAAATCCCAGATTTGTTTCACACCAGCTTCAGATGGTCCCTGAATTTGGACAAGCACCTATAATACCCATGAAGTTCTGATATGAATCAAATTTGTCTCATTGTTGCTGTTACCCCTCATTGTTGGGCCTACAGCTCACCACATGGCCACTAGTATATGTATTAATATTTGCCCACACTAATGGGGGTCCCTTACTGGGGTGAGGGAGAGTGTGTCTAGTTTTCTTCTTCCAGTGGAATAAAGAAAGATTTTTGCTTATGACGACTGTTATCTCTTTGGTTTTATCTTTCTTTTTATCTTTGGTCTTATCTTTATCTTTTATCTTGTGATAACCTGTGTGATTTCTTTGAGTTTTGTTTTGTTTTGTTTTTTTAGAATTAATAGCATGTGAAGAACTGCTGTGGTTCTTTGGTTGTTAACTGGATTGACAGTGCTTACTATGTGCCAGGCACTGGGCTAAGCACTGAGGACAACATAAATAGAATATAAAGAAACTTGGTCAACACAGCTTTCTTTTTTTTTCTTCATTTAAAAGTTTTTGGTTTCATTTTGTGATTTCATCAATCTAAGGAGTTTCTCCATTTAGGAGTTCCCCCATGATGAATCTCTCCCTACCAGTGCAAGTTGACACTTGCTTTGTAATTTATTGTTCTAAAGAGTTGTCTGAAATGTGAAGAACTTAGGTGGCTTAACCAGGGTAATGCAGCCAACATGTGTCAGCAGTAATATCTGAATCCACGTTGAGTAACTGAGACTAGCTCATAGATTTGGAGCTGGAAGGGAAATTTGAGAGCATTGAGTTCATCTTCCTCTGTTTTTCATATGAAGCAACCAAGACATAGACAGTGTAAGTGACTTGGCAATAGTCACATAGACTGCAAAAAGGATTTGAATTCAGGTCGTCCTGATTTCAAGTCTTGTGTCCTACCCCCTAGGCCATGCTACTTCTCCTTAAGCCCACTTCACGTTCTGCTCAGTTTGAGGAGCATGACTTGGCGTTGTTCTCTAGCTTGGATGATTTCTGACAACAATGGTTCTTTCACAAAGACACGAGCCAGGCTTCCAGTTCTTTCAGGAATTCTCTGGCACAGGTTGTCCATCATGAGTCACACACTGATTCCAAGACAAGATCTGGAGCAGCTGCAGCTGGCCTACATCCTTGTGTCATTGGCAGTTTTATGCCAAGTGAAGACTCATATATCCTTCAGTTCTAATCAGGATGATTCCATTTGCAATTCGTGACTTCAAAAATTTCACACTATGTATTTTTCTGGGTTGGGAACTAGAGGCCTCTCTCTGTGGAGGATTCTTTTAAAGGTTATTTGGTTCATAATCCTCAGAGTGTAAGAAAGGACACTCCAAAAATGAACAGCTGCTCCCCTGTCTCAGCAGAGTTGAAAACTCCCACTGAAGCAAAACAGCCAATATCCAAGAGAGTAAGGTTGAAAGTCTCAAAAGAGGACTCTGTTAATGATGGCAAAGTGTCTTGGGAGATGTAGGCCCCCATCTTCTTAACTCAGGAGAAGATGAAAGGTATTACAATGTGTAAAATAGCAGAAAGATTTGAGGGAATTGTGAAATTTAAGGGTCTACAGCAAAGGGGATGCAGCAGAACAGAAGCAAAAGCCCCAGGAGACAGTATAGAAGGGGTTGAGAGGGAGCTGTAATTCAGGTGTGGGCTACATAAACTCAGTTCAGCCAGAAGCTTCATCCACTGGAAGAATGGTGACCTGCAGTGATTGCACTAGGAAGTATCCCCCAAGGGGTAGCAAATATTCAGGCAGGGAGTACACCATTCTCTTTCTCTTCTCCTTCTTCATACTTTAAGAGATAGGAAAAAATCTCATTTCCTGTCTTCCTAAATTCAGCACACCCCTTCATTGATAATGGTATTTGAAAACAAAATTTCTTTTTTCATAAAAGAATTTGTTCACATAGTCTGAAGATATGCCATTACTTATAGTCCAAGGTTCAATGAGGAAGAACTCTGAAGGGGTCTCTCCAATGTGTTAGCTTCCTTTTGAAGAGGCCATATGCTCCCCCACCTCACTCCTATCAAAATTTACTAGTGCACAATTTACTTTTATGAATGACTCTAGAATGCTTCCAACAAGCAGAATCTTAAAGCTTGAATTTGGGCAATCGCTTTAATTTTCCATTAGAAGAAGGAGCTGGTTGTAATCAGGAAGTGGCTGAGAGGATGATTTGAGACTGAGGCTATCTCCCCTCCCACTTTGTCCCCAGAAAAGAGAAGAGAGGGGAGAGTTGAATACTGATTAAGAAGGAAGGGTTCACTCCAACCTGGTCCCTGTTGGTGTGATCTTGAAGATTCTGACTCCATGGCCTTTTTGATTATGATAAGGGGAATGAAGGGGAATGAAGTGAGCCTTACTGTTCTATGCATTCCACATTCCTCAGTTCATTAGTTATCCTTTTTCCCCCCATTTATTCAGGATTATACTCAACTTTGCTAGTTATGTTATTTTTGGTCTTTTGCTCTTTGAAATATTATGTTATGGTCTTTTAATATAGAAGTGGCTAGGTCTTAAGTGATTCAGATTGTACAAAAAAAATTTTTTCTTGTTGCTTTCAATATTTTCTTTTTAATTATGGAGCTTTGAAACTTGATCATAATATTCCTCTAAGTTTTCATCCTGGTATCTTTTTCAGTTGGTGATCAGTGGATTTTTTTTCTATTTCTACTTTACCCTCTCTTTTTAAACTTCAGGGCAAATTTCCTTAATGATTTCTTGTATCAAGTTTCTTTTTTTTTTGATCCCAACTTTCAGGTAATGCAATAATTCTTATATTTTCTCTTCTTAAATTGATCATCTCACAATATTGTTGTTACTGTATACAGTGTTTTCCTGGTTCTACTCATTTCACATCTGCTTATGTAAGTCTTTCCGGGCTTTTCTTGAAAGCATCTAGTTCATCATTTCTTATAATATAATAATATTCCATCACAATCATATACCACAAATTGTTTAGCCATTCCCCAAGTAATGGACATGCCCTAAATTTCCAGTTCTTTGCCACTAGAAAAGAGCTGGTATAAATATTTTGGCATACTCCCAAAATGATCTTCATAATGGTTGAATTAGTTCACAAGTCCCCAACAATGCATCAGTGGTACAGTTTTCCCACATTCTCTACATTTGTCATTTTCCTTTTTTCTGTCCTATTAACTATTATAATAAGTGTGAGGTAGTACCTCAGAATTGTTTTAATTTACATTTCTCCAATAAAAAGTGATTTTTATATGGTTATAGATAGCTTTGATTACTTCATCTTAAAATTGTTAATTTTTTTGATCATTTGTCAATTGGGGAATAGTTCTTATTTTTATAAATTTGACTCATTTCTTTATTATATTTGAGAAATGAGGCCTCAGGAAAAATTTCCTTCAAAATTTTTTTCACAGGTATGATTGCTAATTGTATTTCCTGCCATTCTATTTCTCCCACCTATTCTCTCTCCTTTCACTCTTTCCCTCTCAAAAGTGTTTTGTTTCTGATTACTATCTCTTCTAATCTATCCCCCTCCTTTTATAAACAATTCCCCTTCTCTTATCTTTTTTCTCTCCTACTTTCCTGTAGGGTAAGATTCATTTCTATACCCAATTGACTGTGCATGTTATTCCCTCTTTAAACCAATTCTGATGAGAGCAAGATTCAAGCATTCCTGCCACCTCCCTCATCTTTCCACTGTAAAAGCTTTTTTTTTTTAATGTGAGATAATTTACCCCATTCCATCTCTCTCTGTTCCTTCTCCCAGTGCATTCCTCTTTCTCACCCCTTAACTTTAATTTTTAGAAACTATGACATTATAGTCAACTCACATCTGTTGTCCTCTGACTATATATACTCCTTCTAATTGCCCTAACAATGAGAAAGTTCTTATGAATTATTAGTGCCATCTTCCTATATAGGAATGTAAACAATTTAGCCTTATTAAATCCTTAAAATTTCACTTTTTTCATTACCTTTTTATGCTTGTTTTGAATCTTATCTTTAAAAGTCAAATTTTCTATTCAGCTGTGGTCTTTTCATTAGAAATACATGAATGTGCTCTATTTCATTGAATATCCATTTTCTCCCTGGAGGACTGTATTTAGTTTTGTTGGGTAAAATGAGTTTACAGTACTTTGTTCTCAATACTTTGGAATATTATCTCTTTGGGATATAAGCCCAATAGAAACACTGCTGGGTCAAAGGGTATGCACAATTTGATAACTTTTTGAGCATAGTTCCAAATTGCTCTCCAGAATGGTTGGATCCATTCACAGTTATTGACTCATTTTTTATGCTTTTCTTGAATCACTCTCATTTGTCTTTCCAATTTTTCCTCTATCTCTCTTATTTGATTTTCAAAATCTATTGAGCTCTCCCCTGACTTGAGACCAATTCATGTATTTTTTTTTTGTTGAGGTTTTGGATGTAAGCATTTTGATCTTGTTTTCTCCTTCTGAGTTTGTGCTTTTATCTTCCTTGTCACCATAATAATTTTCTATGGTCAGAATTTTTTTTCTGTTTTTTGCTCATTTTTTCCATGTAAAACACTGTTTCCAGGGTAAAGACCTCATTATCCCAAGCTGCAGAAGTTTTGTGCAGTTATTTTTAGAGATACTTCTAGGGACTTGTAAATTTTCAATTCTTCCAAGGTGGTGTGATCTAAGGAGAAGTGTGTTTATTACTCTCTTCATCTGTGTTCTGGTCTATGAACTACTACAGACATTCTTTTCTGCCCTGGAACTATGGGGAGGGTCCCCATTTCACTGTGGCTTGCAGCTCTGGTATGCAACTGTTACTACTGATGCTGGGGTTGATACCCAGGACTGCAATTTGGATCCAAGTACGGACAAAGCAACAGAATCTTGCCCCTAGTGCCAAGAAAGAGAATCTTGTAATCTCCTTCTGACCAGTTGTTTGACCTCCTTACTGTCTGTTAGCTGAGAGCTCTGGAAGTACTTGCTACCACCATGATTCTATAGCTCCCAAACCTACTCCAGGGCATGGTCTGTGCTGGTTCAGCCTGCACTGGATTGTACCCTCATCCTGGTGAGACAGACTTTTCCTGCTGACCTTCCAAGTTGCCTTTTGTAAGTTCTGTAGTTCCAGAATTCATTTTAGGGTATTATTTAAAGATTTTTTAAAAGGGTTTGAGGGAGAATTCAGGCAAGTCCCTGCCTTTTCTTTGCCATCTTGATTCCAACCCCAATTGTAGTTTTTAGAATTATTTTCTTCATTAAATTTTTGGATCTCTTTTTTCCAATTAGTTAACTTTCTTCTTATAATTTTCTTAGACAGCTCTTATTTTTTTCTCAGTTTCTCTCATTTGGTTTTTGAAATCTTTTTTAAGTTCTTCCAAAAACACTTTTTGAGTCTGTGACCATTTGATGTTTCTCTTTGAATTAGAGTGACTTTTTAAACTTCATTATCTTCCTCTGAATATGAACCCAGATCTTCTGTATCCCTATAACAGTTACCTATGGTCAGGCTATTTCTCCTTTGCTTTGTGATGAAAGAAAAGCCCCAAGAGAAAGAATTTCTGAGTAATTAATGATCAATTTATTAATTAGTCTAACAATCAATTAATTGATGGTGAGTGAGTCTCTGTAACCAAAGACAAAACCACTGAGATCCTTGAATGCTTAAACATATTTGGAAAAGGAGGTGCCCTTGACAGGTGAAAATTGACCCTGATTGGTGAACAATTAATGAGGGGGTAGGCTTTTTCTAATGATGGGGTGGGCCAAAAGTTCTTCACCCCCTCTGCTGAGGATGTGGCTTGATCATGAGGCTCAGGCAGTCTTCAATACTTTGGACAAAGGAATCTATCTCTACCCACACCACTTCCATTAAACAATGGGAGGGAATAGGTTTAGTTGTCCTAGGATGTAAATCAAATACTTTTAGGGCCAGAATTTACCAGATTAGATTCTCTATATGGAGAGGTGTCTGTGCAATCTCATCTATCAGAAATATTTTTCAGAGACTGGTCACAGAGGTTGGGCTTTGAATAGGGAAGTTAAGAAAAGTAAATTAAGGATTTACCCTTATTAATATGAATAATTGGTTATTAGTATGATTGAAATTATTTTTTTCAGTTACTTTATTTTTAGCCTTTTCTTGTAATTGGCTCAAGTATTAAGGTATGGGAAATGATACTTCAGGCTTCAGGACCATCTTATTGTTATTTTCTAAGCTTTGTCTGGGGGTCCAATCTTGGGCATTCCTCTCTACCCCCAAGCCATTGCAAGGACTCCTAGCCACACTGTCCCCCAAATGTGGTCCCTCTGGACCACAAACTTCAGCACTCCCCTCTGTCCTTGAACTGAAACTAGGGACTCTGCTCTCCCACAAGTGCTCACAGAATCCCTGCTCCTCTGCTATCACACTCAGTGTGTGTGTGCTTGATATTTCTGACCCACAGCTGCAGGGTCTGTCAGCAAAGCTGTGCCTTGTGTCCCAAGATAGCAAGAAAGGGAAGAGTCCTTCAATCTTTCCTTGCTCAGCTGTTTGACCTCCATACTTTCCATAAGAAAAAGTTCCAGAGACCCAACCCAGTTTCCCCAGGCCTTGCTGTTTGCTGTTTCAGTGGAGTCTGCTTAAAGGTGTTTATTCTTCATTCTGGCAAACCCTCTGCCCCTGGAAGCCAGGTCTTTTTTGAAATCCTCTCAGTTGTTTTAGGAGGACAACTGCTTTACCCCTCCTTTTATCCTATATTCTATGCCATTTTATGTTCACTTTGAGGTGATATTCTATCTTTTTAGTAGGGGAAATATGGAGAGTCTGGAATTTTCTGACATTCTGCCATCTTCTCAGAATCCTTTTTGGATCACTGTCTAGTAGCTAAGTAGCTAAGTCTTTCATAATTGATCATCTTTACAATATTGATGTTACTATATACAACATTCCTCTGCTTCTACTTCACTTTGCATCAGTTCATATGTCTTCCCAGGTTTTTCTGAAACTTGTCATTTCTTATGGCACAATAGTGCCATGAGGAGAAAATAGAAATAGAAAAATATGACCAATCACTACCTCAGAGAGCCTTTGTGAAAAACACATAGGAACATTATTGTCAAATTTCAAACCTCCCAAAGAAAAAATTTTTCAAGAAACAAAAAAAAAACAAAAAACAATTCAAATATGCAAGAACTACAATTAGAATTGTACAGGACTTATCAACAGCTACAATAAAAGACCACAGGTCCTGGAATCATATCTACCAACAATCAAAAGAACTAGTCTTATGGCCAAAAATTTCATATCTAACAAAATTATCCATAATTCTGAATGAAAAAATGGAATTCAACAAACTTATAGATTTTCTTTCAACAAAACCTGAACTTAAATAGAAAATTTAACATATAAGAGCCAATATCAAAGATTAATTTTGAGGAAGTTAACATAGACAATTTGTTTATGTTTTTTTTACATGGGAACTGTATTCCATATGTTTAAGATTGATATTAGCAATAGGGGAGCTCAAAAGAAAGATTGGGATAGAATTAAAATAAAAATAGTAATTATACAAATGAGGTACAGATACAGAGGCATTAGAGGGGGAAGGAAGGCTTGAAGTTCTGAAAACCTATTCACATTAGGAATGGGTTAAATAGATAACACATCATATATGCCATGAAGGATATAGCATACTCCAAAATCTATAAAGAAATAAAGGGAGGGGCAGCTAGGTGGCGCAGTGGATAGAGCACCAGCCCTGAAGTCAGGAGGACCTAAGTTCAAATCTGGTCTCAGACACTTAACATTCCCTAGCTGTGTGACCCTGGTCAAGTCATTTAACCCCAATTGCTTCAGCAAAAAGCAAAAAAGAAAAAGAAAAAAAAGAAAGGGAGAGGGGCAGTTAGGAGGAACAGTTAGTGGATAGAGCACCAGCAATGAAGTCAGGAGGACCTGAGTTCAAATATGTTCTTAGACACTTAACATTTCCTAGCTGTTATTAGCATTCTGAAAATGCTTTCTTGCCTCAGTTTCTAAGACTTTGCTCTTTTCTGGTTCTCTTTTTTCCTGTCTTGGTCTCTTTTAGTGGTTCATTTTCCTCCTCTAGTCAGAAAAATATGGGTGTCTCAGTTCTCTCATCTTCCCTCTTCTCTTTCCTTTCTTCTTTTTTCCTCTGCTTTCCTTCCTTCTCCCTATCTCTCCTCTCTCCTCTGACTAAGATCTTATCTTTCCCCTTAAACTTAATTTTCTCTCCTCCAAACTTCACTATTTCCTGTTGTTAATACCTTCATTTCCCCAGACACCAAGACTGGAAACTTCAGCTTTCATTGATTCTTTTCTCTCCTTTAACATCCAATCAGTTTCCAAATCTGACTAGTTTATCTCTACAACATCTCTCCCATTCATAGCTTCCTCTTAGGTTTCATAAGCTCCATTCCCAGTTCAGGTAGACATCATCTCTAACTTGGATTACCGTAATAGTTTCCTCACTGGTTCTCTCCCTCTGATAAAATGTAACCTTCTTTGAGGAAAAAAAAATTAATTTTTGCCTCTGTGTTTCCAGTTCCCAGCACAGTGCTTGGTAAATTATGAGTGCTTAATAAATACTTATTAACTAATAGACTAATCAATTAGTTTCTCTGACTTCAGTCTCTTCCCTCTCTAAACCATCCCTCATGTAGCTATTAAATGGCCTTCCCTACTAGGTCTGCAGGTCTGAACTTATCATGCCTTTGCTTTAAAAAGATAGAAATAAAAGTATTTGGGTTTTTTTGTTTTGTTTTGTTTTCTGAGGCAACTGGGGTTAAGTGACTTGCCCAGGGTCACACAGCTATGTTAAGTGTCTGAAACCAAATTTGAATTCAGGTCCTCCTGACTTCAGGCGTGGTGCTCTATCCACTGCACCACCTGGCAGTCCCAGTTTTTTTTTTTTAAATTAACTTGTAGGTGTTCACCTTGAACAATCCATTTTCTGCATTCTAAGGAGTTGAGGAGGATTTATTCCATCATGTTTGCTTCCATGGAATCTCTCTTGATTTTTTAGGAAGGAGAATGGGGTGGGAAGGGGAGGGAGAAGGGAAATAGACAAAGCTAATAAGAGAACAACCTAGGGTATAAAGCTTTATTCTTTTCTCTGCCAAAGCTGTCTCCAGGGCCACCAAATTTACACATCAGTGTTCAATGCAAATCTTATCATGGTCATAGTAATTTCAACTTCTAATCAATTTTTTCTGCCTCATAGTAATAATGCAATATCTGAAATAATAAATTAGAATATACTCAGACCAGCCAAATAGAGGTAAATGTATCCATGAACCAAAATCTTTGAATAACTTCAACATTACCCATTAATAATAAGAGTAATTTTCCTCAATCTTTCCCTGGGGAAAAAAAAGCCTACTGCTGAATATAAATATGGAAGCTTTAACACAGCAGGGGACATTTTTAAGCTTAATTAAAGTGATTGGAAAAGGCATTGAGAGTTGGGTATTGCAAGAAACTGTCAAAAATATTATAATAGTATTTTCTACCATGAATTCGCATGCATAGTATGTGATTTAATAAAATGGACTATGGGAGGATGAATGCCACTTTTCTTTAAAAATTCATGTAATATGAACCATGTGACAGACAAACCATTTTCAAGTCCTAATGTTAGTGGAAAGGGAACTTGGAGGAAGGGGAAATGTTTCACTTCATAATTGATAGATTCTAAAAACAAACTAAAAACCACCCTCATCTGAGTTCTTTTCCCCCAAACAGAGGCCACCAGGAGCAAAAGAATTTTAGCATTCTGTCAAGTTTAGTCAATAGCTACTGGTGGAAATGAAAAAAAAAAAACTGTTTCCTAATTGAATGGTACTTTTGCCATTCTCTCTCTTCCATAAACTTTCTTTCAAGTTATTTTTGTAGTTAACTTTTACATGAACACACACAGACATGAGCCAGCAGTTGAAAGAAAAAGAAATGGTCTCTTCCCTTTTATGGTTGTAGATTCCAATGGTGGCCAATGGGACAACAACAACAAAATCATAGATTTGCTGAATCTCTGGACTGGAAGATGCTTTTGTTCATATTTCACAGAAGTGAGTGAAGCTGGTATAATTAACTATTGTCCTCTTCTAAGCACTCCTTACCTCCCTCCCTCCTTCCCTCCCCCCCTCTTTCTCTCTCTCTCTCCAAAGAAGTTTTGTTAAAGGGTACAGTGTGGAACAGAATAAGGGAGGTTCAAGTGCTTTGTACCATCATTGGCAGAGTTGTGGAACAGAGGAAAGCCTGACAGCCCTAAGAGGTTTGAAGGGAGTCCCAAGAGTGAGGTATCATGTCAATACAATTCTGGGAATAGTAATCTGAACACTATGAATCAAAACATTTACCATAGAAAGGAAGATCACCTTCCCAAGGATACAGAACAAATCCCCAATTGTCTGTACTCTGGAATAAAATACTGTTCATCCTTTTCTTGTTTTCCATTCCTTGTTCCCAGGACTAATGTTGTCCACAAATACCTATGGTTATAAAATAATCATCAAGAGAGTGACATAAGAAGAGGAGAAAAATTTCATGAGAATTTTTTTTAACACAACTCATTTGTAGTTGATGTTAGCTAATAGAAGACATGTGATTGCCCTTAGGCATTCTTCAATGAGATGTCTAATATGTAGCTTGTGTAACACTCATAAAATCAGCATGGAATAAAATGTTTCCATTTTGTTATTTCTGGAATACCTTGTGGTAAAATGGTAGTCGGGACCTGAATGATATTATAAAAAGAAATTATGGAAAGTAAGTTTTTTGTGCAATTACATGGAAGTAGCTGAAATGGCCAACAACTGGTTAATGAATTCTCTTATGAGGTGTATGAAGGGGCTCATTAAATATTTGTTGATTATATTGATTTATGAGAATATAGAAAACCATGAATACAAAAATTTGAGGAAGGACATTCATATTAACTGATACAAAGTAAGCAAGGAGCAGAAAAACAACTACGTTGTAAACACAAACAAATCAACAGCAACAATGTCTCCAGCCTCACCTCTTCTTGCCCTGAATCCCAATAGTCAACTGAGCTCTCCACATTAACCCCACCTGTATCCTGTTCAACATTTACAAGGATCTTTCTTTCCCAGTGATTTTGGACCAGGACATAGCCAAATGTGACCGTTAATAACCATTACTTGCCCTGTGCTGCACCCAAAGGACCACAGGGCCCTTCCATATACCCTGAAGCTAAATGATTCTTTATGCATTATCTCCCTCAGAGAGAAGTGACTATCAATTTTCTATTTGAATGACAGTCCTTGGCAGATAATTATATAATAAAGGTTTTCTATGCTTTCTGTTCCAGCTATAAGAACAACAAAAATCTAAACTGAATGCAATTATAGTGACCAAGATTGAACCTCAAAAAAGGGACTTAAGAAGGCATTTCCCTCCTTTTTCTGCAGAGGTGAGGGACTGCATATGGAATACTGCTTATACTGACAGATTCAACTAATGTGTTAGTTTTGTTAACCTTTTTTGTTTCTTCACTATAAGAGATGGCTCTCTAGATAAGGAGGCAGACATAACAGAAAATGGAGGTAATACATCCAGAGAGAGAATTGATGGACTCTGAATGCAGATCAAAGCATACTATTTTCCCTTTTTGAAATATATTTTTAAAAATTTTGATCTGTTTCTTCTTTCACAACTATGACTAATATGGAAATATGTTTTACATAATTGTACATATGTAACCTATATCAAATTGCTTATTATTTTAGGAAGGGGGAAGAAAGGGAAAGAAGGGGAAATTAGAATTCAAAATTTTGTAAAAATTAATGCTAAAAATTGTCTTTACATAAAATTGGAAAAGTATTTTAAAAAGAAAATGAAGGTAATAGAAAACCAAAATATGTTGCTAAAAATAAAAATAAATTGATCAGAGATTTTAGAGTGTGTTTCATAATTATATATTGTTATATGATGGCTGTGGTATCTTGGAAGTTATTAGAAGATACAACAGAAAGAAAAGACCATTTCCTGACCTCAGGAAGCTTACAAGAAATCTTAAAGGAACTAGAAAGGCAAAACCTACACAAATAACACTTTGAATCTCAGAGGTCATCAAGTTCTTGCCTAAAAAGAAATTCTTCCTACAACATGTCCTATAAATTGTAACTCACAGATTTAGATGTTTCAGAAATATTTGAAGTTATCTTTCCATTTCTTCCTTCATTTTATATATAATATAAAACGGTCCAATAAGCCCGTTCCTTATGAGCATATACAGTTTATGTAGTTTCTTATGTGAAAGAGGCTGGGTAGCCTACATCCAGAAAAATTGTGATAATTTGTAATAGAAAGACCTTGAAAAAATTTGGAACATCTGCAGATGTTCTCTAACTTACTCCTGATCACTAAGTGAATGGAACTTCTTTAATTAATTTTATATATATGTATAGCTGGAACCGAGGGTACATTCAAAAGGCTCTAGGTGACCAGTGTCGACTCTGTCTTTGTGTGACTTCTTCCAGATATATAGCTTTCCAAGGAGAAAAATGAGACAATGCTATGAAGGGAGAGTCCTTGAGAATCCTCACTTAATGTTGATATGTGGTCCACTAATAAAGGCCTTAGTTTTTGTCTCAGCATTTTGTTTTAGGTTAAGGAGAATAGCTATTCTGGTCTTATGAGTTTGAAAAGCAAACCACCAGGAGTTCCAAGAATATAGTCATTACTGGGTTTAAGGTCATCTGGTTGGGTTTTGAGGCCTTCAGGATCAAAAAGTGATCTTTGATAAGAGGGTTTATCTGTCACTAATTCCAGTTTTGGAAGTGAATTTAATGTGACCAATGTTATGCAGAAAATGTATTAAATTTGAGATCACTCTCCCAAGAGATTGAGGTGGCACAGAGAAGTGTTTGGGAAGAAATAGGCTTCTGTTCTTGTCATATTATTGAAGTAAATATTTCTTTTTAAATGTTAATTGCGAAATGTTTGTGGCAGACCTTTTCGTAGTGGCAAGAAACTGGAAACTAAGTGGATGCCTACCAATTGGAGAATGGCTGAATAAGTTATGGTATATGAATGTTATTGTTCTATAAGAAATGATCAGGCGGATAATTTTAGAGAGGCATGAAGAGAGTTACATGAACTGCTTCTAAGTGAAATGAGCAGAACCAGAAGATCATCATACATGGCAGCATCAATATCATGCGATGATGAATTCTGATGAGCATGATTCTTTCCAACAATAAGATGGTTGATGTCAGTTCCATCTACACCCAGAAAGGGGACTGTGGGAACTGAGTGTGGATCATAACATAACATTTTCACTCTTTTTGTTGTTTTGTTTGCTTGTATTTTGCTTTCTTACTCATTTACTTTTTTTTAAATCTGATTTTTCTTGTGCAGCAAGAGAATTGTATCAATATGTTTATATATATTGGGATAAAGAATTGCATATTAAAAATGTTAATTGGGATTAATTGTCTAAATGGGTTGTTGTTCACCCTTCATACTCAAAGAAGACCGATGACATCACAATGTTGAGGTTAGGGTGCAGTGTGTTTAACTGTGGCTGATCAGTCCAATATGACTTAGGAAGACCCTACCACAGGTCAGACACAAAGAACTAATTTGAACATTTGGGATGGAGATATCTCTAGATTTGCACATCTCACATTTCCTTTGTGCTACTTTGTTCATAGAGCATCATACCTTCTTAGATGCAGGTCCACCATATTGGATGGCTCTGTGTCAGCATCTTCCATGACTCATAATAGATTTCAAAGTTCTTCAGAGAGACTTAGAGATTATCTTTGTACTGTTTCTTTTGACCTCCATATGAGTAATTGCCTTGTTTGAATTCTCCATAAAATAGTCTTTTAAATAAATATTATATTTACTTATATTATATTTGGCATTTGGGCTATTTGGCTGTACTGTCAGAGTTGTAAGTAGACTCAGTATTGGTAGAGTTCATATAGTTCTTACCAGGTTTTTCTGATACATCCCCTTCATTATTTCTTATGGAACAATATTATTCCATCATATTCATGTACCATAACTTGTTCAGACATTCCCCAATTGATGGGCATCCTTTCAGTTTCCAATTCTTTGCAACCCCCCCAAAAAAAGCTACCATATATTTTTTGCACATATGGACCTTTTTTGGTGGTCTTGGGGTGCAAACCTCTGGATCAAAAAAATTAGGCAGTTTTATATGGTTGGCTTAGTTTACAATTCCACCAATAGTGAATTAGTGTAACTATTTTCCCACATCCCCTCTAGCATGTCATTTTTTTCCTGTCAATTTAACCGATCTGAGGGGTGTGAGTTGGTACCTTAGGATTGTTTTCATTTGTATTTATCTAATTATTAGGTAACTTAAGAGAATTTTACAGATAGCTTTGACTTCTGAAAACTGTCTGCTCATATCTTTTGACTACTTATCAATTGGGGAATGTCTTTGCCATTACTTTTAAAAGAAAAATTAGGGCAAATGAGCAAGAAGGGAAATTTTTATTTTTAGTGAAGAACTACTAGAAATTTAGAAAGGAATAAAAATATGTTACTAAGCAAGAATTATGAAAATATTTTTCCTATCTATGCCCTCTGAACATGTTCAAGTGTGTGTATAGATAAATTGCATCTGTGTAACTAAAAATATTAACATTATTGTTTCAAAGTTGTCAGCATTTTCTTCCTCTAATTTGGTATGTCACCACTGGTCAAGTTGGGGATCTGCAGCTAGTGCCACTTTTTTTTTGTTATACTTTAGATTTTGTTGACTTATTTTGTTTTGATTTGATTTTTTTTACTTCTTATACAATGAGCAAAATATATTTACTTTTTTGAAACTTGAAAGGAGAAGAATATTTAACTTTAAGTGTTTCCTTCTTTTCTTTCTTGTTTCTTCATTCTCTCCTTTGCCTTTTCCAAAGAGTCATGAACCTCAAATTAATCTGGAGATTCAGTTGATCCCAGAAACTGCAACTTGGAGGAAAAGAATTGAACATCTAATGAGTTGCTAGAAGCAATTAGTCAAGTTAAATTATATATTCCTCACACATTGCTCAGCTTTCTTATTTAGGAAGTGTTTTATGAAGAGCAATTACTATTCTCTCCAAATTTACTAATGGTCTCTTATTTGTCAAATCTTATCTCAGTTCTCATCCTTCTTGACTTCTCTACAATTTTTGACACTATCAGCCACATTTTTCCCTCTAGGTTTTCCTGTTACTGCTCTTTCCTGGTTTTCCTTATCTGACTAGAGCTATTGAGTATCCTTTACTAGATCTTCATCTAGGCTAATACTATTAATGTTGGGTGACTCCTGAGACTCTATCTTAAGCCCACTTCTCTTCTCCTTCTATACTATTTCACTTAGTGATCACATCAGTTTCTTGAATTTAATTACCACTTCTGCAGATCATACTCAGAACTATTTACCTAGCCCTAACGCTTCTGATTTCCAGTCTCAGATCTCCAACTGCCTATTAAACATCTCAAACTAGATGTAACACAGAAAACTTAAATTCTTTTGATAAAGAACTCATTATCTTCTCCTACCCCAACCTCTTAGCTTTCCTATTTATTGTGAAGCACACCTTCATCCTCCCAGTCACTCAGCCTCACAACATGGATGCCATCCTCTAACCTCAATCTCTCTCAATCTCCATTTTTAATCTGTTGCCAAGTCTTGCTAATTCTTCCTTCATGATATTTCTCATATAAATTCCTGCCTCTGCCCTGCCATCACCCCAAAACCTCATTCTCATCACTTCACCTTTGAACTATTGCAATAGCCTGCTGGTTGGTCTCCCTGCAAAGGATCTCTCCCCACTTCAATCTATCCTTCACTCAGCTATCAAAGTGCTCTTCCTAAAGCAAGGTCTGATCATGTGACTTCTTCTCGCACCCAACCCATCAATAAACTTTTATTTACTGGTTCCATGATCAAATATAAAATCCTCTTGATTTTAAAGCTCTTCATTAGCCTAGCTCTGCACTCTTTCCAGTTTTGTTACACCATAATTCCTTTCACATACTCTGAAATCCAGTGGTACTAGTCGCCTTGCTAATCCTCACAAAAGATGCTTCATCTTTAGGCTATGGGCTCCTCATTGTCCATCCCCCTTGCCTTGGATGCTCTTCCTCCTCTTCTCCACATCCTGGCTTCCTTCAAAATTTAGCACAATTCACCTTCTGCAGAAATCCTTCCTCTAATTCCCCAGTGCTTTACCTTTAAGATTACCTCCATATTTACCCTGTATATTTTGTATATGCATAGTTGTTTGTATGTTGTCTTCCTCACTAAAGTGTGAGGTTTTCGTAAAGCAGGGGCCATGTTTTTACTTTTTTGTGTGCCCATAGTGATTAGCATAGTGCCAGACACATAGTCAGAATTTAATAAATGCTTGCTAACTAATAAATTGATACTATACAAAGATTCCTTGTCCAGATAGGGCTTAGACTAGATGATTTCCATGAGTCTGTAATTTTAAGGAGAAAAGGCTAACTCATTGATGGCAAGTCTTCTTCCTTAGCAGAGATATGGTGGGATTGGGGGGGGAGCATGGGGTTTTAGAATGAGACCTGTGTTTCTAGATAAGTCTAATGTATTGATTTCTTTTGCTTACTATTTATTTGTATCTAAATTAATTTACATATTTACCACTATATGTGCTACTTATTTTTTTAAAGGTAGGGATAGGGAAGAAGAGTCACTGACAGATGTCAGCCTGATTAGTACTAATATAACTTTTTTCTTTGAAAAGAAAAGGCTCATGAAAGTATTCTCCAAGGAATGGATAAGGGACTCCTTTTAAACTATTAAGTCTACTTCACATACAAAAATGTATATAGCTACTAATTTCTTGATGACAGAGAATTGGAAATTGAAGGGATGTCCATCAATTGGGGAATGGCTAATAAAGTTGTGGTATATGAATGTAATGGGATACTATTATGCTATAAGAAAAGACAAGCGGGGCAGCTAGGTGGAGCAGTGAATAGAGCACCAGACCTGAAGTCAGGAGGACCTGAGTTCAAATCTGGTCTCAGACACTTCCTAGCTCTGTGACCCTGGGCAAGTCACTTAACCCCAATGGCCTTAGCAAAAAGAAAAAAAAGGAAAAAGAAAAAGAAAAGACAAGCAAGTGGATTTTAGAAAAACCTGGAAAGACTTACATGAACTGATGCTGAATGAAGTGAGCAGAATCAGCAGAATATTGTATACATTATCAGCAACATTGTGCAATGATTAACTACGATTCCTTTAATTCTTCTCAGCAAAACAATGATCCAAAACAATTCTGAAATCTCATGATGAAAACTGCTGTCCATATCCAGAGAAAGAACTGATGGAGTCTGAATGCAGATCAAAGCATACTATTTTCACTTTTTTTTTCATGTTTCTTTTCCTTTTGTTCTCTTTCTTCTTTCACAACATGACTAATATGGATATATGTTTTACATGATTGCACATAATGCAATCTATACCAACTTGCTTATCCTCTTAGGGAAGAGGGAAGAGAAGAAGGAAAAATTGTAATTAAAAATTTCATATAAAAAATCTTTAAAAATATCTTTACATGTAATTAGAAAAAATACTATTTAAAAGAACAAAATAAACAATTAAGTCTATAGGTTCTGATGTCTGTAAAGCAGAGCTTAACCTCCTTGATTTCTCTGGGATATCCTGATAATGGGTCTTATTATCTCCAGGAGTTTTTTCTTTTGTTTCAGCTATAAGGTAGGTTCATCAGGGAAATCCCTGATGAATTTTGGGAGTTGTTCACACTACTTGATTAGATAGCAGAGCCTTGAACCTTTGTTTAAAGTCTTCTGGGAATAAGACTTCTTTCCATGGAGTGCAGGCATATGTCCTAGCATCTGGCCAAGAAGATTCAGAAAATTCTTAAAGACTGGTTGTTTGAAAAATCAAATAGATAGACTCTTGCCACAGAATCCATCCTTCCTCATGGCCTAGAAAAGGGAAGATAAACTATCTTATTCTTCTCTTTCACTCCTATCTTCTCTTCATCTCTTTCTATCTTTTCCTTTCCTTAAGACTTCCCCTTACCTTTTCTTTTATATTCTTTTCATGGAGATTCTAGCCCTGTTGTTGCCCCAAATGAATTATCAAGATTTTTGTCTGGTTTTATAACATATTATGTCCTTTTGCCCCTTTGCCCTACAATTTTATTGGTGTTGCATTAAATCTGTAAACTATTCTAGCTAGGATTATCTTTTTCATTACTTTGATGGAGCCCAACCATGATTAGTAAATATTGAGGAGGAAGAGATTTCAGATTTACTAGGCAACATAATCTTGCAATCTAGTGTTTTATCCAGAGAAGGGAACTACAGTTCCCTTCTTTGGGTATTCAGGTCCTGACCTGCTGGATCACGGATCCTTTTTTGTTTTGTTTATTTTTAACATTCATTTTTGAAATTTTAAGTCTTAGATTTCTTACCCTCCTTCTAAGCCTCCTCCACCCATTGACAAAGTAAAGGATGTTATATCAATTATGTTGTGACATCATGGAAAACATTTTCATATTAGTCATATGCCAAAAAAAACTAAATAAAGTGGGGAAATTAGGCTTGAATCTGCATTTGGAGTGCTTCAGTTTCATCTCTGGAGGGAGATAGCATTTTTCATCTTAAGTCCTTTGGAGTTGTTTTAGTCTGGAGTAGCTAAGTTGCAGTTAATCATCATTACATTGTAATTTTTTTTACTGTGTACAATGTTCTTCTGCTTCTATTCATTTCTCTTTGCATCAGTTCATTGTCTTCCCAAATTTTTCTGAAACCATCCTGCTTTTCACTTCTCATGGCACAATAGTACTCCCTCACAATAATATGACATAACTTGTTTAGCTATTCCCCAATTGATGAATATCCTATCAATTTTCAATTCTTTGCTACAAAGAACTCTACAAAAAGAGTTGATATAAATATTTTTCTACATGTGGGTTTTTTTCCTTGTTCTTTGATCTCTTTGTGGTAGAGACCAAGTAATGGTATTGCTGGATCAAAGAATATGTGCAGTTGTATGGTCTTTTGGACAGAGTTCCAAATTGTTTTCCAGAATGGTTTGACCAGTTCAGTAAACTAGTGTACTTATTTTTTCACATTACCTCCAACATTTCAAAAAGGATTTATTGAAGGCTTACTATTGGTCAGGTACTGTGTTAAATACTAGAAATACAAAGAAAAGTAAAAATGGGATTCCTGTTCTCTAAGAGCTCACATTCTAATGGAGAGACAATATACAAATGATTACATTGAGACAAATTGCTCTCTCTCTCATACATACATATACACATATACATGTACATATATGTGTGTATATTATATATACATATATAATATTTATGGAAGGGAATGTGGATAGGGATCAGAACAAATATTAGCAGGAAAAGCTTTTTGCAGAAAATAATATTTGACTACTTATTTAGTGCCATACCAATCAAACTCCCAAGAAATTATTTTACAGATCTAGAAAAAATAGTAGCAAAGTTCATTTGGAAGAACAAAAGGTCAAGGATTTCAAGGGGATTAATGAAAAAAAGGCAGATGAAGGTGGCCTTGCTGTACCAGATCTAAAACTATATTATAAAGCAGCGGTCATCAAAACCGTTTGGTACTGGATAAGAAATAGAGCAGTCGATCAGTGGCACAGGATAGGTTATCAGGACAACCTAGGCATTAACCTTAACAATCTAGTGTTTGATAAACCCAAAGACCACAGCTTTTGGGATAAATACTCTCTATTTGGCAAAAACTGCTGGGAAAATTGGAAACTAGTGTGGAAGAAATTAGGGCTTGACCCACACCTAACACCACATACCAAGATAAGATCTAAATGGGTTCATGATCTAGATATAAAGAGGGACTTTGTAAACAAGTTAGAGGAACGTAACATAATTTATCTCTCAGACCTGTGGAGAGGGAACAAATTTATGTCCAAAGAAGACTTGGAACTCCTAATTGAACACCAGATGGATAATTTTGACTATATTAAGTTAAAAAGTTTCTGTACAAACAAAACAAATGTAGACAAGATTAGGAGGGAAGCATCAAATTGGGAAATCATCTTTACATTTAATGGTTCTGATAAAGGCCTCATTTCTAAAATATATAGAGAATTGTCTCATATATATAAGAATTCAAGCCACACTTCAATAGATAAGTGGTCAAGGGATATGAACAGACAATTTTCAGATGATGAAATTAAAACCATCTCTAGTCATATGAAAAGTTGCTCCAAATCACTATTGATCAGAGAAATGCAAATTAAGACAACTTTGAGGTACCACTATACACCTGTCAGATTGGCTAAAATGACAGGAAAAGATAACGATGAATGTTGGAGGGGATGTGGGAGGGCTGGGATACTAATACATTGTTGGTGGAACTGTGAACGGATCCAACCATTCTGGAGAGCAATTTGGAGCTATGCTCAAAAAGTTGTCAAACTGTGCATACCCTTTGACCCAGCAGTGTTTCTACTGGGCCTATATCCCAAAGAGATCTTAGAGGAGGGAAAGGGCCCCACATGTGCAAGAATGTTTGTGGCAGCCCTTTTTGTAGTGGCTAGAAACTGGAAACTGAAGGGATGCCCATCAATTGGAGAGTGGCTGAATAAATTATGGTATATGAATGTTATGGAATATTATTGCTCTGTAAGAAACGACCATCAGGATGATTTCAGAGAGGCCTGGAGGGACTTGCATGAACTGATGCTGAGTGAAACGAGCAGAACCAGGAGATCATCATACACAGCAACAACAGTATTACATGATGATCAATTCTGATGGACATGGCTCTTTGCAATAAAGTATTGTCTCAAACCAGTTCCAATTGTTCACTGAAGAAAACCATATACACCCAGAAAGAGGGACATGAAATATGGACCACAACGTAACATTTTCATGATCTCTATTGACATTTGCTTGCATTGTGTTGCCTTTCTCTGATTCTTTTTTTTTCTTGTAGATAGGATTTTTCTTGCATAATTTCTCAAGCATTTCAACATTATTAACATGTAGTGGACTTCCTGCCATCTAGGGGAGGGGAGGGGACTGGGGGTAAAATTTGTATTGGAAAGCTTTGTAAAGATCAATGTTGGGGAACTACCCATACATATGTCATACAAATAAAAAGCTTAAAAAAAAGAAAATAATATTTGAGCTGAGTCTTGAGACAGGCCAAGAAAGCCAGAAAAAGAATTTGAAGAGAGAGAGCACAGAGGAAAGTCAATGAAAAGACCTGCAGTCAAGGAAGAACAAGAAGGCCAGTTCACCTGGTCACAGAGTACATAGAAGGGAGCAAAGAGAAAGACCAAAGACAAGAAGATAATTAGGATGATCTCAATGTTTTCCACAGAGGATCCACTCAACAATCCTCTATGGTTTTATTTTGTTTTGTTACATTTTGTGGGTATTAGACTGTCCAATTATGGAACTACCATCGTTTGCTTCCTCAATGATATCATTTACGAAGGAGCGTCAAACTCAGAATAGAAGCAAAAAAAGGC
This sequence comes from Myrmecobius fasciatus, assembly GCA_023553655.1. Lineage (NCBI taxonomy): Eukaryota > Metazoa > Chordata > Mammalia > Dasyuromorphia > Myrmecobiidae > Myrmecobius > Myrmecobius fasciatus. The sequence goes on along the minus strand of JAJPUD010000732.1, from coordinate 516,213 downwards.
ACATGTTAACATTATCTACATTCTACTACATATTTTTATTAAATATTTACCAATTTAATCTCATACAGCTACATCCTGAATGTTGCAAGGGACAGCCTGGGTTAGCTATTTAATCTCTCTGACTTACACTACTTTTCTTTCATTTCCCTTTTAAAAGTCTAAAAATCTATATATTAATTATCATATTAATGGGTTCTGATTCTCTAGCCAACACATTGTCTCCTGGAAGGATTCGACTTAAAAACAATAACAAAGAAATATCAGAAGCTTCATACTAAATGTACTTTTTCTTTCCTAAAGTTTGGGCAACAAATCAATTATTAAAATTTAAGCCTTTATTTATAAAGTGTGGGAAGCTAGAGTCAGAGTGACAGTCAGTAATGCTTACAAGAAATAATTACAATTTCTTGCTGTTCAGAGCTGACATGTTAATCGGAACTTATACTTCACCCTTTTTTCTCAGAAACTTGAGGGGGTGAGTCATATTCTACTGTTAAGCTGTCCAAGAAGATTAATATTGAAACCTCATTCAAAAAAACAAAGGAAAACGAGGGGTTGGGGGAAATTCCCACAAATATGTACCCTTTGAACTCTTTGTAGAAGGCTCTTCTTGTTCATGATAGAAGAACTATTGTGTTGTTGATAGTAAAATGTAATGATGAATGCATTATCACATGAAAAAAGTAACTGAAATCCAAGCTCAATTCAATTCATTTCAATCACAAACATTTATAATGGTGACAATATAGTTTAAAAGGGAATATTCTGTTATTGGTATCAATATGGTAGTGGTAGGGATGACTAAGTTTCTTCACCAGCCTTTTGGCCAGTTATTTATGAAAAATGTGAAATATCTCTCAGTTCTTGCAGGCCCTTTCTTCATCTTTGGGAATGGTGGTAGAAGAAGAAAAGGAGGCAAGAAGTTCTAGGAATCCCTCAGATTTTAACCCAAGTATAAACATCAACTGAGTGGCTGATACTCTAAATATGAGATACTGGTCCAGTGAACAATGAGTGGATATTACTGAATGAACTGAATTATATGAAAATGAGAGTCTAGTTTTTAGAGAATACACATTATCTGCCTACAACAAAGCCACAATGGAGGCTTAAGTGAGCTTGCTTCTAGAAGTATATGATAGAGGGACCCTTTTCTTTTCTGTTTCATGTCCAAATAACTTTTGTTTCCATCAATTTCCCATACAAGGATGAAAGTCCTTTTAATAGAATGCTGAATGAGAACTGAGTATGCATACAAAAAGTTTGAGCAGATAATATCTGACTCTTTTTGTTAGTGAGCAAGATAAGAATTGGGATGAAGGTCGGGTGGAGGTGGGTATGGGAAAGACTAGGCTCTCTCTCTCTCTACCTGGATAACATGGGACTTTCAATGCATGGTATCTCTGTTTTTTCTTTCTCTGTTGTGTTAATACTTTCTTGACCTTAGGAAAATGTGCATCAGAGACAGAACAGAGCATGCTATGACCTTGTGAGCTTTGAAGGTCAGAAGAGCATCCAGAGGTCCAACAACTCATGTCCATAAAGTCTGCTAATAGTTATAGCAGCAAAGGAGCACATACTTACTTAGCCCAGCAATGAATCAACTAAGAATGGAATCTGATAAGGTGGAGAGGTAGTAATAGGGAGGTAAGCTTTGCCACAAGTTAGGGTTTCAACCTAGCTGGCCAGACCAACATAAAAGAGGACAACTTGCTCTAGTCTGGGGAGGTTGTCCTCCTTTGTTCTTACTATCTATCCCCTCAATAAATATCTTTTTCCCCCATAGCTTTTTATTTTTCCAAGTACATGCAAAGATAGTTTTTAACACTCACCTTTGCAAACTTTGTGTTCCAAATTTTTCTTCTTCTCCCCATACCCCCTCCCTTAGGCAGCAAGCAATCCAATATAGGTCAGACATACAAGTCTACTAAACATATTTCCATATTCATCATGCATGCACAAGAAAAATCAGGTTAAAAGATGAAAGAACATATTTCTTAAATTGGTATTTGTTATATATTTTGAGCCCTCTTTGATGTTCTACTGGGCATATGATACTGTTCTCGTTTGTTTTTGTTTTATATTGCTTTTCTGTTTTCCTTTTTTGTTTATTCTGTTTCTTCGAATAAAATAAATTTGGGGGAAAAAGTGAAGGGGAAAAACGTGAAAGGAAAAAAAATAAGCAAACAAACAACAGCAACAAAAAGGTAAAAATGTTTTACTTTGATCCATATTCAGTCTCCATAGTTCTCTCTCTGGATGCAGATGACGCTTTCCGCCACAAGTCTATTGGAATTGCCTTTAATCGCCTCATTGTTGAAAAGACCAAGTCCATCCCAGTTGATCATCACATAATCTTGTTGTAGCTCTGTACAATGTTCTTTTGATTCTACTCACTTCACTTAGCATCAGTTCATGTAATGTCCAGGCTTTTCTGAAATCATCCTGCTGATCATTTCTTTTAGAACAATAATATTCCATTACATTCATATGCCATAACTTATTCAGCCATTCCCCAACTGATGGGCATCCACTCAGTTTCCAATTCCTTGCCATACAAAAAGGGCTGCTACAAATATTTTTGTACATGTGGATTCTTTTCCCTTTTCTATGATCTTTTTAGGATACAAGCCCAGTAGACACTGCTGGATCAAATGGTATGCACAGTTTGAGAGCCCTTTGGGCATAGTTCCAAATTGCTTTCCAGAACGGTTGGATCAATTCACAATTCCACCTACAATGCGTTAGTGTTCCAGTTTTCCCACATAACCTCCAACATTTATCATTATCTTTTCCTGTTATCTTAGCTAATCTGAGAGGTGTGTAGTGGTACCTCAGAGTTGTCTTAATTTACATTTCTCTAATCAACAGTGATTTAGAACGTTTTTTCATATGCCTAGAAATGGCTTTAATTTCATCATCTGAAAATTTGAGTCAGTTCTCTGTATAGTTTAGAAATGAGGCCCTTATCAGAAACATTGGATGTAAAAATATTTTCCCTAGCTTTCTGCTTCTTTCCTAATCTTGGCTGCATTGGCTTTGCTTATACAAAACCTTTTTAATTTAATGTAATCACAATTATCTATTTTGCATTTCATGATGTTCTCTAGTTCTTCTTTGGCCCCAAATTGCTTCCTTCTCCAAAGATCTGAGAGATAGACTATCCCTTGTTCTCCTAATTTGCTTATAGTATCACCCTTTATGTCTAAATCATGAACCCATTTTGACTTTATCTTAGTATATAGGGTGTTAGATGTTGGTCAGTGCCTAATTTCTGCCATACTATTTTCTAGTTTTCTCAGCAATTTTTGTCAAATAGTGAGTTCTTATCCTAGAAACTGGAGTCTTGGGATTTATCAAATGCTGCATTACTAAAGTCATTAACAATTGTGTCTTGTGACTCTAACCTTTTCCACTGATCCACTATTCTTTTTCTTAGCCATTACCAAATGGTTTGATGACTCCTGCTTTATAATATAGTTTTAGGTCTCGTATAGGCTACCTTCCTTTGCAGTTTTTTTTGTTAATTTTCTTGAAATTCTTGATCTTTTGTCCTTCCAGATGAATTTTGTTGTTTATTCTAGCTCTATAAAGTAATTTTTTGGCAGTTGGATTTGTATGGCATTAAATAAGCAGATTACCTTAGGTAGTATTAACATTTTTATTATATTAGTTCAGCCTACACATGAGCACTTGATATTCTTCCAATTGCTTAGATATGACTTTATTTGTGTGAAAAGTATTTTGTAATTGTATTCATACAGTTCATGGTTTTGTCTTGTCAGATAAACTCCTAATTCTTTTATATTATCTATAGTTAGTAAATATCCTTTTTTAAGGCTAATTGATGTTAATTGGTCACATGATATTAGGGAGTTATTAATTGATTGAATGATATGGTGAATGGGAAGGGAACCCATTATGTTTTTTTCAACAAGTGAATCTCAAAACCTATTACACTCCAGATAAATGAAAACAAAAGGCAGAAGGAAGTGGAAGCTAAATAGAAGGATGACCCCTAGGTTCTCCTTGAAAGGGCAAATGATGGAGTTGATTTGCATCCCAAATCAACCAAAAATATCATTCATTTCATGTCATACGTGGTCAGTTCATAATGTGAAGCTCATGTGCTTCAATGCTAAAAGACCAACACAAAAATTATCTCAACTTTGGGGCCAGCATCTACTATTAAGGATAAGAAGATAATAAAGTTCCATGATAAACTTGATTAGAGGCTCCAGATTGTGAATAATATCTTAACCTCTCCTTTCTTGAAGGTTAGGCTAGTTTTTCCTTACAAAATATTGAGACATTCATTAAGATATGGTTGCCTCAAGAAATTCAGATTATTGACATCCTTTCCTCATCTGTAAAATGTGAATAAACATAGCGCCTAACTCCCAGGAATGTTGTGAGGATCAAAAAATGAGATTATAATTGTAAAACACATAGCACAGTGTCTGGCATATAGTAAAAACAATAAAAATGTTAGCTATTATTATAATTATTATTACCACCAGAGCACAAAGCAACCCCCCGGAGTATCCAGAGACTCAAATGGTTGGCTACTGGGTCATGATGAGAGCTTCATGAAGATGAATCAACTCCTCAATACCTATCCTCATTGAATGTTCTACTGCTAGGGCAAAATTAATCTCTTTTTATATACTGTAGAATGACTGAAGTATCTCATTTTGTTCCAATATTGAACCTAAGCTACCAAGAGACTGGCCTGAGTTAAGCCATGACCAAAACACAAATTTAATGAATTTACAATTTTATATGTGATGATATCAATGCAAAGGTGACCATAGGTGACTATAGAAACAAAACATATGGAAAATATAGTTCAAGAGTAAGGAATGTGAAAGACAAAGATTTACAGATTATACAGAAGTCTTGCACATATCTTTAATAAATATTTTCTTTGAGAAAATAATTAGAGTTCTGGTTAAGTTGGAGACATGAAAACTCCCTGAAGAGACAAAACTCTAAGATAAATAGCAAGAAGTTCCTTTAAGCAATAGACTGCTGGAATCCTGTAGGTGTTGCTTTTTTTAAAAAATTTATTTTATTTCCAACCCATAGAATAAAACAACCATTTCCATAACACAGTACAATAAAAAATATGATTGTACATGGAACTGCAAATCTATTATGTACAACTTATTATTTACTTCCAAATATACAACAAAGTTATGTAGATTTCTTTTTTTTCTTCCCTCCCCTCCCATCTCCCAGAAATAGCTAGATATAAATAGATATATATGCGTAAAGTTACTCTATACATATTTCTATTTATCAATTCATCCTCTAGAGGCAAAAAGTATCTTTCATAGTTCCTTTATTCTATTTTTTATTAAAAATTATCTTATTGGGGGGCAGCTAGGTAGTGCAGTGGATAGAACACCAGCCCTGAATTCAGGAAGACCTGAGTTCAAATCTGGTCTCAGACACTTAACATTCCCTAGCTGTGTGACCCTGGGCAAATCACTTAACCCCAATTGCCTCAGGGAAAAATTATTTTAATTTTAAAAATTATTTTTAATCTGTGTATTTATAATAATCAAAATGACTTAGTCACTCAAAGTTGTTCTTAAAACAATATTGCTATGACTACATACAATGTTCTCTTTTGGTTCTGCTCACTTCACTCTTCATCATTTTGTGCAGGCATTCTGAAGAGAGATCAGACAGAGGAGAGAGAAGGAGAAAGCCCTTGCTGGAAGCTGGAGCCTAAAGTCAGCTATTTCTTGGCCTTGGTACAGCACAGCACAAAGAGTAAAAACCTTCTCATAGTTCGCTGCGCAGGGAAAAAGAACCTGGGAATATGTGGCCACATAGGACTTTCAAAGGTCCTGGAGGCAGTGCCCTGACTGCCCATACCATAACAGGACAGAAAACCAGAGCAGTTCCTCAATAGCCCGTACTGGATTGAGATTAAGAACTGAGCCAAGAGACAGATTCAATGCTGTAGCCAAGTAGCATCAGCAATAGGAATTTGCAAGAAGCCAGACATCAATGCTCTTATCAGAGTTACCATAAAGGACAGGAACAGGACAGTAACCAGAACTGGCTCCTGCAAAGAACTTTGCAGGAAGCCCATGACCAACACAATCTATATGATATGGTTGAAGTCACAGCAGGGGACAGAGCCAACTCCTGCTGGGAGGTTTATACAAAGAAAAGGAGACAAAGAAGTGAAGAGGCAAAAACCCACATTAGGGTTACCAGGAAACAGATCACAAAGCCAGTCTGACAGAGGGAAGGGCTTACCTCTCCAGAAGCTCAGCAGTAATAGCATCCAGACTAGCCAGGCAGTAGGAGCATGCTAACCCACCCAGAGTGCAAGTTGAAGCAGTATCTGGCACTACTACAAGTTCCATTCTGGAAAACAAGGCTGAAAATATGAGAAAATAGAAGGGAACACAACATACCAAATACTGTGGAACCAAATAATTGGAAAAATATCAATTGTTCATGAGTGATTGAACTAATATAGTAAAAATTACAATTCTACTTAAATCTACTGCCAAAAACAACTCTGAGGTATCACTTCACACCTATCAGATTGGTTAATAAGACAGAAAAGAAAAATGATAAGAGAGGATGCAGAAAAATTGAAACATTAATGTATTGCTGGTGGAGTTGTAAGCTGATCCAACCACTTTAGAGAGCAATTTGGAACTATGAGCAAAGAACTATAAAACTGTGCATATCCTTTCATCTAGCAATACCTCTATTAAATCTGTATCCCAAAGAAGTCATAAAAAATGGAAAAGGACCCTCAAGTACAAAAATGTTTATAGCAGCTCTCTTTGTAGGGGCAAAGAATTGGAAATGGAGGAGATGACCATCAATTGGGAAATGGTTGAAAAAATTGTGGTATATGAATGTAATTGAATACTACTGCTCTATAAGAAATAATGAGCTGGCAGATTACAGAAAAACCTGGAAAGACTGACGTGAATTAATGCTGAGTGAAGTGAGCATCACCAGGAGAACTGTGTATACAGAATAGCAACACTGTGCAGATGATCAATTTTGATATTTTTGCTCTTCTCAGCATAACAATCTAAGACAATTCTAAAAGATTCATGATGGAAAATGCCATCCAGAGAAAGAACTATAGAGTCTGAATGAAGATTGAAGCACAATATTTTCACTTTTTTGATTTTTTTTTTGCTTTCTTGTAGTTTTTCTCTTTTGTTCTGAATCTTTTCACAGCATGATTAATTTTAAATGATTGTACATGTATAATCTATATTAAATTGCTTACCATCTTGGGAAAGGATGAAAGAAGGGAGGGAGAAAAAATAGAAATTGAAATCTTATGGGGAAGTTATGGTATGTGAATGTGATGGAATATTATTATTCTATAATAAATGATAAGAAGGATGATTTTAGAGAGGCCTGGGGAGAGTTACATGAACTAATGCTAAGTGAAATGAGCAGAACCAGGATTTCATTGTCCACGGCAACAGCAAGATTGTATGATTATCAATTCTGATGGATGTGGCTCTTCTCAACAATGAGATAATTCAGGCCAGTTCCAATGATCTTGTGATGAAGAGAGACATCTACAACCAGAGAGAGAACTGTGGGAACTGAGTGTGGATTACAACATATTACAACATAGCATTTTCACTTCTTTTATTGTTGTTTGCTTGAATTTTATTTTTTTCTCATTTTTTCCCCTTTTGATCTGATTCTTCTTGTGCAGCAAGATAATTGTATAAATACATATGCCTATTTTGGATTTACATATATTTTATCATGTTTAACATATATTGGATTACTTGCTATCTGGGAGAGGGGATGGGGGGAAGGGAGAGAAATTGGAACACAAGATTTTGCAAGGGTCAATGGTGAAAAATTATCCTTGCATATGTTTTGAAAATAAATAGTTTCAATATAAAAAAAAGAAATCTTATGGGGATAAATGCCCCAAACTAATAAATAAAGTAAAAATATTTTTAAAAAAAAATACTGTTAATTAAGAGAAATCCCTGAGGAAAACCTGGGAGAAACAAGCTAATTTCACAATAATTACAAGCAACAGTTACTCTGAGGAAAAAAATTGGTTTGACCATGAAGACTTCAAGAATGTCTCAAAGAAAAAATGCAAGAAATAACAAATTAAATTATAATTAGAGCTCTTCAGAGAAAATATTGGAAAGACAATAAATAGATAAGTGAGTTACCCCTCAGGGAGGAGTGGGATATAGGCCAGAACAAGTATCCTAACTAGGGAAACTGCAGAAAACACAAAGCTATTCAAGGAAGCTTCAGGGGAGACAAAACACTGTCCTATATCCTGATCAGGGACAGCAAATGCCAGAGCTCTGACCAGAATATTAGAATTAGAAGGCAAAATGAAAATCAAAAGAATCCACTTTGTTACTTCTTAAGAAAAAAAAAACATAAAACAAAAACTACCAGGAATACCATAGCCAAAAATCCAGAGCTTTCTCATCAAAGGAAAAATGCCGCAAATACTCAGCGAGAAAGAATTCAACTAAGGAACTACAGTCAGGATAACACAAGACTTAGCAGCTGTCATCATAAAGATGTTAGCACATCATATGCCAAAAGGCAAAAATTAAATATTTACAATCAAGAATAACTTACCTTACAAATATCAGAATAATTTTATAAGAGGAAAAATGGAACTTTAATAGCAAGAAATTACAAACTTTTTAAAATGAATACTCAATCTGAATAGAAGTTTTGAAATTAAAACATGACTCGAGGAAAAAGATAAAAAGCATTTGAGCACCTGGAAAGATAGCATAGCTTATAAATATAGGAAAGTTAACCAGATTCTATGGAACAATGGAGAAGAGAACTACAATAGTAAGAAACTTTTATGGGCCTTTTTCTTTTTCTTTTTTTTTTTTTTTTTTTTTGCTGAGGTAATTGGGGTTAAGTGACTTGGCCCAGGATCACACAGCTAGGAAGTGTTAAGTATCTGAGACCACATTTGAACTCAGGTCTTCCTGACTTCAGGGCTGGTGCTCCATCTACTGTGCCACCTAGTTGCCCCCATATGTGCCTTTTTCAAAACTAGACAAATATAACAAAAAGTTAAGCAAGACTGTGTGACCCTGGGCAAACCACTTAACCCCAATTGCCTCAGGGGAGAAAAAGTTAAGCAAGAATGTTGTTAAAGCCCTAATTAGAATTTTATAAAAGTTAAATATAATAGATTTCTCTTAATTGTTTAATAAGAACAGAAAAGAGTTTATTTATTCTCAGAATTCTTGACATCTTTTCAAATATTATCTATGTATTAAGGCACAAAAATGTCACAAATGTAGAGACAGAAATATTAAATATGTTACTGGCCACTGTGTAATAAAATCATATTCATAAAGGGATTACAAGATTATCATAAGAGCTAGAGGGTCTTCAAATGCCATCTTGATGAACCTCCTAAAGGTCTTTGAAGAAAGGATAAAAAAATCAATTGCACACTAAATTATTTATTCCTTAAGAATTGACACATCAAAGAACAAATCATAAAAAGACTCATAATTTCATCAAAGAAAATGACCAAAATAAGAACATATCAAAACTTCTGAACTACTGGCAAAGCAGTTCTTAATGATGAAATGTGTGTGTGTGTGTGTGTGTGTATATATATATATATATACATATACATGTATATATAAACACGACCATATATACATAAATACATACATATATTATTTTCTCAATTAAAGAAAAAAGAACAAATAATAAATTGGACTTGTAACTAAGAAAAAACTCTAGATAGAAAATCACCAAATCAAAAGGGTCAAACTAAACAACAAGGCAGAAATTCTGAAAATCAAAGAGATTAACAACATCAAAAATCAAATCCCATTGAACTGATAAATAAAACTAGGATTTGGTTTTTAAAAATGAAAAATAAAAAATAAATTATCAAATAATCAGCTAGATTGATTAATAGAGAGAAGGAATAGATTGTTAATATCAAAAAGTGGGGGAAAGGGGGCAGAGCCAAGATGACGAACTGCAGACAGCGTTCTCTGTGAGCTCCTGAGACCTTCCCTCAGACCCAGACAAATTGAGCCTCCAAACTGGTTCGGGAGTGAGGGCTCCACCAAACACTTGGACTGCAACACACTTCTATCAACAATCTACTTTGAAAAAACACCGGAGGTTAGCCTCAGGGGAAATCGGCCGCTGGCTGCAATTAGATGGCAGCGCTCTCGGGGCGAAAGTCAGGCTGCGACAGAGGCGGGTTTTAGGCACCCAGGAAGCCCCTGGGAGACGCCTGGGCCACTTTGCTCTGCTTGCGGGCAGGTGCTTTGGCAGGTCTACCTTTGATAAAGGGTGGATTGAGAGCAACTGAAAGCATGTTCCTAGTGCGGATCTAGCTTCCCAGCCTCAGACCAGAAGTCAACTCGGCAAACTGCCCCAGGGCAAATTGAAACTGCAGTAGTATTTACTCCCTGCTGGTGACTGATACCTCAGCTGAAAACCATGAGTAAGAAGCAGAAGAGAGCTCTCACCATAGACAGCTTTTACGGAGAAAAAATAGAACAGTCTCCAGATCATGAGATTCTGAAAACAATCCAGATGAAGCCACAAAGGCGGACTTAAGCTGGTCTCCCTTCCAGAAGGCTTACCTGGAGGATTGCATAAAGAATCTCAAAAGAGAGCTAGAAGAAGAATGGGGAAATAAATTGAGATCAGGGCAACAGAGATATCAAAAACTGGAAAACAGGACTGGTGAATTGGAAAAAGAAAACAATTCACTGAAAAACAAAATTGGTGAATTGGAAAAAATCACCAATTCACTGGAAAATAAAAATGGCGAATTGGAAAAAGACAACAATTCACTGAAAAACAAAATTGGTGAATTGGAAAAAGACAACAATTCATTGAAAAATAAAATTGGCAAAATGGAAAAAGAATGCATTGAATCAAGAAATTCAATTGGCCTGCTACAAAAGGAGCTAAAAAAAGATAACTGAAGGAAATAATACTCTAAAAATTAAAATTGAACAAATAGAAATAAATGACTCAATAAGACTTCAAGAATCAGTCAAACAAAAACAAAAAAAATGAAAAAATAGAAGAAAATATGAAATATCTCCTAGGAAAAACAACTGACTTGGAAAACAGATCCAGGAGAGACAATTTAAGGATTATCGGACTCCCTGAAAGCCATGATGAAAAAAAAGAACCTGGATGCTATCTTCCAGGAAATCGTGAAAGAGAATTGCCCTGATGTTTTAGAATCAGAAGGCAAAATTAGCATTGAAAGAATTCACCGATCACCTCCAGAAAGAGAACCCAAAATTAAAACCCCAAGGAATATCGTGGCCAAATTTCAGGACTATCGCACCAAGGAAAAGATATTGCAAGAAGCTGGAAAGAAACAGTTCAAATACCGAGGAACTGTAATTAGAATTACACAGGATCTGTCAGCTTCCACATTGAAGGATCGAAGGGCCTGGAATCAGATATTCTGAAAGGCAAAAGAACTTGGATTACAGCCAAGAATAAGTTATCCAGCTAGAATGAGCATCATCTTCCAAGGAAGAAGATGGTCATTCAATGATACAGGAGAATTTCACCTATTTCTAATGAAAAGACCAGATCTGAACAAAAAATTTGACCTCCAAATACAGAACTCAAGAGAAGCATAAAAAGGTAAAAAGCAAAAAGTGGGGGAAAAAAGAATTCACAACTTAAGATTAAATAATTAAAACTATCAGTAATTACACTGTCCAATTCTAAGATAGCAAAACTAATACTTTAGATTAAATGATTGACTATTTTTAAAAATATATAAAATGTTATAATATATTATATATATATATATATATTAAATATACAAAATATAAAAAGTAACCATGTTAGCAGACCAAGAAAAATAAAGAATTTAAATAGCCCAAACTCAGAAAAAGAAATTAAACAAGTCATAAATTAACTTCTAAAGGGAGGGAAAGGGAGAGAGCTTGGACCAGATGAATTTGCGTGTGAATCTTATAAAAATTAAAAGTACAATTAATTCAAATATTATATAAATTGTTTGCAAAAATGAACAGACATGAATAGACAGAGGGAGATGGATTTTTCCCAATCTCCTTATAATATACAAATGTGTTCTTGATACCTAAACCAGGGAAAAACAAAGCATAGAAATATAACTATAGACATAAGGATATTGCCTATGAATATCAACACAAAAATATTAAATAAGATATTAACAAGAAGGCTATAATGACATTTTTTAAAGATTATACACTGTGATCAAATTGAAGTTACATAATAAATATATATTTGATTCAATATTAGGAAAACTATGAACATAATAAATCAGATCAATTACAAAAATAACAAAATCCATATAATGATAGCAATAGATATTGAAAAGGCTTTTGACAAAATTCAACAATTATTTTCATTAAATGCACACACACACACAAAACACAAGAATTAATAGACCTTTCCTAAACTAATGAATATTATGTATCTAAAATGAAGAAACCTGAGGAGATTCCATTATAACCAACAATAAAGTAAGGTTGTTCATTATTACTATTATTATACATTGTAGTGATAGAAATACTATTTTGATTAGTAAGATAAGAAAAACTATGGGATAAGCAGAAGGAAAAAGAAAATATGTCAATGTGGGAAAGCTGTCATATCTTAGTAGAGGGTTTTGAGGACCAAATTATATGTGAATTTTAGATACTTTTGCATAATTTCAAATTGATTTCTACTTATTTTCTTTTTTCCTTGATTTAAAAATTATAAATTTAAATATCAAATAAAATGAATATTTTTGTATATAGAGAGGAACAAAATATTTGTAAAATCATGAATCTCTAACATTCTAATCTATAATCTATGATTTTAAATTATGTAATATTTTAGGCATGTAATAGTGTATATAATTAATATTTACAAAATAAATTCAACATGTAGCTTTCAAAGCTAACCTGCTTACTTGTGTTTCCTTGTTTTTCATTCTTTTATTCTTTAGTAGGGTATAGTAATGTAGAGTGTTGGATTTAGAGTCAGAAAGATATGAATTCAAATCCTGCCTCAGATACTTAATATCTACTCATCAAGGTCAAATCACTTAATCTCCATGAGTCTCAGTTTCCTCATCTGTAAAATAAGGGTATAAGCACTTACTTCACAGTGCTGTTGTAAGGATTGAATGAGATAATATGTGAAAAGGGTTTCACAAACTTTAAAACTCAATATAAATGCTGGAAGCAATTCCACAACCTCTTCTTTGTAATAATGTAGCTCCTGTAGTGAGTGATAGCACTTTAACTGGGTCTTGAAGAGAACTACTTATACCAACAGCAAGGAGAAGGGAGAGCATTCCAACACTGTAAGGGGAAGGAAGATCATATCCTATGAAAGCCAATAATATGGAAAATAGGCTATGGCGCCTTTTTTATTCAGTCATTTTTCAGTTATGTCCAACTCTTGATGACCCCATTTGGGATTTTCTTGGCAAAGATATTGGAGTAGTTTGCCATTTTCTTCTCCAGTTCATTTTACAGATGAGAAAACAGAGGAAAACAGAGTTAAGCGATTTGTGTAGGGTCACACAGCTAGTAAATGTCTGAGGCCAGATGGAAACCACCTAGCTGCATTTTCACCACTTAGCTATCCCTTACTATATAGTGCATAAGGAATAGAAAAAAGGATAGCTTGGCTGGCATATAGAATGTATAAGGAATGATGTGAAATTATTATAAAAAATAGTTGAGACAAATTACAAAACAATTTAAATGCCAGAGGCTTATATGTTTAATCCTAGAAGCAATTAGTAGCCGCTGATGCTTTTTAAGCAGAGGAGTAGTATAGTTAGACTTCTGCTTTAGAAATGTCAGTTTTAAGGATTTCAAAACTCTGATCAAAGCAATGATAAACCACAACTCCAAAAGAATGAAGATGAAACATATTAGTTTCCAAGAGGCATACATTTTTTACATAGCTAATATGGGATTTTGTTTTGCCAGCATTATAAGAATTATAAGCCATAGAATCTTATTTATTTTTTTTGCCAACCTCTCTAAAATTTTCTTGAATTTTATAAAATTCAAATAAAAATTTACAAAAACCAAAAAATTAATTTCCATACTACCAAATTTGCTGTGCCTGGAATAAGAAAGATCTGAATTCAAATTTAGTTGCAAGATAAATAAGACATTGCTTAAACTTGTTTGGGATTTATTTGTTATAAAATAATAGTAGTATAATAATAGCTAACATTATATATCAGGCAGAGTGCTAAACACTTTACAATTAATGTATTTTATCCTCACAACAACCCTTATCCCCATTATACAGTTGAAACCACTGGGGCAAGGAGAATTAAGTGATTTGCCCAGGTCACACAGTTAGTAAGTATCTGATGCTAGATTTGAATTCAAATCTTTCTTATTCCAGGCACAGCAAATTTGGTAGTATTGGAAATTAATTTTTTGGTTTTTGTAAATTTTTACTTGAATTTTATAAAATTCAAGAACATTTTAGAGAGGTTGGCAAAAAAAATAGGATTCTATGGTTTATAATTCAACAGGGAAATTTGGCCAAAATTAAATGGAACTCTCAAAACAAAATAGAGACAATTTCAATAAGAAAGAAAAGTGGAGTAAACTAAAGAGAGATGCCCTGGAAATTTATCAAATAACTTATATTTTAAGAGCATGTACAGAAAAAAAGGTCACATACTGAAGGAGGATTACAAAATTACGACACAGTATTTTAAGAATCATTTCAGGAACAAATTATGTTATGTAAATGCAATTGAAATAGTATAGTATACCATAAGAATTGAAGATGAAAGAGACAGTTTCAGAGAAAGTTGGGAAGACTTGTATGAATTGATGCAGAATGAAGTAAGCAGAACCAGGCAATCAATTTATAATCAAACACTGTAAAAAAGAATAAAAAAGACTTAAGAATCTTGATCAACTCTGATTCCAGAAAACCTAAGATGAAGAATCCTACCTACTCCTGAAAGAGAAGGGATGAACTATTGTGCAGAATGAGACATACATTTTTGGTCATGGCCAGTGGAAGAATTTGTTTTGCTTGACTATGCATATTTGCTACCCAAGCTTTCTTTTTCTTTTTTCCCCAGTGAGTATAAGCAGCTATGAAGGAGAAGAAAATAAATAGTTGATTATTGAAAAAAATAGCTGAAAAGTATCAATTTACTTGATCAAGCTTTTTTTTTAAATTTCTTTTGCAATGCAGACCTAGTAGTGGTATTACTGGGTCAAAGGATAAGCATAGTTTCATAGTTTTAAGTGTAGTTCCAAACATAATGGTTGAATCAATTTTAGTTTGACCAAGTGAGGAATTGATGGAGGACTGGGGGTTTTCTATGATCCCCACAACCTCTCAAATCTCTTCAAAACAGGAATTACAATGCAAAGATAAAACAACATTAGCTTTCTCCATAGTCTAGGACAACAAGAATACAAAATTTATGTTAAAACAACTTGTGGACAGGGAATTCACATTCCTCCAGTTCACTCAGCACCCTTCTCTCACCTCCCACAACACTGGAAATGAGATTGTATTAGTGGAGCCTAGGATTGGACAAAGGTTAACAATACAACCCATTATCACGCTCTGAAGCTCTACTTTGAGGATTGAGAAATTTGCCCTGGCTGTGATAGATAGGCAGCCTTACCCCTCAAGAACAAAAGCCTACTGAACCCCACAATCCTGTAGCATTAGCATAGCAAAGTTCCTAACTATCAGTGACAGGGTGGGACACTCTGTTGCACTAGCACAGCTGGACAAAGAACTAAATGACAGAAGGAGCAGGACAAGGCTCCAGGACAGAACACTGTAAAAGGCGTGGGAGAGATACTGGGGGAAACCAAGGGGGAAAGAGCATAGCATCTATTCAGAGCCAGTTCTGACCACTCAAAATTCAACTAGGGCAGAAACCTAAAATGGGGAAACGTTAAATGCTCAACTAGGAAGAGACCAAGATGCTTTAAGATCCAGCCATGAAAGAAAAGAAGAAATGAAAAAGTGAGTGTTAGGGAAAAGAAGGGGGGGGAGATACTGAAATTACCAAAGATTTCAAGAAGAAAATTCAGAGACTTTGAATATAAACATATAAATCAACAGGAAAACCTGTGACAATGGAAGAAAATATGACTTCCAGATTTAGTAAATAAGGCATTTATAAATAAATCCCACAAAACAAAGGAAAATGATCCTACATTTGAGGATATGGGGGGGCTTGTGGAATTTAAGGTGAATAAGGAACTGCAATACATTATTCCTAAAAGGTTAAATGGCAAATGAGAATTATGACAGCAGAATTTGTGTTTTGCACAACAAAAGTAATGGGGAGAATTTTTTAAAAAGCTAGAATTTGTGATGGCAAATTTCATTAAGGAAACAAAAAAACCCAACAGATTGGTGATGCAAATATATAGATGTGAAGAACAATTTAGAAGAAAAGAAGCAAAAAAACTAATATTTAAAGAAAATGTGCTCACTATATAAGCAAAATATGCTGATCTCAAAAACAGGATTTAGAGAGAACCTATGGATTACCAGAATTCAACAGGACAAAAAACAAAACAAAACAAACAAAAAAAAAAAAACCCTTAACACCATAATGAATGAAATAATAGAAAAGAACTGACCAGAACTTCTGAAAATAGAAAATGAAATTCCAATTGAAAGACTTCATAGATCACCTCCAAAATAAAAATCTGAAACTACAAATTTCAAGACATGTAAGGATTACATTTAACAATTTAGTTCAGAAACAACAATTTCTTCAAGGGATAAAGGGAATTTCAAATACAAAGTAAAAAAATTCGAATAACACAAGACTATTATGCAACCACTAGAAAACACTGGAAGGAATGGAATAATGTCACAAAGAACAATGGAGCTCAGGATGTAGCTCAGGATTATCTATCCTTCAAATATGAACATAACCATAAAGAAGAAAAATGAACATTTAATAATAGTGTTTTGAATGTATTTAGAAAGAAAACTAGAACTGAAGAGATCATTTGCTTCTCAAGTACCCCACACAACAGAAATACAGGAGTGAATAAATGCAGCAGGCAAGGACAATACTAACAGAGTAACATTAGAGACTAGTAAGAGACTCTTTCTAAAAGTGTACAAGGGGACAATATCAAAGACAGAAATCTGGTAGAAATAACAGTGAAGAGGTAGCCAGGGACAATGCCCTTCCTACAAGTGAATCAATGCTTCTTTTTTTTTTTTTTTATTAAAGCTTTTTATTTGTATAACATATGTATGGGTAGTTCCCCAACATTGATCTTTACAAAGCTTTCCATTACAGATTTTACCCCCAGTCCCCTCCCCTCCCCTAGATGGCAGGAAGTCCACTACATGCTAATAATGTCGAAATGCTTGAGAAGTTATGCAAGAAAAATCCTATCTACAAGAAAAAAAAAAAGAATCCGAGAAAGGCAACACATTGCAAACAAATGTCAATAGAGATCATGAAAATGTTACGTTGTGGTCCATATTTCATTTCCCTCTCTCTGGGTGTATATGGTTTTCTTCAGTGAACAATTGGAACTGGTTTGAGACAATTCTTTATTGCAGAGAGCCATGTCCATTAGAATTGATCATCATGTAATACTGTTGTTGCTGTGTATGATGATCTCCTGGTTCTGCTCGTTTCACTCAGCATCAGTTCATGCAAGTCTCTCCAGGCCTCTCTGAAATCGTCCTGCTGGTCGTTTCTTACAGAGCAATAATATTCCATAACATTCATATACCATAATTTATTCAGCCACTCTCCAATTGATGGGCATCCCTTCAGTTTCCAGTTTCTAGCCACCACAAAAAGGGCTGCCACAAACATTCTTGCACATGTGGGGCCCTTTCCCTCCTCTAAGATCTCTTTGGGATATAGGCCCAGTAGAAACACTGCTGGGTCAAAGGGTACGTACAGTTTGACAACTTTTTGGGCATAGTTCCAAATTGCTCTCCAGAATGGTTGGATCCGTTCACAGTTCCACCAACAATGTATGTGTCCCAGTTTTCCCACATCCCCTCCAACATTCATCGTTATCTTTTCCTGTCATTTTAGTCAATCTGACAGGGGTGTAGTGGTATCTCAGAGTTGTTTTAATTTGCATTTCTCTGATCAATAGTGATTTGGAGCAACTTTTCATATGACTAGAGATGGTTTTAATTTCATCATCTGAAAATTGTCTGTTCATATCCCTTGACCACTTATCTATTGAAGAGTGGCTTGAATTCTTATATATATGAGACAATTCTCTATATATTTTAGAAATGAGGCCTTTATCAGAACCATTAAATGTAAAGATGATTTCCCAATTTGATGCTTCCCTCCTAATCTTGTCTGCATTTGTTTTGTTTGTACAGAAACTTTTTAACTTAAGATAATCAAAATTATCCATCTGGTGTTCAATTAGGAGTTCCAGGTCTTCTTTGGACATAAATTTATTCCATCTCCACAGGTCTGAGAGATAAATTATATTACGTTCCTCTAACTTGCTTACAAAGTCCCTCTTTATATCTAGATCATGAACCCATTTAGATCTTATCTTGGTATGTGGTGTTAGGTATGGGTCAAGCCCTAATTTCTTCCACACTAGTTTCCAATTTTCCCAGCAGTTTTTGCCAAATAGTGAGTATTTATCCCAAAAGCTGGGGTCTTTGGGTTTATCGAATACTAGATTGTTAAGGTTATTGCCTAGATTGTCCTGATATCCTATCCTGTGCCAGTGATCGACTGCTCTATTTCTTAGCCAGTACCAAATGGTTTTGATGACCGCTGCTTTATAATATAGTTTTAGATCTGGTACAGCAAGGCCACCTTCATCTGGCTTTTTTTTCATTAATCCCCTTGAAATCCTTGACCTTTTGTTCTTCCAAATGAACTTTGCTACTATTTTTTCTAGATCTGTAAAATAATTTCTTGGGAGTTTGATTGGTATGGCACTAAATAAGTAGATTAGTTTGGGCAGTATTGTCATTTTTATTATATTCGTTCTGCCTACCCATGAGCACTTAATGTTTTTCCAATTGATTAGGTCTGATTTTATTTGTGTGGAAAGTGTTTTGTATCTTAGTTCGTATAGTTTCTGACTTTTCCTTGGCAGATAGATTCCCAAATATTTTATCCTATCATCTGCTATTTGGAATGGAATTTCTTTTTGTATCTCCTGCTGCTGAACTTTGTTGGTAATATATAAGAATGCTGATGATTTATGTGGATTAATTTTGAATCCTGCAACTTTGCTAAAGTTGTGAATTGTTTCTAGTAGTTTTTTAGTTGAGTCTCTAGGGTTCTCTAAGTATACCATCATGTCATCTGCAAAGAGTGATAATTTGGTTTCTTCATTACCTACTCTAATTCCTTTTATCTCTTTTTCTTCTCTTATTGCTAAAGCTAACATTTCTAATACAATGTTAAATAGTAATGGTGACAGTGGGCAGCCTTGTTTCACTCCTGATCTTATGGGGAATGGTTTTAGTTTGTCTCCATTACATATGATGCTTGCTGATGGTTTTAAATAGATGATACTGATCATTTTAAGGAAAAGCCCATTTATTCCTATACTCTCTAGTGTTTTTAATAGGAAAGGGTGTTGGATTTTGTCAAAGGCTTTTTCTGCATCTATTGAGATAATCATATGGTTTTTGTTAATTTGGTTATTAATATAATTAATTATGCTGATAGTTTTCCTAATATTGAACCAGCCCTGCATCCCTGGTATAAATCCTACTTGGTCATAGTGTACTATCCTGGGGATGACTTTCTGTAATCTCATTGCTAATATCTTATTTAAAATTTTTGCATCAATATTCATTAGGAAAATTGGTCTATAGTTTTCTTTCTCAGTTTTTACCCTGCCTGGTTTAGCTATCAGCACCATATCGGTCTCATAGAAGGATTCTGGCAGTATACTCAATGTTTCTTTAAACAATAAGACTACATTATAACATTGGAGGCTACATAAAAATGGAAAGAGGAGTAGGCGAGTGGAGAGGAATATGTGATATTCTAGAATCAAATCAAGGGTTAGTGTAGTCTCAGAAAGAAGAGAGTTTATAGGAGAGTGAGTAAGGAGAAGGTGAAGTTTAAAAAGGGGAGGAAAAGAAAAGGTCTTATTTGGTGGTGGAGAGAGTTCTACTGAAGAATACTTCTGTGAATAAAGAGAAATAGTCTGAAAGGAAATGGGGACCTTACATTAGGTATAGCATGGGGAATTTGGGACTTGAAAAGTCTAGTCTTCCTATCTTGGAGTTGGGAATGGGGGCAAGTAACACCTGGGGATATGGGAGATAATGAACCCAGGGAAGAGATTTTTGAGGTAAGGGGGTGGGGGTAACTAGAAGAGGATATACCTCAATGGTGAGGTATATAATAAAAGACACAGTGAAGGAGACACTTTCACGTGGGACACTGTCCTCTCTGACACCTGCAATCAATCAATGGCATTATTCTAAGTGTGAGACACAATGGAAAAGAAGAATTCATGGGACAAGTTCTATAAGGCAATGCCAGAAAGTACCTAGAGGGAAAAGACTAGAATGGACATATTGGAAGCTTTGACTGATTGAGGAATACAGAGAAAAAAGAGAGACCACATAAGTATAGGGGTCATAAGTCATAGAATGAGGGTCTAGGGTAGACAGAAAGAAGGGATGAATAATGAAGAGATTGAGAGAAATCCTTTTTGGAAAGGGAAACAAAAAAAGGGAAATTTTAAAAATTGGACACCATGTGTAGAAGGGGATAATAGAAAGGGAAAATTCTCTTGACTAATAGAAAGATAAAAAAGTGGTGGAACAATTACACAACCAGATAAAAGCAAGAGAGAAAAAAAGGAATTAATAAACAAAACTCCAAAAGTAAAGAGGTATCACATGAGAGTAAGGGATTGCTGTAAGGGGTGGGGGGAGAAGGAGGAGAAATAAAGGGAGAAAAAAATTGGAACACAAGCTTTTGTAAGGGTAAATGTGGAAAACTATCTTTGAATGTATTTTGAAAAATAAAAAATTATTATCATTAAAAAAGAAAATACATAAAAAATTAAAATCAATTTAAAAATCAAGTAAGTAAAGGAACATAATATTCTGGTTAAAGAAGAAGGGGAAAATTATAATTCAAGAAGCTCAATATTAAAGATAGAGGAAAATATAAAACTATAAAAATATTCATTTGGTAGCTGTGTGGAGTAGAGTATGGAGAGGAAAGGCCATAATATAATAGACACAACATTGGACTTGGAGTCCAGTTGACCTAGGTTTGAATTCTATCTAGGATGTTTATTAGCTATGTTATTTTAGGCAAATAATTCTAAGAAATTCAGTCTCATCATCTATAAATTGGGTAATAATATTAACACCAACTTTATGGCTTATTTGTAGGAATTAACTGAGATAATTTGTGTTAAATACTAGACCTTAAAGCTATATATAAAATGAGTTATTATTAGAGAGAACAATTAGGAAGCTATTTTGATTGTCTTCATGATAGGTGATAAGAATGGAAATCAAGTGCATGGAAATAAGAGAACAGATAACAGAGTTATTTTGGAGGTAAAATTAATAAGACTGTAATTAATTAGATATGAGTGGCAAGGGAGAATTAAGAGATCAGAATAACAACTGAGGTTTTCAATGTGTAGGGGGAATAATGTGGATGCCTTCATAGAAACAGGGAAGTTAGAGAAAGAGTGCTTTCAAGTAAATGTAATAATTTCTGTTTTGGAGATGTTAAATTTGAGAAGCTTGTGGGACACTCAAGTGAAGATATCTAGCAGGCAGTTTTTGATGTGGGACTGGAGCTCAAGAAATAGTTGAAGACTGGATATGTAGATCTGGACATCATCTGCATAAAAATTACAAATGAAACTATTGGGACTAATGTGATCACTGGAGAGGAAACAAGAAAGAGGAAGGAAGAGATGTATATATTTAAATACCTATAAAATAAAGCCTTATATAGAGAATTCTCTAATATATTTATGATTATTTAGAAAAGTTTTGGAAACATATGAAATGTAGGCTAGCAGAGAAAATTAATTCTATAAATTCCTGAAAACATATTTGACCTGAAAAAAAAGCAAAAATCTATTCATTCAGAAAACTAAAATTTTCATAATTAATTCATTAATTACAAAAGATACCTATCAATTCTTGTATTATTCATGTTCTGTTAGCCTAGATACTTTATTTAGCTACTTAAACATAACAAAAATCCTTTTCTTTAAACTGCTCTATATTTAGACTTTTTATTCATTCAAACTGGTCTTCCCATCCATCAGTAAGAATTTGACTGTTGAAAGAAGTTTTAGACATTCCAAGACTCCTAATATTGCTTTTCATTTCAGAATGGATAGTGACATGTCAGACATGTTCCCACAATCAATGGAATGAGGTAGGTTTTATTGTGAGAAGACTGGAATATCATCCTACCTTTTCTATGAAGTTTCAACAAAGAACACAGGACTGAATCACTGTACAGAATGTACAAAAAGGAAGAGATATAATAATATTTAACATGCCTAAATAAGTATTTGAGTTAATTAACATTTGTACTCACCTAGCACCTTTCATCCACAGCTCAGAGAATGTTTTGAAAAGTGTTATTAGACAAATCAGCAGGATGACAAGGTGAAATTTTTTGGCCTTGCAACACAATTGCTATAGAGACTTACCTCAGTGAGCTAGAATTATGCATGGAACAAAAGATCACATTTTTACTTTCAAAGTCTTTAATTTCTCAAAAAGTTGCAAACTTGAGACAAAAAATGGGATGAAATTTAAGGAAAAAAAATTTGACAATGACATTCAAAAAATCATTGTACCAATATAGGTTTGATAATACTTGTCTTAATAGTTCCAAAGAGAAATAACTGGAAGTTTGATTTATTTTCAGTTTAAAAGGAGCCAATGGTATTGTGCAGCTATTTAAAAAGTTAATGTAATCTTAGGTTTTGTAGCCAATGAAGAATTGAGTTAAGCTGGAAGGAAGTTACAGTATAGCTAAGGTACTATTCACACAAACTAGTCACTCACAATAATGATACTTTTAGAACTTAGACTCTTTTTGAACTTAACAATAAAGGCACAAGAAATAATAATAGCAACACAAGTACTCATATATCAAAGCAAATACACTAATAATAAAATATTTCACAATACACGTGACAATCTAAATCACATACTTCCTCTCATATGCAGAAACCTGACAAGGAGGCACAAGGGTGAGGAAAACTTGTATGCTCAGAATTAGTCACAACTTTACAACTATTTGTGTTTTATTTAGATCTCAGGAAGAGTCCATAAAAAAATTCCTTAATGAAAATAGCTTCTATATTGAGTAAGTGCTTCCACTGCTTGACTGAGTTGATCTAAGCTGTGTTTGACTAACAAATCAGTAGGCATGGCATCTGAGTCAAGCTAATTGACCACCAAGTGACTCCTCTCATTCTCTGATTCACTATTACTCTATTCAGCTCGACATTCCTCAACAGCAAATATCTAACACCCAGCTCTGTTTAACTAATTTAAATGTATTGTTATTAATCAAATTCTAATATTTTATCCATAATCTAAAAAATTATGTTTGCTCCATAATCCTATAATGGTTCCATTGTTCTTATCTCTCCAGTATAAATCTGTCATTCAAAACTCACCAATAATAACAATCTCAGTCAGAAAGTAACTGCTTCAATTTTTTTTCTTATAGAACTCTAAGCAAACTTAGCTCATCAACAAATTATAAAGTGATAATAATAACAATAGTTAACTTTTGTATAGTACTTAATATGTTTCTGACACTGTGCTAAGTGCTTTCCAGTTATTGTTTCATGTGATTTTCATAACAACCCTAGGAATTCAGTGCTATTATTATCCCTGTTTTACAGATGGGGAAACTTGCCCAAGGTCTCAGAACTGGTAAGTATCTGACACCAGATTTGAACTTAAGTCTTCCTGACTAAAGACTCAGTATTTTATCCACTGTACCACCTAGTTGTCCCTAAACTATGTTAGGATGCTGTGTTGTTTACTACACACCCATAAGTAAACCTGACATCAAAGGCATCTACCCAAACAGCCAATGGAGGTCTACCTCAAAACACAAATCTGAAGAATTACAGAATCCCCAGTTTTCAGCCTGCCTGAGCTTTGTTCAGCTCTAAAGAATATTCTTCAGTAAATCTCCCTTTGAGATATATATGTATATGTATGTATGTATGTATGTGTGTGAGTGTGTGTGTATGTGTGTGTGTGGAGAGAGAGTGTGTTTTATACATAGACTTTCCTTCCTTCAGGTAGCTGGTGATTTATTTTTTTTAATAATAGCCTTTTATTTTCAAAATATATGCAAAAATAGTTTTCAACATTCATCTTTGCAAAACCTTGTTCCAAATTTTTTCTCCCTCCCTTCTCCCCAATCCCTCCCCCAGACAGCAAGTAATTCAATATATGTTAAATTCTTCTATGTGCAATTCTTCTATACATTTTTCCATATTTATCATGCTATACAAGAAAAATCAGATCAAAAAGGGGAGAGGATGAGAAATAAAACAAAAAGCAAGCAAGCAACAACAAGGTGAAAATACTCTGTTGTGGTCCACATTCAATTACCACTGTCCTCTCTCTGAATGCAGATGGCTCTCTTCATCAAAAGACCATTAGAACTGGCCTGGATCACCTTATTGTTGAAAAGAGTCATGTCCATCAGAACCGGATCATCATATATTCTTTTTGTTATGTACAATGTTTTCTTGGTTCTACTCACTTTACTTTGCATCAGTTCATGCAAGTCTCTCCAGGCCTTTCTGAAATCATCCTGCTGATTGATTCTTATAGAACAATAATATTTCATAACATTTGTATATCATGTGATTCATCCATTTCCCAACTGATGGGTATCCACTCAGTTTTCAGTTCCTTATGACTACTGATTTAGCAGAAAAAATCATTCATTATATAAATGTTTACTGCTAAATACAGAAAATAGTGCAATTAGAAGAGATTGATCACTTCTTTCAAATTATCCCTGTGGACCTAGAAAAGAACATTTTAAAAAATTTACCAAAAATACAATTAAAAGGAAGAAATTAGACTTCTTTAATTGCAGAGTATCTCTCATGCTGGGACTATTAGCTTTCTCACAGAAGAGAGTATTATTTCTTTTATTGCAGAGAAAATGTAATATCTAGGTTAATAATAATGATAATGATAAATAATAATTATAACAATTATATAGCAGTTTAAGGTTTGCAAAGTACTTCACAAATATTATTTCATTTTATCTTCCTGGTAACTGAGTGGTAGGTGCTATTGTTATTGTTGTACAATTTTTGGTCATGTTCAGCTTTTCATAACCTTATGGACAACAGTACACCAGAGCCTTCTATTCTCCACTATCTCTTGAAGTCTGTTCAAGTTCATGTTCATTGTTTCCACTGACATTATCTACCCATCTCAACCTCTGCCATTCCCTTTTCCTTTTGCCTTCAATCTTTCCCAACATTAGGGTCTTTTCCAATGAATCCTATCTTCTCATTAGGGGCTCAGAGTAAGTGCCATTACTATCATTATTTTAAAGATGAGGAAACTGAGGCAAGCAAAGGTGAAGTTATTTACCCAAAATCACAGAGTTAGGAAGTATCTGAGTAAGGATTTGTCCTGAAATTTTTCATATTCCAAGTCCATACTCTCTCTACTGTGTTAGTTGATTGGTCAGGATTCTTAGTTCAATCCCAAATCCAAATTTGAAAAGAAGTACATTCTTTTGTAAATATTGGTTAAAAGAAATGGTAGCAAAAACAAAGTTAAAGGAAATCAAGGCCAGTTGCCAGAACTTCCAAATTCTTCAATACTTGAGGAATTTCAGTTGGCTAATGAAATAAATATCAAGCTGAGAAAACATGGAACCAATTAGCGAGTTCCCTCCCTACCTTTACAACTGTATGGTGACAAAAGAAGGTCCTTTATTTTCCTTCTTTGGACATGATTAATGCCATTTAATAATGAAATCATTTTCAGAAATCACATTTAACCTTTATATTTTTTGCTTTCTTCTACCTTTATTCTTGTGCATGGTCAGTCTCAAGATAAACAAAATTTATCTGGTCACAGAGTCCAACACCATTGACAGACTAGTAGATTAAGGAGTCTCTCTCTCATCCTTTTGAACAAAACAAACTGACCTCAAGGTATATGCTGTCTCTATTCTATAGAAACCTGTGAGAACTAGCTCGTATTCTTCTGAACAGAGCTTATCTCCACTGAGATTTTTCTTCTTGTCTATTTCAAGCAGATATCAGGAAATTCTGCCACCACCAAGAGTGCTTTTCCATACTTGATTTGAATCCTCCCCCAGTCCCATGCTATTCAAAGATAGAGACTAAAGCTCCAGACAATGGGAAGTCCTAACATTATTGGGGATACTCTTCCTCCTTTGACTCCTACACCTGCCCTTTCCCTCAGATCCAGGATGTCACAATACCAACTGAGGAAGGCTAGATGTCAGAAAGCTCCATAGTACTAGGGGCACCCTCTACCCTTGACTTCTCTCTTCACTCCCTCCATTGGTCAGGACCTCCCAGAACCCATTAGAGCTACTTGACTGCTATCATTGATTGAAATGCTATTGCTATTTTGATGACAAGAGTCACTGACTATATTCATGCCAATGAGCAGAATCGCCAGTTTTTATCCTTTGTCCTTCCACTGCCTCCTAAGATCCTCAAAGCCTTAACATTTGATCTGCTTCCATGCCCTTCAGATTTCTGGGTCACCTGGGGGACCTCTGAACTTCCCCATTTACACCCATTCTGCAGCTAAGCTTTCATATGTATACTGTTTGCCCTAATTAAAGGGTGAGCTCCTTGAGAATAGGAATTGTCTTGATTTTTCTATTTATATCTCCAATGCTTAACAGATAATATGTGCTTAATAAATGCTTTTTTGTTCACTTTACCACGCTATAGCTTGTAATTTAATTAAATAGTTGTTTGTTTTAATTGAATTTTGCCCTAAATTGTAAATTGTGGGTCTTTTTTTTTGGCAACAACTTCATGTTGTTGTCAGTGAGAGTTGTTTTGTCAGTGAGAAATTTCAACACACCTTGAAGACCAACTGTTTTCAGATATGCAACTCATATCAAAAGCATTCTCTCTAGAAGCTTTCTGTGGCAAGGTAACCTGTTCTTTCAAGTGGTTCCCTTTTCCTCAGATATCAGGAACTTATTTCTTCATCTAGGATATGAGATTTCAAAGATAAAAATTTCAGAGCAATTATCAAAAATTAGGTGACCTGAAAAAAGCAGAGTTGCTAAAATAATAGTGAGCCATCATAAAAAAAATTTTCTTGAAGAGAACCATGTGATGTGTTTCATAGCTAAGACCAGGGAGAAAGTTCTTAACCAAACAAGGGGGAGAGGCAAGAGAAAAAATAGATAATTTTGACTATGAGAAATTGAAAAGTTTTAGAAAAAATAAAATTATGTGGCCAGGATGAAAGAAGCCATGAATTAAGAAAAAAATCTTCACACTAAATAGGTATGAAATCCAAGAGGTATATGTGTGTGTGTGGGGATGTAGATATATATTGTATTATGTATGTGTATGTATGTGCATGTATGTGTGTACACATGTCTCATCATCTACATAGGTTCTGAGGCCTCCAAAGTGCTGATTTAGCTACCTTTGATGGTGAAGACCCTAGGAGAGATGGCCACCATCTCTTGTGCTGTGGATGGATTTAATAGTAAAGGTGTATACCAGTGTAAGCAGAAACCTGTCAGGGACCCTGTGACTATGAATTGTTGGGCTAGCAGCAGGCCCTCGGGGATTTCTGCCCAATTCTCTGGCTGCAGCTCAGGGAAATTAGCCACACTGAGCATCTCTGGGCTGATCATTACTGTGAAGTATGACATGGTAATCCTTCCACGGGCCCTTTTCTCTGGTCTCTCCTCACTGCTCTTTTGCCTGGGTGATCTCTTTTTTTTCCTCTAAGTCTCCTTTCCCATCTCTCACCTCCTCCATCTCTCTACTCCAGGTGCTCCCCTCTCATTCCTTGAACTCTGTCACCCCCTCCCCCCACAGCCTAATTCAGCTTCTCCTCAGCTTTGGTCAATTCAGGTGGAGTTCTGAACCCAGGTCCTCCTGAACCTCTTCTATCTTCAGTTCAGGAAGTCCTTTACACCCAGTCCAGGGCACTGAGACCTAAGGATGAATTCTTCCAACAATGCCACTTGCAACACCAAGATTCCCCATTTTTTGTTTGGGGAAAAATTATTGGATGGTCTCAATCTCCTGAGTAAAGTGTTAACTACAATGAAAAAAAAAAAGGACCAGGAAACATATATATTTATGTATATATATGTACTGTGTGTGTGCATATCTTAGTCTTATGTATTTGCATTAAAAAATGTGTGTGTGTGTGTGTATACACACACTAATGCAAATACTTATAACACCAAGGGCCTTTCCCCATTGGATACATGGTCAAACAATATGAGCAAATAGTTCTCAAAAGAACTGCCAACTACCAACAACCATATGGCCACATCATTGATAATTAAATCAAAACAATTAATTTTTGCTTCACACTGAGCAAACTGATAACACTGACAAAAGGTAGAAATGGTTGATGTTGGAAGTATTGCAGAAAGATAGATCCACTAATATATTTAATGATGTGATGAGTTGTTCCAATGAGTTCAGAAAGCAATTTGGAAATATACAAAGAAAACAAAAGAAAAGCAATTGACCCCTAGATCTCACTATTAGTTATCTATTCCAAGAGTAGATAGACCAAAGTATTTTATATATAACAAAATATTCAGAGAAGCATTTTTGGAGACTGGCTAAATATTTTGGTATGTTCATGTAACAGAATGTTAATTTGCAATAAAAATGTAATTATATGAAGAATATAAAGAGGTATGGGGAGAAATATAAACTGTTGCAATGTGAAGTAAGCAGAACCAGAAAAACAATATATAACAGCTACAACAATGCAAATTGAAAAACCAAAAAGAAAATGAAACTGAATGCTCTCTCATTATAATGAACAAGCTTGGCCCTGGAAAAAATAATAAAATTGATCTCCCTTGGAAAGGTGGGGAATATGGGTATAAAACATGCAGATATTGTCAGACATGGTCAATGTGTTGGTTGGTTTTAACCATTTACTTTTTCATTTTCTTTCTTTTTCTCATTTTTTAAATAAGGGATGACTTTCTAGGTGGGAGTATAGAGATATATTTAGAAAGAAAGATAATATACAAATAAGAGATATCAATTTAAAAAACCTTTCCTGCCTCATTTTTTTGCTATTCTTTTTAGGAAAGCAGTTGACTTGACCCTTCCCTAAATTATAACCTTACCAGGAAATCAGTGTACTATTTCCAAAGAGCCCTCTCCTCTAAACTGTTTGTGGATTTTGCCTTCATTTATTTAAAGCTGCCCAGTTTCCTGCATTGGTTAATGTCACACCATGTCATCATGCTCCTAAGGACTCTCACATTTCTGTGTACACAATACTGGGAAACTATTCTCTGCCCACACACATACAGATACATATATAATCCTCCGAGCTGTGACAAGGTTTAGATAAAGCTTAGAAATCAGTCACATCCTGGGGACTGAATGAAATGTTCTGAATGAAGCCACTTTGCCATTCTACCTCATCTTCTTTAGGATAGCCAAGAGTGTTTTATGAGAATTGAGTTCACTATACATCATTTATTAAGCTTCTTTTAAGCAAACCATTTTTTTCTATGAAAAACTCCAGTCATTCTGTGAATTCATTTTTCCTCCTCCCCTCCAACACACATACATACACACACACACACACACACACACACACACACACACACAAACACCCCAAGGGAAAATGAAAAAGAAATTACAAAAAAACACATTCTTTTTTTATGGAGAAACCAAGTAATGAAGTACTTAAGTTGTAATAATCCCACCCAACAAGCACACTGAGCTCTCACTCTGTATACAAATATTTCTGTACATGGGACATTTTACAGAAATTAATCAGAGAAAAATCCTCTGTTTTCATAAAATGAATATTTTGAGAGGAATACATTGACAATTTCAACTCAGATGAAATAACTAGACAGTGATATGATCAGTGTGGTTATTTCAGTCCCTTTAGCATCCAATTTGAATCTCCCTGTCACTAATCTATTCAGTTATATGTGAAAAAGTTGTTAATAAAGCTGAAAAAACAGAATGCAATATATCATGGCCAATTTATAGACTGTATACAGACACCATTAAGGATAAAACCAAATGAGAACAAAATAGCAACAGAGGTTGGAACAACAAAGAACAACAAAAGATCTCATTTTTATCAAATGTGACAAAATCCCTCCAATGGGATTGGGGGAAAAAAGTAAAGCCACCTGGTTTTCAAATCTTGCCACTCTTAATAATACTAATTATGGATAGTCCTTAATTATATAAAAATGAGTTTGAGTGATTTTTACCCAGTCAAGTTGTCCTATCCTCAATGGGATACTCAATCAATTAATCTCAAAGAATTTAAACTATGTGAAAAATCTTTTAAAGCCACTGGATGAAGTGAGATGATGTCAAAGAGGAATTCTATTCCAATTATCTGAGGGATTTCACCATACTTTCTGAGTCTTACATAAAACTATAGTTATTTTAAATAGAGTTTTCCTAACTAGTGGCAAGTAAGAAACAGGGAAGGAGGGAGAGATGGAGGGGAAGAAGAGAGAGAGAGAGAGAGAGAGAGAGAGAGAGAGAGAGAGAGAGAGAGAGAGAGAGAAAGCGAGAGAGAGAGAGAGAGAGAGAGAGAGAGAGAGAGAGAGAGAGAGAGAGAGAGAGAGAGAGAGAGAATTTCAATAACTCCTGAAATGGAAATGTCTGAGGGGAATGAGAAGACTAGTTTCTTTACTATCTATTACCTTCCTCTTCTACCCCAGCTCTGACTGGTGGAGGACATTTTGAGCTTCAAAAATTTGGAGGAATTTGTATTTCTCATTTTTTTCATCAGTATCCTATCCTTAAAGCAGCAGTGGTTGACTTAGTAGCAACATAGCCATCAAGAGTCAAGGACACATGCTCAAAAAGAATTTTTTGTGGACATCTGGGAGAAAGAGATTTCTAGCATGTGCCTAATAATGCTCACAACAACAACATGTATATAGCGCTTACTACATGCCAGGCACTGTGCTAAGTACTTTACAATTATTATCTCATTTAATGTCAGCAACAGCCCAATTTATAATAGGTAGGGGATATTTATTATGACCATTTTACAGATGAGAAAACTGAGGCAAACAGGTTAAGTGACTTCTCCAGGATCACATAATATTTAAAGTCAGATTTGAACTCAAATATTCCCAACTTCAGGTCCAGTACTGTAGCTGTTGTCCCACCAACCTACTTACAAGTTGAAAACTACTTTCATGTGGATATTATATATACTTGTGAGTACATCACAGATTTGAGTCAAGGAATAATGTTTTGTGTTTAATGTTCTTATTTTACCACCTTAGTAAATATGCCTTTCAAAAAATATTTAAATATAACATATCTGATTGCTTACCATCTCAGGGAGGGGAAAAAATAGAATTTGGAACTCAAAACTTAAAAAAAAAAAACTCAAATGTCAAAAATTTGCTTTAA
This sequence comes from Myrmecobius fasciatus, assembly GCA_023553655.1. Lineage (NCBI taxonomy): Eukaryota > Metazoa > Chordata > Mammalia > Dasyuromorphia > Myrmecobiidae > Myrmecobius > Myrmecobius fasciatus. Next base: position 484,525 of record JAJPUD010000732.1, on the reverse strand, counting down.
CTTGTAATTAGATAAAATAAAGCATTATATATTAAAGAATGGAGAAAAAAAAGATATTTAAAGCTGGCTGATTCAATTGATTCTCAAGTAATAATCTTGAGAAGAAGCACACCAGTGGAGGCTTGAGCCAATAGTATTAGATAATCACTCCCAACTCTACAGCAGGTACGCCTAAAACCCTTGTGAAGAGATGTAGCAATGCTTTGGGACCTAAATCATCTGAGAGAGTGAGAGTTGAGATAAGGATACTCTGCTTCTATGGGCTACAGTTGCAAGAGTGGAAGGAATTAGGTCTGTTACAAGAAAACACATATGCTGTCAGCATGGATTTACACAAGAGGACTTTGAGAAGCCACAGAATTCGTGCTATTTAGCAATAATTGTCTGCAAGTTACACATAGATGGGCTCCTGATGTGACAAAGCTCTTAACCAGCAGTTGATGTGGGATGGCTTGCCAGGGAAGGTTAAGTAATGAGTCATATATTACTGGTCACAACATCTGCAAGGAAGGATGCACAACTTCACCAGGGTGCAAATTAACTACAGCATTAGCATCGGACTGTATACAATAATAGGATCCTGGGATTTTTGACAAATGTATGAAAACACCTGCTAACTGACCAGACCACAATGATGGTCACCATAGAAACCTTGAAGCTATGAGCTAACCTTTTCTCAGAAGCAGGATAACAAGAGTCAGGGCCGCTAGTTCTGGAGAGTGGAACAGAGGACAAGGCTAGCTTCAAAGCTTTGGGAAGTTTTCTCCCTTTCTTTTGGTAGGCTGGCACATAGCCCAGTCCCTTATTGCCAATGTCTAGGCTTCTTAGTGAGAAGGCAGACTGTAAAGGAAATAATCAAATAAGACTTTTTTCTCTTCTTTTTTGGAGCAAAAGCTCTTCCTGCCTAATAGCCAGCGTCACACTGAAAAGACAGGGAGCTTACTTTATGTTGAAAAAAAAAGACACATATAGGAAAAAAAAGTAAAATAACAATCTGACAGTTTATAATCTTCAGTCATTTTCAGTCATGCCTTCCTAGCCCCATTTGTGGTTTTCTGGGCAAGATAGTGGAGTGGTTTGCCATTTTCTTCTCCAGCCCATTTTACAGATGATATAACAGTAGAACATCATAGAGGCAAGATCCAGTGCATACTTGTAAATGCAGAGCTCAGAAGAGACATAAAACTAGGCTAATGACTGAACTGAGGGGTAACCAGGGGTCAACAAAGGAAATAGAGAAGTGGCTGAGAGGATATAATGAGAAAAACAGAATGGTGGTAGTGAAGCGTCTCATAGTTTTAAAACAGAATGTAGAATAATTCAGAGAAGTCAGGGTTGACATCTGAAAAGGATGAAAATTGAGAAAAATTCACAGGATTGCCAATTATAATCACTGGTGTCCTTAGACAGTAAAATTTCAGTAAAGACATGTTGCTATTAGTTAAAAAAAAATGGATGATAAGGAATTGGAAACATTTGGAGTAGATATATATATATATGTATATATATATGTATATATATACATATATATATATATATTAAGTAACTCACTCAGAGTCACATGGCTAGTAAATGTCTGAGGCTAGATTTGAATTCAGGTTCCTCCTGACTCCTAGGCTGGTCCTCTAACCACTGTACCACCTAGCTGCTCAAGTAGATCACTTTTAAAAATGCTTAATGATTGACTAGCCAAAATGGATAAAGGGATGGCATGGGGACCAGGAAAACTTTGGTTCAAATCCACTTTTGACTTAGCTGACACGTCAGTTTTGTGGCGGTGAGCAAGTCAATTAATCTCTCAATGTGCTGAATCCCAGATTCTTAGGGTTCAGAACCCCTATCTGGGGTTTCATAACTGAATGTTGGGGTTGTAAAATTGTGATTTATTATCAGTAAATGTGTTGTATACCTATTTTATATATCTATATACTTAGGGTCACATAAAAATTTCTCAGGTGAAAAGGGGATATGAGTAGAAAATGTTTAATTAAGAAGCCCTGCTCTAGACAACTCTCTAAGATTACAAATGGAAAAGAAGGTGTTAGCCTTCATTGGGAAAGGACATTTCCTTGCCAGGGAGTACCCTATCTCAATGAAATCACAGATCCAATCTCTATCCCTTGTTTAACGAATAGACTGAGAAATTTGATTGGAAAAAGGAGAACAATTGTGCAGTATCTGGGAGCGTAAGGGAGGAAGATGTCACAGGATCAAACTTTGTCTTTTTTTCCCAATAAAGAAGAATAATGGCTATATGGAAGTTAGAAAGGTTGAAGAAGGAGAAGTCCTATCTAAAGAATGAGTCAGGGCAGGGAGGGGGGGTAGTGGAGAGAGAACCAGCCCTGAGTCAGGAGGACCTGAGTTAAAATCTGGCCTCAGACACTTAACACATCCTCTCTATGTGACCCTGGCAAGTCACTTAACCCCCATTGCCTCAGCAAAAAAAAAAAAAAAAAGAAAAGAAAAGAAAAAGTGGAGTCTTACATGAACTGATTCTAAGTGAAGTGAATAGAACCAAAAGAACCTTGTGCACGGCAACAAGATGATTATGTGATGATCAACTCTGATGGACTTAGCTCTTTTCAACAATGAGGTGATTCAGGCCAATTCCAATAAACTTATAATGGAGAGAGCCATCTGCATTCAGAGAGAGGATTGTGGGGACTGAATGTGAATCACAATATAGTATTTTCACCGTTTTTGTTATTGCTTGATGCTTGTTTTTTCTTTCTCATTTTTCTCCTTTTGATGTGATTTTTCTTGTGCAGCATGATAAATAAGGAAATTTGTTTAGAAGAATTGTACAAATAATCTATATTGGATTATTTGCTATCTAGGGGAGAGGGGAAGTGGGGAGGGAGGGAGAAAAATTTGGAACACAAGGTTTTGTAACGGAGAACATTGAAAACTATCTGCATATATTTTGAAAAAATAAAAAGCTATTATTTTTAAAAAGTGTAGTGACTTACTCAGAATCACATAATATGGAAGTATCTTAGGCTGGATTTGAACTCAGGTCTTCCTGAGAGGAAGTCCAACACTCTATACATTGTAATACCTAGGTACCTCTATTACTTGTCTTGGGGGGACTGCATATAGGGAGCTCTTTGAGATAGAGGGATTCATCAGAATGAGCTCTCTTCTGCTTTTTCTTCTGCCTATAGACTACTCGTTCTCAGTCTCTTTTGCTGGATCTTTAGTCAAGAAATACCAACTAACCATTGTTGTCCCCGGGGTTCTATCCTGGACCCTTCTCTTCTAATATCATACTATTTCACTTGGTAACTTCTGCATTCCTATGGATTCAGTAATCATCTCCTTGCTGATGTTTCTCAGATCTACTTATCCTGCCCTAACCTCTCTGTCAACCTCCAGTTTCAATTATCTCAAACTGGATGTTCTATAGACATCTTAACTGCCATATATCCAAAACTTAACTCATTATCATTGTGACTCAGACCTGCAATTTAGATTTTATCTAAGACTCTTTACTCTCTAATCCCCCTGTTACAAGACTTATTGATTCTACCTTTATAACATCTGTCATATACAACCCCTTGCTCTCCTTTATCACTGTCATCACTATGTTGCAAGTTCTTAGAACCTCATGTCTAGATTATTTCTAAAGTCTAGTCCATGGCTGAATCTCTCTGCCCCTCAGTCTATGTTCCATTCAGCTTTGACAAGTTATATTAATCCTGAGAGGCAAGGGCTGTAAGTAGCACTTTCATGATTTTACAGATGAAGAAAATGAGATTTAAGAGGATGGGATTTGCCTAAAATCACATAGCTCAGGTCACATTGTATCAGAAAAAAAGAATTTGAGCCTTGATCTCTTGACTCCTAAACCAGCATGCATTACAATCTCGTACAATCTCATTGTTCCTCAAAGCACAAAAGGCAGCAGTTCTGGAAATATAAACATGTGCATAAAAGTGTAGCCAGGGATCACTTCTCTATCTTTGAGTTCTAGATAAGTGTGTTGGAAGCAACCATCTTGAGCCCTTGGTTAACCCATTCTATCACTTTTTGGAGATCCTTGAGAAAATGTTTGAAGCAATTTATATAAATTTTGGCCAAGCTATTCTAAAGGAAGATGGGAGAAAGATAAGGATAGTACTTCATGCCATCATGGTAAAGAGAAAAGAGAAATGGGATAAGAGTTAAGAAGCCCCAGGTTAAAACCACATTTCCAATACTTGGTGAAAGTGTAATGCTGAGCAGTTAGTTTCTTGGACTCAGTTCCTTATCTACAAAGGTCCCTACCAGCTCTAAATCTCTGATCCTAGCAAAGTTTTTTTTTTTTTTTTTCCTTTCAAAAAACCAAACCAAGCCAAAACAAAAAAACCTCAATGGGAGGTATTGATTTCAGCATTATTCAATGGGAGGTATAATTTTCTCTGGCGAACACACATTTGGAGTGCTCTCCCTCCATATCTTCCCTGGCTTCTCTAAGTTCCAGCTAAGAGATGTCTTCTAACAGGAAGTCTTTCTCAACTCCTCTTAATTCTAGTATATTTCTTCTTTTATTTCCCATTTATTCAAAATATAACCTGTGCATATTTGTTTGTCTCTTGTCTCCTCCATTAGACTGAGTTCTTTGAGGTTGAAGATTGCCCTTTCTTTCTTTTTTTTAATTCCCAGCACTTAACACAGTGCCCACCTGACATATAACAAGTGCTTAATAAGTGCTTTATTAAATATAAAAATTTTACTATACTTAATTTTACTAATTAATTATTAATAAATGCTGACTGGCTGCTGGTGTGAGCAGGAGGTCAATCCTGCCTAGGTAGGTGTTGGGAAAAGGAAGAAAGAAGGTAAATTGCTATTGAGTCACACTGAATGAACTCATTAACATCAAAGAAGGACCCATTTGGGCTGTCCATGAGTCATTGCCATTTGCTATCTGAAGATATCCCTTCTGTTGAGGGTGTAGCTACAGAACCCATGAATAAAGCAACAAAAAGCTTAAAAAGCTAGAAGCCTTGAGTGACCCAGAAGTGAAAAAGAACTATAACACTGTCTGATGAAGTTTCAGGGCAGTCCCCCTGCTTGCCAATGATTTTGGGAGAGAAAGTAATTGGTATCATCTACTAGAGGAAACTTAAATAATGAGAAGCAACAAGACCAGCCTTTGGATAGTGACATTGTTAAGGACTCATGATGATGACCGGAACAGAGTGGCAAATCACACGTCCAAAAGAATGAAATTCATAGTTTTTTTTTTTTCTTTTTGTTCTGATTCTTTCACAACAGGACAAATATGGAAAAAATGTTTTAAATGATTGTACATGCATAACTTATATCAAATTGCTTGCTCTCTTGGGGAGGTGGGAATTAAAGAAGGGAGGGGAAAAAAATTGGAACTCAAAATCTTACAAAAATGAATTTTGATAGGTAGTTGGAAAAAATAAATACTATTGAGAAGGAAAAAAAATAAAAACTCAAAAGAATGAGGATTAAACATGTTTCTTGGCTCCCATTGGGGAAATAATAGACTTAAAATGAAGAAAGTAGGGTATTACTAGACATGGTTGATCAATCAAGGTTACCTGCTGGCTGACTACCCTTGAAATCTCCCACTTTGTCCCTGTGAATCTGTCCAGATATAAGGGCAGAGACCCAGAGGTCTGGGCTCTTGATTGGGGAATTCATTGTACTGTTCATTCACTGTGAAGCCATAGGACTGAGAAGCCACATACTTTTATATCTGTTTGTAATGAAATGCCTAACTTATGATCCTTAAAGAGTTTGTGCTCTTTCTTGGTACCTCATCCATGATCCCCTCACAAAGTTTTATTTCATTGGTTTGTCTTTTTTAGTTGCTAAATTTGGAGATGAGGGTAGTGGGAGGAACAGGCTAAGAAAAGACAAAGGATATTTATGCTATGAGATATCACACTATTTAATATAACACTATTGAGTTGAATTTAAATTAGGCCAGAACCACACTATCAAAGAGAAAACGAAAAGATACCACATCATTTTCCTACTAAATATATATATATGTATGTATATGTATATATATATATGTATATATACACACACAATTTTTTTTATTCATCAGATAAGACCAGAGTTTTCTTGACTCCCTGTCCTTGAGTTCTCTGATTTCCTCTCCCCAAGTAATCTGATTAGTTCCAGCTCCTGGATGTAATTTCCTAACCTGAGGGCATAAAAGGTCCCACCTAAATGTGGTCAGTGTCTTTCACAGTTAGTAGTAGTCTGAGACCACTTGAGTTGCTATACCCCAATAAATGACTGACCAGACCTAAGCTAAGTGCCACTGTAGTATTGAAGTGTTTGGGCAAGATAAACCTTCTTTGTTCAAAGACTAATGAATACATCATTTCATCCCAACATCAAAACTGAATAGAATGAATAGAGATTATTTATTTTTTTGAAAGTCTGAAAAAATTCACAGGCTTTAACATGGATATAATTTCTGTATTTAAATCTTATTACTAAGTGATATGTTGTGTAATAAAATAATTTTTTAATTACTTTAAGAGGATAGAGATAGTGATTGAAAAAAAAAGTCTAATAGCCCCTGATTTAAATAAAGGGTAATAAGAAAAAGAGCACTGAAGGAAGGAGAATTACTGACAGAAATAAAATAAAACATAAAACATAGCTAAGGAAATAAATTTCAACCTTGTTCCTAACTAAAATCCTATTCATGGAAGTACTCTAAATCATAGAAACTGTCAAAGTCCCTAAAGGGAAGGGTGTAAGTAGGGAAGGGTCCAAGTACTCCACCCCCCAACAGATAAAAGTTCTTTCTTTGTCCTTTACAGTATATTCCCATGTTTTCAAGCCTTGTGAGTTTGAGAGTTTATAAGGGTGAGATGCTAGCCATCCTTGGAGAAATGCCAAATGCCAAAGTTGCTGGATTCCACATGAGCAAGTACAATGAGCCAAAAAAGGTATAGGTACCCAAAATATGTAAAAACCCTTCATGTCAGGACAGATATTCTGCCACAAGTTTTACAAAGGTGAAATCTGTTACAGCTGTTTCAAGAATAAAAGAATCCTTGGATGAAAGTGAATTATGCTCATGACTGGGGATCACAGGAAAATGTATTCCCTATAACAAGGTCCCAGGCCATATGTCCTAGAAATCCTGCCTTATACAATGGTAGAATAAAAAATGTATAGGCATACTCCATGGTATCCATGTGTCACACAGTTAACTGAAAGTGGGATCAAGATATCTGTAAGCTCACATAATTAGGAAATAGAAATAGAAATAGAAAGGATTCTGAGAAAATGGAGAAGTAGTTCAGAAACTTCCAGCTCTCCAAATTTCTTCCACAAAACAAACAGAAAGACAAAACATTGCCTCAAAGTAAATAAACACAGGGGAGAGGAGTTATCCTCCTAAAACAATTTGATAAGACCCTAGGAAAGGGATAGAGGTTTGGCCGGAATGAAGTACAAATACCTCCAGGCCAACTCTGCAGAATCAACAACAACCTCTGGAGGCAACTGGGTTGAGAGGCAGCTTCAGACTTAGAAATTTTCATCTTGCACTGGCGAGGGTCTGATGACTGAGTAGAAAAAGATTGAAGGACCTTCCACTATTGAGGATTGCAAGCACATCAGTACTGACCAGACATATCCTGGTTGCAGGGAGAAGGAGCTAGCACATATTTAGTGAATGCAGTAGTAAAGAGTCAAGGATCAATTCTGATGGACATGGTTCTCTTCAACAATGATGTGATTCAAACCAGTTGTTCAGCGATGAAGATAGTCATATACATCCAGAGAGAGGCCTGAGGGAACTGAGTGTGAACCACAACACAGCATTTTAATGTTTTCTGTGAATATTTCCCCGCATTTTGATTTCCTTCTTGGGTTGTTTTTTTTTTTTTTTCTTTCTTTTTCTCTCTTTCTAGATCTGATGTTTCTTGTGCAGTAAGATAACTGTATAGATATGTATACATATATTGGATTTGTCATATAATTTAACATATTTAGCATGTATTAGATTACCTATCATCTAGGGGTGGGGGTGGGGGGGAAGGAGGGGAAAAGCTTGGAACAAAACAAAAAAAAAGTTTTGCAAAGGCCAATGTAGAAAAATTACTCATATGTTTTGTAAATAAAAAGCTTTTAGTTAAAAAAAAAAAAAAAAAGAGGCAAGGACCCTGTTGGCTGCCAACACTTGCAGGAGAGCAGAGTTCCTGGTTTCATTCCTGGGGCAAAGAGGACAGCTGTAGTTCCCAAACAGAAGAGAGATTGTAGAGAGCAAGATTATGTGTAGGCCAGTATGGTTGGAGGCCCTAGCTGTGGTTTAGGAGTGGAAAAGAGAGTCCAAGTTTGGGCCCTGAGACAGACCTCAGAAAATGATAGTAAGAAGGACCTGAGGGTTTGGGGCATCATTCCCCATACCTCAGAACTACAACTTTATTACAATAATAATTGCTAAAAACCAAAAAAATAAAAATAAAAATTAGTAAGAAAAGGAGAAAGAACTTAATCATAGATAGTTTCTATGGAGATAGAAAAGATCTGGTCATATTCAGAGGAAGATAAAGGAGTTTAAAAATACACATTTTTTTTTCAATGAGAAATATCAAATGGTCCTAAGCACAAAATGAATTCTTGGAAGAATTGAAAAAGAACTTTTAAAAATCAAATATGAGAGATCAAGGAAAAATTAGGGGAAAAAATAAGAGCAAATCCAATAAAATCAAGAAAATTATGAAAACCAACTGGAGTTAAAGAATCAAAAACTTAAGGAGAAAATAATTCCTTGAAAACTAGAATTGAGCAAGGGGAAGCTAATGACATACTAAGAGACCAAGGTAAAAATCAAAAGAATAAAAAAATAGAAGAGAAAGTGAAACATTTCATCAGAAAAACATTTGATCTGGAGAATATATCAAGGAAAAATAATATAAGAATAATTGAGCTACTTGAAAATTATGATTAAAAAAGAATTTTGATACAATATTGCAAGAAATTATCAAGGAAATTTTCTCTGAACTTTTAGAACAAGAAGGAAAAATAGAAGTAGAAAAAAAAAATCCACCAATCACCATCTGAAGTATATCTGAGTAGGAAACTTACAGGAATATTATAACTAAGTTTCAAAGCTCTCAGGTTAAGGAGAAAATATTGGAAGAAACAAGAAAAAAAAAACAATTTAAATTGTTACAATAAGTGCTACAATAAGAATTACACAAGATTTAACAGCTACTACTTGAAAGACCATAGATATTGGAATACTATATTCCATAGAATAAAAGAGTTGGGTTTACGACCAAGATAACTTACATAACTAAATTAAGTATAATCCTGTATGAAAAATAAATGAATATTTAATAAACTCAAAGACTTTCAGATCTTTGTGACAACTCCCCCCCCCCCCAAGAACTTAAAGAAAAATGCAACATATAACATCCAGGAGAACTATAAGGTCAACATTAAAGAGCAATCATAAGAGACTCAATAATGTCAAATTATTCACTTCATATATATATAATATTAGCAGTACTCTTGTGATTGTCATCCCTATTTGGGTAGTTTGAAAGAAAGACATAGTGTGAACTTAGTGTGATGAGGTAATTCTAAAAATATAAACTGAAGGGAGAGATTAAAAGGAGTAATTACTTCATAAAAATGATGTATAAAAGGAAATATTAACAGAGAAGAAGCTAGTAGGGAGGAAGGCAGGTTGTACTGGAATTTTACTCTCATTGGAAAAGGGTTACAGAGAGAACAATATATGTGTATGTAGATGTGTATATATGTATGTATGTATATGTGTTTGTACACATACATATGTACATATATATGAATATAAAAGTCTTCTAAATTCAGAAAGAGACAAGATAGCAAAGGAATAGGATAGGAGAAAATGAGGAAGGGACTCTTAGAAAGATGGGAAGGTTAAGGAATAATAGGGCAAGTTAATAGGTAGAAGTAAAGCAAAGAAGTGAGAAGGGATACTATAAATAGGGTGGAAAGGATAATGAGGAAAAATAGGAAAAAGGAAAATAAACAAGTAATTGTAACTTTGAATGAGACAAATTTACCCAAAAAATGGAAATGGAAAGCAAATTAAAATTTTGAATTTAACAATATGTTGCTGGAGCAGCTAGATTGCACAGAAGGGAGAACAGTGGCCCTGGAGTCAGGAGGATCTGAGTTCAAATGTGATCAGATATTTACTACTTTCTAGCTATGCAACCCTGGGCAAGTTACTTAACCCCAATTGTCTTGCCAAAAACAAAACCAATATGTTACTTTCAGGAAACATAAAAATGAGAGATACACACGAAGATAAAATAAAGGGCAGTAGTAGAATTTAGTATGTAAAAAAAAAGCAGGGATAGTAATCATGATCTTAAGCAAAGTTAAAATAGATTTAATCAAAAGTGAAAAAAATAGAAAAATTAAAATCTGTATCAGCAATATCATTCAATATTGTTTTAGACCACTTAAAATACCTAGATAGTTTAAAATACTTGATCACATACCTGCCAAAAATGACAAAGGAACTACATGAACAAATTTAAAACACTTTTTATACAAATAAACTCAAATCTAAATAATTGAAGTAATATTTATTGTTCATGGGAAAGTAAAGCCAATATAATTTTTAAATGGAAATTTTACCTGATTTTTTCTTCAAAGTCATCCCAAATAAATTACTAAAAAATTATTTTACTGAATGGGAAAAAAAAATTAACAAAGTTCATTTGGAAGAACAAAAGATCAGGAACTTCAAAGAAACCAGGAGGAAAAGATGTAAAGGAAGTAGATTCAAGCTATCAGAACTTAAACTGTGTTATAAGATAACATTGTTGAAGAATAAAAAGGATAATTTTTATTAAATTAAAATTTTCTTACATAAATAAAACCAATGTAGCCAAGAATAGAAGGAAAACAAAAAATTGAGGGGGAAAAAAAAACTTTCATAGACAATCTCTCAGGTAGGATATGACTAGGTTGGAATATTGCTGTGGTATAGGAAATGATGAGCTCATTGATTTAGAAAAACATGTAAAGACTTGGACTTATGAAGGAAGATACTGTCCATATTGAGAGAAACAGAAGATAGGAAGAAATAAGGATACTGTAGTTTTATGTGTATGTATGAGTGTACATGTGTATATGTGTATGTTTATAGATATCTATGTGTATGTACATATATATCAACACTTAATTGTAGCTTTCTTTAGGGTAATGGAGGGAGAAGGAAAAATAAAGTAAATAGTACATAACAGAGAATAAAAGAAAACCCAAAGGGAAGCTAAGAAAAGCTAGGCAACTTTGAAAACAACCTACAGTATTTCTTATAAAGGCTTTCTATATAATAAAAAATAGAAATTTATTATTTTATATTAAATCCTCTTATGGTCTGCTGTGTTGCATGTGTACATGACATTTTCTTTTTATTTATTTTCTCATTTTATATTCATAATTAAAATAAATAATTTTAAAAAGGAATTAGAAATAGAATTTTGAAATTGGCCCTAAATGCTATTCTCTTGGTGGGGAAAAACTGAGGAGTCACCAACTTTCCAAATTTCCATATGATTAGTCCAATATTCATTATAAGAACACAAGTTGTATTTTGTATATATAATTAAATTTTCATATATACATCTGGAAAACTATAAGCCCGTGACTGTTAAGACAAGATCTAAGAAAGAATGCTTAAGGGACAATACCATTTAATATTGAATATGCAGATATTTTAAATCTCTATGGGATTACCTGATAGATTACATTTATATCCATTTCTCTTTCATCAAGAGTGATGATATTAGAAAAAGAATTTGAGTGCTAGTGTATCAAATATACCATGAGATGATGTTTGATGATGGTTTTTTGAGGTAGGGTTGAGGAGAAGGTGTGTTTAGCTCTGAGCAAATATTTCAGTGCTTTAGGAAACTGCCTAATATTAAAAAATGCAGAGCATAGACTGGCAGCATGCCAGTAAACTTCAAGGAGAGTTGGGTTCAAGTGTTAGCTGTGACATATACTGCTGTTATCCTTAGGACCACAACTTAACCTGTAAGTGCTCCAGGAAAACCTTTCAAAAGCAAACTAAGTGGTCCAATGGATAGGGTTCTGGACCTGGAATCAGAAAGATGTGAAATCCAATTCCTACCTTAGAAACTTACTAGCCGTGTAATTGTGGCCAACTCACAACCTGTTGCCTCAGCTTTTTCAACTCTAAAATGGGAATAATAATAGCACCTACCTTCCAATAATGTTTTGATGATCAAGTGGGATAATATTTGTAAAATGTTTAACACAAAATGTGGAATATAATAGGTCCTTTGTAAATATTAGCTATCATTAGTACCATAAATCATAGAGTAGTTGTCAATCATCATTGATAGTAGGAGCTTCCCCAGTTGAAGGGCTTCCTGAAGCAGCTTCCAACAAAGCCAAGACTAAAACAGAATTTTAAAATCTTCCCTAAATCCAGTAGAGACTCTCCTTGATATAATCAGAGGACCTGAAGGAACATTGAAAAGTGGAGTCACTTGGACAACTACTTCTGTTAGAAATGTATTTCCTATTAGAAAAAAATCCCTCTTGGCATATATACCTTTGCCATCATTCCTCAGCAGTCTCATTTTCTGCCAATGATGAAGGCATCCTGCATTTTCTGGGGCTAAATTACGGAAACAGAGGATGACTTCACTGAAGTAATCACAAAAGTTTAATCACATGAACCTCTGGGCTGCATCAGAACAAAAAGGAAGACAAGGAAGAAACAAAGAATCAAAGCATCATATGTGCTTTTTTTGTTTTCCAGAAGGAGAAAGCTGTGATTACAGAAAAGGAACAATGGGAACCTGGAGTCAGCAGCAATTGCATATGGATATTTTTCTGCTGAAATTTCCTTGTCTCTATTGTCTAGAATTGCTACTGGGCCAGGAAAGTCCTGAGATGATACATACTCTTGTTTTTTTTTGCCAAAAGGCCCCTCTCAGCTCTGGATTCTTGCACATTGTGCATGGAGAGCTTAAATTCAAATGGAAACGGTTAAGCTCCTTTTCTCACACTCTTTGGCTGTTTACATTCATGTACCTGACCCCTCCTCCCACCCCCCCCCACATAAAAATTTACTTTAAGCTTAAGAATTGACTCATCTATGCAAAGAAAGGAAAATAGAAAGGTATTCAATGCACAATGTAATTCATTTGTGGGATAAGTATTTCTATGAAGAAATAAAAGCTTAACACAGAAGGGGTCTCACAAGTGGGTACTGACACAAAAAATTAAACAAACAGTAGCAATAATTACTCTATTTGAGGTCTGACAATAACTTCAAAATATAAAGAATTTGCTAGAACTCCAGAATATGCATTTTACATTTCACCTTGGATCTGCACTGGCAAACTCATAGTAGATAATTTCTAGCAAGCCAAGCCAGGAATCAGGTTGATCTTCTTTCTACAGGTCATATTTTACAAACATAGTGGGGTACTTGTCAAGGGCTTCTTTCCAGGTGCAGCCAGCATGACTGAGAACCCAAGATCACCAGTCAAATTCATGGGATCACCTCCAAGCCTGAGCATGTGCATTTCAAATTCAACGTTTAGGATCAGGAAAGAAACACAAAATAAAAGAGGTAGTCAGAGGTACAGGTTAAAGTTCTCTCAGTTGAGCTTCCCTGCCCTAGCTGCCATAGGGAAAAACTCAAATGTGCTATGGGAAAAGGAGAAGAGTCATCCCTCTACCACACCTCACAAAAAAATCCCAAGGTTACGAGATTCTATCTAGAGGGTGGAAGGAAAAGAGACATAGAAATGGAATTATTCCTTTTTTTTTTTTAAGTCTTCTGAGTAATTCAACTCTTCCTTCTCCATGGCCAATAAAAGGCCTGATTCATTATCTCTATAGTACCTGAACTAGTACATGGTGAGCCAGAAGCAGCCAGAGTAGTTCTTTGCATACTCTGTTACAAATACACTGGCTGATTGGACATTTGTGAAGTATGAAGCTTCTCCAACAATATGAGAAGGCTTAAAGCTAAATGATATGGCAGATCTACACTTTAGGAAAATAATTTTGGCAGCTTCATGGAAGATGGGTAGGAGATGAGTCAGGGAGAGCAATAATTAGGAGTCTATTGCAATAGAATAGGTAAAAGGTATTGAAGACTTGACTTAAAAAGGTATCTATGTGAGAAGAGAAAAGGGTATGGATGTGAGAGATATTGGTGAGATAGAGTTGACAAAATAGGAAATGGATTAGATAGGTGGGGCAAGGAAGAGTAAGGAATCAGGGATGACTCTGAGGTTGCAAACCTGGGTGATTAAAAGGATATTTTTAACAGAAATAAAATAGTTCAGAAGAGGAGAGGGTGTGGGAAGAAAAATAATGAGTTCTGTTTGTAAGCATGCTGAGTTTGAGATGTCAGTAGGATGTCTTGATTGAAATATTCAATAAGTAGTTGATGATATGGGATTGTAGCTCAGAAGAGAGCAATAGGCTGATACATAAATTTGGGAGTCATCTGCATAGATGTGATAAATAAAAGCATGGGAGCTGATACCAAAGGATCTACCCCCCCAACCCAAACCTCAGTAAAACCCAATAGACTGGTATTCACCTAGATTAGATTCTTTTTACTCTTTAATTGGGAATTATGCTTCCCCAGGTGAGTGGGATCTGAACAAGATTAGGAAAATGTTAAGTACAATCACATTATTAGGACTATTCCTAAGAAGCTGATTTGACCTAGTGGAGAATGAGGAAACAGGAAGGTTAAAAAAAAACCTGGATTCCTTCATAGTAATTGGTTATTAATATAATTTCTCTCATATGTATTCAATAAATGCTTGTTGACTGACTGATTCTATGTTCTCACAAAACTGAATTGTTCTTAAAATTCAATACCCCATTTTTCATTGATATGCATTTGTGTAAACTGCTCCCCCTGTCCTTTCTCTTCATGTTTATTTCTCTAAACTCTGGTCTTCCTTCAAAGCTCAGCTCAAATATTCCCCTAATCTGTGAAGTCTAAATCAATGTTGAACATTCAAAAATTTTCCTCTACCAACTGACTCTTTTTCGGACAGATTACCTTCATCCCAGAAACTGCAGCTTCATAAGATACATCATGGAAAATACATTCTCAACAGGTTGCCTGAGGACACCCTGACTTTGGCACATTACCTGAAAAGGTCTCAAAGGAGGAAAGAATGAGGTATCTTTCCTAGCATCTGATCAGAGTCCCTGGGATGGTGATGGAAGGAAATTCCTAAAATACATAAAGCCCAAGTATAATCTCTAGGATGCTTTTTCAAAGGGTCCCTGAAATTCCCTTAGCCAAGGTCAGATCCCACTGTCTCTGGGAGGCTAGTGGCACTGGCTTTCAACTTTCAATGTGCTCTGAAGATGGATGGAATAAGCATCTTCTTACATGTATTCAGCCTTTACTTAGTGTTCATAGTTTGTGTTTTGATGGCTCAAGATAAGTATAAATACAGTTGTTTCTGTTCTAGTCAGAAACTCTGAAGGTCTTCCCCTCCCAGACAGATTCTTTTGAGGGGTCAAACTAGACCAATTTTTTAACCTCAATTCTTAGCCAACTTTTAATCACTAAATTGGATGGTGCCTCAAACAGACCTGTGAAGGATCTTAGATTAAAAAAGTTAAGGTCTCTCACTGAATCTGGGTCATCACCAGTTGCCCTGACCTGTGAGTTGCCTTTAGACGCTAGAAGAGAGAGTGAGGCTGATGGCTTTCTGCAATTCTGCCTCACTTAAATCCAATTTACTTCCAAGTCAAGACTTCACCTTCCTGATGTCATTGGTTCTCTTTGAAAAAAGATGAACAACAAAAAACTTTTATTTTACATTTTTAGCCAGTCACCAGTCAGGTAAGGACTTCAGAGGAAGAACAGGTCTATTTACTGTGAATCCTACCCATTAATCACCCAAGGAGGTCTTTTCTTTATAGCAGTCAGATCAGGATCACTTTCTTCTTTTTTTTTATTAAAGCTTTTTTATTTACATGGGTAATTTTTCAAAACTGACCCTTGCAAAGCCTTCTATTCCAAATTATCCCCTCCTTCCCTCCAACCTCTCACCTAGATGGCAGGTAGTCCAATATATGTTAAATATGTTAAATCCAATATATGTGTACATATTTATACAGTTATCTTGCTACACAAGAAAAATCAGATCAAGAAGGAAAACAAAAGTGAGAAAGAAAACAAAATAAATGCAAGCAAACAACAAAGAGAGTGAGAATGCTATTTTATGATCCACACAATTGCCACGGTCCTCTCTCTGGGTGTAGATGGCTCTCTTCATCACCGAATAATTGGAATTGGTTTGAATCATCTCATTGTTGAAGACAGCAACGAAGGATCGCTTTCTGATATTGCTTTCCTACTCTGGACCTAAAAGTCCTGGCCCATGAAAAATACAGAAAAATAATTCCAAGTTCACTAGCAGGTGCTCAGAGTGAAGTGGAGTGTTTTCCTATTCAAATGAGTATAAAAATAAACTTAATAGTGAAAAAGGTTAGCAGGTGTGAAAATAATCCTTTTAATTTGCAAATGTTGTACAAATGATTACTTACCAAATTAGATGGAAAAGTTGAATGAGGAAACTAATTTGTTATTAAAGACCCTATACTACTTTGACAAACCAACCTTTTTTCCAATAGTTTTCCCAACATGATGAAAACTTGAATATATATATTCATTTCATTCTTACTAGATTTCCTGGTGTGAAGATAAATTATCTCAGTAAAAACCTGTTAATGAATGAATGTTCCAAACTGCTCAGAGCATACATGATAATTAATACTTGCTAACAAGCAAAATATACATGATAGTAATCACAGTGAATGTACAAGATAGAACATTGGTAACTGGTATCTTTTTTAGTACATTGCTCACTTCAAGCATCAGTTTTGTACTGATACAATTTCCACTTGGGAGTTAATTTTTTAAATTATTTTTAATAATTAATTTAAATATTAATAAAATATTAAAAATAATTTAAATATTTAAGGAACAGCTGGTGGCACGGTGGTTAGAGCACCACTCTGGCATCCGGAATACCTGAATTCAAATCCAACCTCTAACAATTACTAACTGGGTGACCTGTACAAGCCATTTAATCCCAATTGCCTCCAAAATAATAATCATTATTATTACTTTTAAAAAGGAAATTAAGAGTGTATTAATAATGGGTTGGCAACATGGTATAATGAGGAAAGACCCCTGTGGAGTCAGTAGAACAGGATTCAAGTTCTGTTTCAGCTACTGAAATGGACACTGGGTAAAATGGATGGGCACTCATGAGACTGAGAATGTTACCTCTGCTTGAGCTCTGTTAGGAGAACTATGCCATCAGTTCTTTACTCCCCAATGCAGGTGATATCTCTTGTTCCAAGATGCTGACCCACAAGGCCTCCAGATGTCCTAGTTTATCTGTTATCTATAGCCAAAGATCTTGACTACTAAACGAATATAGAACTTAAAGGAAAGTTGCCTCCCTGTTACACTTCACCGCCTGCCTGGGAAAGGAATTTTTAATGTGATAAATGTTTCTAAACATTCTTGTGATTTTCTCTCATAAATATGTGTCTCTCAAACCCTTGGACACTGGCTCCCTAGTCTTGCATTGGTGGGATTCAGTTGCTGGCCAGCTAATAAACGCTCTTAAAATCCAATTATTTTGGCTGTCCTGTATTTTCTCTCACCTGGGCATTTCACTGGAGGCCCAGTGATTTAGCCTTTGGCCTGGTTTGACAGCCAGTCCATCTCCCTGGAGGGCAAGGGAGATTACAGGGGTGACCAACAAGAGACGTTCCTCGGCCTGGACTCTAGTAATCTCCTTCTTCGGACCGGGAGAGTGAGACCCAAATTTATTCAAATTGGCACTGAGCGTTGGAAAACCGGTTCTGGTCCTGGTGAGTACTCTGGATTGCAGGTGGGTATGCTGGATGCAGCATCAAATACCCTCTACCAGCCTCCATGGTACGCCACTGGAGTGCCCTGGTTTTCTGCCTGGTTTGTCTACCTTTGTGTTCCAGAACTGTTTGTCTATTTGTCTCTTTGTGTTTTGAGTGTGGTGGTATCTACTGAAATGGGAGATTCTGAGTCTGTGGCTCTTCAAGGGGGAGGGCCCTTGATGTACTTTTTGAAAAACTTTAAATAGAATTTCAAAAAACTGCTTGTGGTTTTTAATTTCTTATTGGAGTTGAGTGTTTGCACTGATTTGAAAGGAATAGAAAAGTTTGGCTATCTTTAAAACTCTGGAAGAGAAGGGTTGTTTTTTTTTTTCTCTCCCAAAAGCCTGATTGGGATTGCAGCTCTCCATGGGGTAAGGTAAGCAGTTTAAAATATGTGTGTGTATGTGTATATGCATGTACACTCATACCCAAATGGTTATTCAGTTTGCCTGCAACATTCAATTGGAATCTAGGAAACTAACTAAACTAGGAAAAAGCCATATCCATATGGGCTTATTGGTTTTTATAATTACTGTTGCCTTGTACATGCTAGATTGTTTATCCTGGGTATAAGATCTTAGAAATTTGTTTGAATATTGAACCATTAATATTGAAAAAAAAGAAAAATTTCTAAAAGCTGTATTTGATTTGATTCAGTTTAATAATAGCTTGTTTAAAAAAAGTTCTGATAACTTATGTTACCTTCTGACACATATTGGGTAATTGGTAAATGTAAGTTATACTTTAAATTTTGTCAAGTTTACATGTTCAAAATTAAACATGTGTGTGAGTTTTATGAAATTATTTAGCTATTCACTATATTGTGAATCTTAAAGGTTTTGAAGGAAAAGAAAAGATAAGGAAAGGAGGAAAGAGATGAGTTTACGTGGATGGGATAAGGAAGATTGATTTGTAGAAACAAATGACAGTTTGAATGATTTCAGAAAGGAATTGAGAGAGAGGAATAAGAGACAGTATCAGGAAAGTATTTGGAAGGAGAGAGAGAGAGAGAAGGAAAAGGCAGGTAGCAAGAAAGAGAAGAGGATGTGAAGAAGAGAAAAAGACAAGTCTTTTAATGGAAGGAACATTTGTTTGGAGAAAGAAAATATACTGGCTGTCTAAATCCTGAGAAGGATTTGGCAACCTAAAAGTTAATTAAGGAAAATAAAAGTTGAGTGGAGGAAGGAGAAATGGGAAGGTTCTTTCTCAAAGGGTGAAGATTTAATTCCCCCCACCGCTTTCAGCTGCTTCTTTAGAAACGGAGATAAACTTAGCTATTTGTTTACTTCGGTGCATGATTGTCTCCTTGTTTAAGAAATATAATAACAAATGTGATCTATAATTTGGTAGGATTATTTCCAAAGGTTTAATTGATATATTTTTAAGAATCTTTCAGATTCTTTTATGTGGAATTAGGATATTCTCTATGAGTTTTAATTGATTGTATTGAGTCATCTTAAAGTTGTACCCTTTTATTAAAGGGACTCTGAGAATAATGGTTTTTGCCTTTTGTCCCTTTGAAAATGTTTCTGTTCTGGACAATATGCAATTTAGAATTTTTTTTATGTATTGGGTATTTTAAAAGCAAAATGATTTGTAATATTCACCTCATGAAACATCTACTTAGATATGAAAGATAAGTCCCAGAATGTTCATGGGACAAATCTCTTACTGTTATCAATATAAGGTCATGGTAAATGCCTATTTGGGATTCATCTGAAGCTTTAGTTAATGGAATTTGTTATTGGAGGTAAAACTTCTTGGGCCTGTAGCTAATATTATTTAGGACTTTTAAAGCTCCACCTTCTGAAAGTTACTGGGAAAATTACCTGGAGTAAAACTATTATATCCTGTGTCCTGTATGTGCTGAAGAATCAGTTTTGATTGATTATTTTATGGTATAGTCATGTCCTTGTTTTTCCTCCTGTGACTGATTTCTATGATCAAAGCAATAGTCAATAGACATCATTAATGCATTTCAATTATGTCATACCTTGCTGTTTCCAATCTGATTTTCTGTAATTATTATATCTTAAATACTTAGGCACATGAGTATTTAGCCTGGGTATCTATCTGTTAATAGATATTTGGGTCTGTAGTATTCTGGTTTTTAAAGGTTTCTAAATAATGAGAGAACAATTGGCATAGTTGTCTGAGAGACCTAACTGCTATTTTGTTTATAGAAACTACAGCTGACAGCCGTTTGTCTGTCCTGTGAGACAAACTTGTCTCCTTACATGGGAAGCTGCTGACCAGTCCATACTGGCTTCTCCACATTTTGTGAACCAGTCCTATCTCAGACTGTTCTAACCTTTATTTGTTAGATTTGGTTTTTTGGTCTAGATTTTGGTCAAGTTACAGGCTTACCGACCTGCTTCTGAATCAAGATCACTGCCTGCTTTCACCATACCCAACCCCTCCCTGGACAAGGAGTCAACTTCGCCCCTCTCAGCAGGAAGCAGTTTTTAAAGAGACATCACCCCTGCTCCTAAATGGACTTTATGCCTTCTTAATTTGAGGGGAACTGAGGGTGACTGATGACTGATTGTTAAACTTTGATTGTGTATTACTGTATAATACTGATTGGGTTCCCTATTGCTTTATTTTGGATTTAAGGATGGAAAATGTTGGGTTAAGATTTTGGGTGACTTACTGTAATGGATAGTATATATCTGCATTATCTAATTGATCACAATGTTCCCTTTGGGATATGTAATTATTTGAGGGATCTTGAGTTTCAGAGTGGAAAACCCCTACTATACCTGTCTGTTATATCTCAAGTTATATGACTTGACAACTAGAGCTCTATTTACTCTTCCTTGGATGATTCCTTTGGTGGGAAAAAATAATAATAATAAAAGGGGGAGAGGAATGAGAAATAGTAATCAGGAAAGCTAGTAAATTTCCCCCCAAAATACTTGAAAGAATGGGAACTACTAGTGCCCCTAGTTTCCTATTCATTTGGCCTTAGGCACTTCTGTCCCATCCCCAACCCACCAGTTTAAATAGGAAGGCCTTACATCAGTCCATTTTTCGTTTCTTCTGCCTACTTGGTTTATTATTTAAACCCCAATTGGACTGTGATTGCTGGTTCTGCTTTAACTTTGAACCCCTTTATTCTGTTGCAATTACCCTAGCAGACTCAGTTTCTGGGACCATTTTCTGATTCCTGGCAGTCTCTCTGATCCACTTCTTCAGTCCTGTAACCCCAGTTACTTAATTAACATTTCAGCATCCTCTGTTGCAATGTGAGTATTATGCCTCTGAGTTCGTGGGTGCCTGCCTTGATGGTCCAAGTGTGCACAGTCTGACACTCTGATCTGAAGCAGCGTTCCCCAGCCGTCTGTTCTTCTGGGCGGGGACAGGTGGCGCAATTTCGGGCCTCACCCTTACCCCTTGGAGACCCTTGGAGTCTCTGATGACCTATGCAGCCCTAGAGGGGCTAACACAGCTGCCTTGGGTGCTGCTGCTCCCTTTGCAAGCAGAGGCAAGTGCTCAAACTACTGAAGACCTAACACTGAACTGCCCATCTCAAATTGGATTCCTTGGCTGAGATGGAGCTCCAGAACGGCAGAGGACTTGACAAGTTTGCAAAAGAGAGGACTATGGAAGGCTGTTAACAACTCTGGGGCTATCAGGGAGAGACTTGCCCTCACTGTAGGTCCTTGCACCTTTTCTAGTTTTATTTTAGTTTATCTGCTCCTGATGGGTTGGTCAAAATTATGGTGCTGAGACCTTCCAGGTATCTGGGGAAGGTGATTCCATGATTTGACGATTCAGGAGAGAGGATGTGGAATGTTGTGCCTCAGTTCCCATGTCTCCATTTTCCTCAGTTGTTCTGTCTCAGTTTCCCAATTGTTCTGCTTGGTGGAAAACCCCTTGTATCAGTGAATATACTTTAACTCTGGAAGAATCCCTCGAGCTTTGTTTACTGGTATACGTGCTCCCTCAGGTTTATCTGTATTCTGAGGAAGGGGCTGAAGAACATTTTGGTTTGTTGGGCAGGGCAAAGAGGGCTGCTCCTATTCTTGTTCCCCTGCTAGTAGGACTCAGAATAGCAGGTTCCACTGCTGTTGGGATGGCTGCCCTAATCCATGGTGACAACCAGTTGTCAGCTTTAGGCTCCTATGTGGACAAGGACTTAAAGGACCTGGAAAGTCAAATAGTCTTCCTGGAGAGCTCCTTAAACTCCTTGGCAGAAGAAGTCCTATAAAATCATCGGGGCCTGGATTTACTCTATCTTAAACAGAGAGGGCTATGTATGGCCCTCAGGAAGCTTGCTATTTTTATGCTAACAATTCAGGAGTTGTGAGGGGCTCCTTATCCAGTGTCAGGAAACAATTGAGGAACAAGAAACAGCCTAATGGCAATCCATGTCCTGCTATCAGTCTCTTTTTAATTGGTCTTCCTGGATGACCTCCCTTTATAACCTCCCTGATAGGCCCCCTGGCCCTATTTCTGCTAGCCCTACTGGTCGCCCCTTGATTAACTGTTTAACCACATACATCAGGAGAAGAATCCAGGCAGTTAAGCTGTTTGTTGCTAAAACCACTTATTCCCCTCTGGCCTCTGATGAGTCCAGCTTCTGACCAGTTACAAAGAAAAGGGGGGAGTGAAATGGACACTGTGGGTAAAATGGATGCTGCCCCTGAAACTGCTTGGGCACTCATGAGACTGTGACAATGTTTCCTCTGCTTGAACTCTGTCAGAAGAACTGTGCCACCAGTTCTTTATTCACCAATGTAGGTGATAACTCCTGTTTCCAAACGCTGGCTCACAAGGCTTCCAGATGTACTGTGTTATCTTTTACCAAAGACCTTGATTACTTAACGAATGTAGAACTTAAAGAAATGCTGCCTCCCTGTTACACTTCTCCACCTGCCTAGGAAAGGAATTTTTGTGTGATAAATGTTTCTAAACATTCTTGTGATTTTCTCCCATAAATGCATGTCCCTAAAACTCCTCGGGACTGACCCCCTAGTCTTGCACTGGTGGGGTTCAGTCACTGGCCAACTAATAAACACTCTTAAAATCCAATTATTTGGGCTGTCCTGTATTTTCTCCTGCCTGGGCATTTCACTACTTACTACATGACCCTAAGCAAAGCACTTAATTTTTCTAGGCCTCTCAGAAAAATGAGAATGCTAGACCACATATACTTATGAACTGTCAACCAGATGTGTACTTTCTCATATAAAATTGGTGAGAATAATCTACATGTACACTAAGGGCATCCTTATGAGGATAATAAAGGGATCCAACACCTTCGGTTTTTCTTTTCTTTTTTTTTTATTGTGAACTTAATTACCATCAAGAAACACAAACATTTCAATATTTTAAAAAAAAGCAAAAACAAAAAAGAGGGTTGAATTTGAAATGGTGAGTTTGTATAGTTTTTTTTTTTTAAATTACATACAAATTTAGCAAAACTGTAACAAAAATGTCCTTTTTTTGTTTAGTTATTTCAGTTGTGTCCAATTTTCTGTGACTCTATTTGGGGTTTTCTTACCATTTTCTTCTCCAATTCTTTTTATAGATGAGGAACTGAGGAAAACAGAATTTACTGACTTGCCCAGGGTCACATAGAAAGTGTCTAAGGCTAGATTTGAACTCAGGAAGATGTTTTTCTAATTCCAGTCTGGTACTCTAGCCACTGTGTCACAGAGGCTACATCTTTGCAATTGGGGGGTAATGTAAAAATATAATGTTACACTGCTTGTTTGCTGATGCTATTCTGCCCCATCTCTCCTCTGGACTTACTCCCCCCCAGCAGGCACCATGGGTGGCAGGTTGAAGTTCCTCCAAAGGGCAGCTGCTACAACTACTCTTAAGAGTTTTGGGGGTAACCATTGTGACTCCTTCTACTACTATAATTCCTGAGCTCTCACTAGTGAGCTTCCCATCAACAATTAGCCAGCTGACTCAACTTTTTTTTCTTTTTTGCTGAGGCAGTTAGGGTTAAGTGACTTGCCCAAGGTCACACAGCTAGGAAGTGCTAAGTGTCTGAGGCCAGATTTGAACACAGGTTGTCTTGACTTCAGGGCTGGTGCTCTGCTGCACCACCTAGCTGCCCCTCAACTCTTTTTTCTTTTAAAAATTTTCAACATTTTATTTTTCCTGTTACATGTGAAAACAATGTTTAACATTCATTTTAAATGTTAAAAAATATTCTCTTCTGCCACCTCCCGTATAGAAGGCAAGCAATTTGACATAGTTTACACATGTGTAGTCATGCAAAACATTTCCATATTAGTCATGTTGTGAAAGAAAACATAGACAAAAAACCTTCAAGAAAAAATAAAGTAAAAATAAAAGTATGCTTCAGTCTGTATTCAGAACCAACAGTTCTTTCTCTGAGGATGGAAAGCATTTTTCATCATAAATCCTTCAGAACTGTCTTGGATTATTATATTGCTAAGAACATCTAAGTCATTCACAGATGATCTTAAAATATTGCTGTTACTTTGTACACAGTGCATGTCACTTTGTATCAGCTCATAGAAGTCTCTGCCCGTTTTTCTGAAAGCAACGTGCTCATCATTTCTTAAAAGCACAATGATATTCCATTATAATCACATAACACATTTTGTTCATTCAATCCCCAAGTTGATGGACATGTCCTCAGTTTACAATTCCTTGCCTTGAAAAGAGCTGCTATAAATGTTTGTACAGATAGATCCTTTTTCTTTTTGTTTTTTATCTCTTTTGGGCTATAGACCTAATAATGGTATTGCTGGGTCAAAGGATATGTGCATAGTTTTATAATTCCTTGGGTGTAGTTCCAAATTCTACACAATGGCTGAATCAGTTTATAACTCCACCAATAGTGCATTAATGTGTCATTTTCCCTATGTGCCCTATGTTTTGTCCCATTTTCCTTTTCTGTCTTATTAGCCATTCTAATATATGACATAGTACTTCAAAATTGTTTTGATTTGTATTTCTTCAATCAATAGTGAGTTTTTTCATGACTATATATAGTTTTGCTTATTTCATCTGAAAACTGTTTTTACTTTTTGTATACCACATTAATGACAGGTGTTTGAATCAAAATTTTATGTTTCTATTGTCACTGTGGCAAAAATAATTTGCTATAGAATTGTTGGCAGCTCTGGTCTTGTTTGCATTTTTGAGTTGTCTTCCTTTCACTTTTAAAAGCTTTCAGGATAATCAAGTTTAGTTGAATTTCACATCAAATTATTAATAGATTCATTTTCTTTATCATAGCTTTTTGCTATTTATTTAGGAAGGGAATATCAATTATAATTTTCTATAACACATAAAAAACTTGATAATTCTAAATATGTTTGCCACATTTTCTCCTTCTCAAGGAGATATAATAAAGTACTTCTTTGAAAGAAAAGCGAAGGAGGAGGTTTCTGGGCATTTTCTTGCATATACATATACATATGCATATATATACACACACACATACACACATATATAAATGCCAAACTCTTATAGGATGTGGTAATATCAGAGTCAATGTCTTTTTGTTTACCTATGTTCCATTTTTCAGCATCAATAGTTTGTTCAAATAAGGTAAGCTAAAACTAATGTAACTGCACCTAATATCGTCTTTTTGTGTTTAAATTTTTTTAAAATTCTTGACTCGATCTAACTAGTTAATCTAACTAGTTAATGATCTAAATACACAAAACTGATTCAGAAATGTCACTTTTTAAACTAGTCATGTCTTATTTTAAAAAGTATAGTTATCCTATACATATATTCAATTTCTTAAGTATTCTAACATAATTATCATGTAGTAGATATCCTGCCATCTAGGGGAGGGGTGGGGAGTAGGGGGGAAAAATTTGTAACAGAAAGCTTTGTAAGGGTTAATGTTTAGGAATTACCCATACATATGTTTTGCAAATAAAAAGTATTAATAAAGAAAAAAAAAGTATAGTTGTCTTGATATTTTTTGGCCATGTAAATCTTACTCCATTGCCTCTTTGTAACATGGAATTAATCCCTGGAGTTTTCATGGCTATGCCAGAAATCCTCAAATTCTTATATGTTCTATCAAGTTTGAGTGGCATCAAGCCCTATTCTTTGAAGACTATTATAAAGTTAGGAAAAGCTCATAAGCAATATCTTGACACTTAGGATTTCTATGCCCATGATGATCCATTAAATGAAGGGGGATGGGGGGAAGCTTCAGTTATATCTTATGTGATCTATCAGATCATCCAAATGTTTCAACATGTAATATGAAAAAAATGGAGTTATTTTAATTAAATTACTACTAAGGTTAGTTGTAAGAATTAGTACTAGGGGGGCAGAGCCAAGATGGCGAACTGCAGACAGCATTCTCTGTGAACTCCTGAGACCTTCCCTCAAACCCAGACAAAATGAGCCTTCGAACCGGTTTTGGAGTGAGGGCTCCACCAAACACTTGGACTACAACACACTTCTATCAACAATCAATTTTGAAAAACCTTCGGAGAAGGTTAGCCTCAGGGGAAATCGGCCGCTGGTCCAATCAGATGCCAGCCGGGATGGAAGTCAGGGCTGCAATAGAGGGGCGGATTTTAGGCACCCAGGAAGCCCCTGGAAGACGCCTGGGCCATTTTGCTCTGCTTGCGGGCAGGTGCTTTGGCAGATCTGCCTTTGGTAAAGGGTGGATCAAGAGCAACTGAAAATGTGGTCCTAGTGTGGATCTAGCCCGACCAGCCTCAGACCAGAAGTCAACTCGGCAAACTGCCCCAGGGCAAATTGAAACTGCAGTAATACTGACTCCCTGCTGGTGACTGATAACTCAGCTGAAAACCATGAGTAAGAAGCAGAAGAGAGCTCTCACCATAGACAGCTTTTACGGAGAAAAAATAGAACAGTCTCCAGATCCTGAGATTCTGAAAACAATCCCAGATGAAGCCACAAAGGCGGACTTAAGTTGGTCTCCCTTCCAGAAGGCTTACCTGGAAGATTTCAGAAAGAATCTCAAAAGAGAGCTAGAAGAAGAATGGGGAAATAAATTGAGATCAGTGCAAAAGAAATAACAAAAACTGGAAAATAGGACTGGTGAATTGGAAAAAGAAAACAATTCACTGAAAAACAAAATTGGTGAATTGGAAAAAGAAAAAAAATCATTCAAAAATAAAATTGGTGAATTGGAAAAAGACAACAATTCACTGAAAAACAAAATTGGTGAATTGGAAAAAGACAACAATTCATTGAAAAATAAAACTGGCAAAATGGAAAAAGAATGCATTGAATCAAGAAATTCAATTGGCCAGCTACAAAAGGAGCTAAAAAAGATAACTGAAGGAAATAATACTTTAAAAATTAAAATTGAACAAATAGAAGTAAATGACTCAATAAGACTTCAAGAATCAGTCAAACAAAAACAAAAAAATGAAAAAATAGAAGAAAATATGAAATATCTCCTAGGAAAAACAACTGACTTGGAAAACAGATCCAGGAGAGACAATCTAAGGATTATCGGACTCCCTGAAAGCCACGATGGAAAAAAGAACCTGGATGCTATCTTTCAGGAAATCGTGAAAGAAAATTGCCCTGATGTTTTAGAATCAGAAGGCAAAATTGGAATTGAAAGAATTCACCGATCACCTCCAGAAAGAGACCCCAAAATTAAAACCCCAAGGAATATCGTGGCCAAATTTCAGGGCTATTGCATCAAGGAAAAGATATTGCAAGAAGCTGGAAAGAAACAGTTCAAATACCGAGGAACTGTAATTAGAATTACACAGGATCTGTCAGCTTCCACATTGAAGGATTGAAGGGCCTGGAACCAGATATTCCGAAAGGCAAAAGAACTTGGATTACAGCCAAGAATAAGTTATCCAGCTAGAATGAGCATCATCTTCCAAGGAAGAAGATGGTCATTCAATGATACAGGAGAATTTCACCTATTTCTAATGAAAAGACCAGATCTGAACAAAAAATTTGACCTCCAAATAAAGAACTCAAAAGAAGCATAAAAAGGTAAAAAGGAAAACTCTTGAGAACTATATTTCTACTATAGGTATCCTTAAAGAATGGCAGTATAATTTGATTTTTCTTTAATAATAATGGAAAAGAAATTAGAGGTGGAAGGGATACCATACTGAAAAAGAAAAAGGGGGGGGGGGGAAGGAGGCAAAATAAAGTAAAAATAAAGGAGATAAAATAAGGCAAAATATCATAAAGAGACATAGAAAATCTAATATAATTGAGGGAAAGAAGGGAGGGCGATGAGTATTGTGTAAACCTTACTCTCATTAGATTGGACTCTAAGAGAGTATATCAGACACATCTGGTTTCAAAGAAAGGCCTGACCCTCCTTGTGGGAAGGTGGGAGGGAAAGGAGAAAAGGAAAGGGATAAACTAATAGAAGGATTAGGGGAAAGGTATAAAGGGGAGGGAGGAACTCTAAAGGGGGGAAGATTATTGGTGGGAGGTGGTCATCAAGAGCAAAGTACTGGGGAGGGGGGAAGGGAGAGAGGGGAAAGGGAAGAGAAAATTATAACTCTGAGTAAATAAGATGGCAGGGAATACAGATATAATTATTTTAACTGTGAATGTGAATGGAATGAACTCTCCCATAAAACGGAAGCAGGTAGTGGACTGGATTAAAAGCCAAAATCCTACAATATGTTGTTTACAAGAAACACATCTAAAACATAGAGATACATACAGAGTGAAGGTAAAGGGCTGGAGCAGAATCTTCTATGCTTCAGGTGAACAAAGAAAGGCAGGGGAAGCAATCCTTATCTTGGATCAAGTAAAAACAAAAATAGATCTAATTAAAAGAGATAAGGAAGGAAATTATATTTTACTAAAGGGTACCATAGACAATGAAGCAGTATCAATACTAAACATATACGCACCAAGTGGTATAGCATCCAAATTCCTAGAGGAGAAACTAACAGAGATGCAAGGAGAAATAGACAGTAATACTA
Source organism: Myrmecobius fasciatus (assembly GCA_023553655.1). Classification (NCBI taxonomy): domain Eukaryota; kingdom Metazoa; phylum Chordata; class Mammalia; order Dasyuromorphia; family Myrmecobiidae; genus Myrmecobius; species Myrmecobius fasciatus. The sequence goes on along the minus strand of JAJPUD010000732.1, from coordinate 455,666 downwards.
TACTTGTGGGGGATCTCAACCTTGCTCTCTCAGAATTAGATAAATCAAATCACAAAATAAATAAGAAAGAAGTTAGGGAGGTAAAAAAAATGTTAGAAAAGCTAGGTATGATAGATCTCTGGAGGAAATTGAATGGTGATAGAAGGGAGTATACTTTTTTCTCAGGGGTTCATGGAACTTATACAAAAATTGATCATGTGTTAGGACATAAAAACCTCAAAATCAAATGCAGAAAAGCAGAAATAGTAAATGCATCCTTCTCAGATCATGATGCAATAAAACTCACATGTAATATAAGGCCAGGAGAAAATAGACCACAAGTTATTTGGAAATTAAATAATCTAATCCTGAAGAATGAATGAGTGAAAGAGCAAATTATACACACAATCGAAAATTTCATCCAGGAGAATGACAACAATGAGACAACATACCAAAATTTGTGGGACACGGCTAAAGCGGTTATAAGGGGTAATTTTATATCTCTAGATGCTTATTTGCATAAAAGAGAGAAAGAGAAGATCAATGAACTGGGCCTATAATTTAAAAAGCTAGAAAAAGACCAAATTAAAAACCCTCAATTAAATGCCAAATTGGAAATTCTGAAAATTAAAGGGGAGATCAATAAAATTGAAAATAAGAAAACTACCGAATTAATAAATAAAACTAAAAGTTGGTTTTATGAAAAAACCAACAAAATAGATAAGCCTTTAGTTAATTTGATTAGAAAAAGGAAAGAGGAAAATCAAATTATTAGTCTCAAAAACAATAAGGGAGAACTTTCCTCCAATGAAGAGGAAATTAGAGTAACAATTAGGAATTTCTTTGCCCAACTTTATGCCAATATATTTGATAATGTAAATGAAATGGAGGAATATCTACAAAAATATAGATTGCCCAGGTTAACAGAGGAGGAAATAAATTATTTACATAGCCCTATTTTGGAAAAAGAAATAGAACAAGCTATTAATCAACTCCCTAAGAAAAAATCTCCAGGGCCAGATGGATTTACATGTGAATTTTACCAAACATTCAAAGAACAATTAATCCCAATACTATATAAACTATTTGAAAAAATAGGGAAAGAAGGTGTATTACCAAATTCCTTCTATGACACAGATATGGTGCTGATAGCTAAACCAGGTAGCTGGTTTAGAGAGAAAACTGAGAAAGAAAACTATAGACCCATTTCTCTAATGAATATTGATGCAAAAATTTTAAATAAGATTTTAGCAACAAGATTACAGAAAGTCATCCCCAGTATAATACACCATGACCAAGTAGGATTTATATCAGGAATGCAGGGCTGGTTCAATATTAGAAAAACTATTAGCATAATCAATTATATTAATAACCAAATTAATAAAAACCATATGATTATCTCAATAGATGCAGAAAAAGCCTTTGATAAAATCCAACACCCATTCCTATTAAAAACACTGGAGAGTATAGGAATAAATGGGCTTTTCCTTAAAATGATTAGTAGTATCTACTTAAAACCTTCAGCAAGCATCATATGTAATGGAGTCAAATAGAACCATTCCCAATACGATCAGGAGTGAAACAAGGCTGCCCACTGTCACCATTATTATTTAATATTGTCTTAGAAATGTTAGTTTTGGCAGTAAGAGAAGAAAAAGAGATTAAAGGAATTAGAGTAGGTAATGAGGAAACCAAATTATCACTCTTTGCAGATGACATGATGATATACGTAGAAAACCCTAAAGACTCAACTAAAAAACTACGAGAAACAATTCACAACTTCAGCAAAGTTGCAGGATACAAAATAAATCCACATAAATCATCAGCATTTTTATATATTTCCAATAAAATTCAGCAGCAAGAGATACAAAAAGAAATTCCATTCAAAATAACTGTTGATAGTATAAAATATTTGGGAATTTATCTGCCAAGGGAAAGTCAGGAAGTATATGAACTAAACTACAAAACACTTTCCACACAAATAAAATCAGACCTAGTCAATTGGAAAAACTTAAAATGCTCATGGGTAGGCAGAGCAAATATAATAAAAATGACAATACTACCCAAACTAATTTACTTATTTAGTGCCATACCAATCAAACTCTCAAGAAATTATCTTACAGATCTAGAAAAAATAGTAGCAAAGTTCATTTGGAAGAACAAAAGGTCAAGAATTTCAAAGGGATTAATGAAAAAAAAGGCTGACAATGGTGGACTTGCTGTACCAGATCTAAAACTATATTACAAAGCAGCGGTCATCAAAACCATTTGGTACTGGCTAAGAAATAGAGTAGTCGATCAGTGGAATAGGACAGAATCACAAGACAAACTAGACAATAACTATAGCAATTTAGTCTTTGATAAACCCAAAGACCCCAGCTTTTGGGATAAGTACTCACTATTTGACAAAAACTGCTGGGAAAACTGGAAACTAGTGTGGAAGAAATTAGGGCTTGACCCACATCTAACACCACATACCAAGATAAGATCTAAATGGGTTCATGATCTGGATATAAAGAGTGACAGTATAAGTAAATTAGAGGAACGTAATATAGTTTACCTCTCAGACCTATGGAGATGGAATAAATTTATGTCCAAAGAAGAACTGGAACTCTTAATTGAAAATCAGATAGATAACTTTGTTTATATTAAGTTAAAAAGTTTTTGTACAAACAAAACCAATGCAGACAAGATTAGGAGGGAAACAATAAATTGGGAAATCATCTTTACATTTAAGGGTTCTGATAAAGGTCTCATCACTGAAATATATAGAGAATTGTCTCATATTTATAAAAATTCAAGCCATTCTCCAATCAATAAATGGTCAAAGGATATGAACAGACAATTTTCAGAGGATGAAATTAAAACTATTTATAGTCATATGAAAAGGTGCTCCAAATCACTATTGATCAGAGAAATGCAAATCAAGACAACCCTGAGGTACCACTACACACCTGCCAGATTGGCTAAAATGACAGGAAAAGTTAATGATGAATGCTGGAGGGGATGTGGGAGGGCTGGGACACTGATGCATTGTTGGTGGAGCTGTGAATGAATACAGCCATTCTGGAGAGCAATTTGGAGCTATGCTCAAAAAGTTATCAAACTGTGCATACCCTTTGACCCAGCAGCATTTTTATTGGGCTTATATCCCAAAGAAATCATAAAGGAAGGAAAGGGCCCCACATGTACAAGAATGTTTGTGGCAGCCCTTTTTGTAGCGGCTAGAAACTGGAAATTGAATAGATGCCCTTCAATTGGAGAATGGCTGAATAAATTATGGTATATGAATATTATGGAATATTATTGTTCTGTAAGAAATGACCAGCAAGATGATTTCAGAGAGGCCTGGAGAGACTTACATGAACTGATGCTGATTGAAATGAGCAGAACCAGGAGATCATTATACACGGCAACAACAGTACTATATGACGATCAATTCTGATGGACATGGCTCTCTTCAACAATGAAGTGTTTCAAACCACCTCCAACTGTTCACTGAAGAAAGCCATATACACCCAGAGAGAGGGATGTGAAATGTGGACCACAACATAACATTCTCATACTCCTTGATTGATGTTTACTTACATTGTGTTTCCTTTATCTGATATATCGTTTGTGTAGACAAGATTTTTCTTGCACAACAATGACAAGTTTGGAAATATGTATACATATATTCAATTTGCCAATATTTTAACATAATTAACATGTAGTGGATATCCTGCCATCTAGGGGAGGGGTGGGGAGTTGGGGGAAATATTTGTAACGGAAAGCTATGTAAGGGTTAATGTTGAAGAATTACCCACACATATGTTATGCAAATAAAATAAAAAAAATAAAATAAAATAAAAAAAAAAAAGAAATGACCAGCAAGACGATTTCAGAGAGGCCTGGAGAGACTTGCATGAACTGATGCTGAGTGAAATGAGCAGAACCAGGAGATCATTATACATGGCAACAACAGTATTATATGATGATCAATTCTGATGGACATGGCTCTCTTCAACAATGAAATGTTTCAAACCACCTCCAATTGTTCACTGAAGAAAGCCATATACACCCAGAGAGAGGGATGTGAAATGTGGACTACAACATAACATTCTCATACTCCTTGATTGATGTTTGCTTACATTGTGTTTCCTTTATCTGATATATCTTTTGTGTAGATAAGATTTTTCTTGCACAACAATGATAAGTTTGGAAATATGTATACATATATTCGATTTGCCAATATTTTAACATAATTAACATGTAGTGGATATCCCGCCATCTAGGGGAGGGGTGGGGAGTTAGGGGGAAAAATTTGTAACAGAAAGCTATGTAAGGGTTAGTGTTGAAGAATTACCCACACAGGTTATGCAAATAAAATAAAAATAAATAAATTTAAAAAAAAAAAAAGTACTAGTAGTAAGACCTTTCCTCAGGGTAGCAAGGTAGCACAGTGGATAAAGTGGAAGACTCTTCCTTCCTGAGTTCAGATCTAGCCTCAGATACTTCCTAGTTGTGTGATTCTGGACAAGTCCTAACCATTTTGCCAATAGCAAACTACTCCAGTATCTTTGCCAAGAAAATCCTAAATAGGGTCACAAAGCGTTTTATGTGACTGAACAATAACAGCAAGACCTTTCCTGATAGACAGCATGATATCATTAAATTTAAGCTTTTTTTAGGGCACAGTATCTTTTGCTTCTTCTTGTATCTTGATTCATAATAAGAGCTTAATAAATGTTTATTAATTGATTATAAAGGACTAGTTTTAAAGTCAGGATGGGTTATCCCAGGCAATTCTTTAAAACAAAGGAATTGTCAGTCTGACCTGGTGGAGAGTTTCCACATCAGTACTTTCCTACACCAATAAAATCATAGGTCTCAACCACAACTTACCTTCTGCTTTCCCCACCCCACTTCTGAAAAGGATACTCATGAAGTTTTTTGCTTAAGAAACTTGTGGGTCTTCTCAGGTACCCTCTTCAATACCACCTCAAGATAATAAGGAAATTTGTCAAATCATACGTATTCTTTTAAAGGACTTGGAAGTTATTTTTAAAAATCTGTCATAGAGTTGGGGTTTTTATTACAAGAAGTTAACTTTTCCTCTTAAATAGGAGTTATCAATTGTCAAGAGACAACAATATTTAAATGCTCTTTTAAAGTCAAGCATGCATATACTCAGGAGGATGGAGAGGTTGTGGAGTAGTGGATTACATGGAAAAGTTTCTTCCTTGACACATGTTACTGCCATTCACAACATAAGATTTTATCTCAGGGACTGCTCCTTCATTATATGCTGAGGTGGCTAAAGATCCCCTTTCAGTAACTGAATGGCTGCCAGCTTGAACATTCTGTATGAGGGACTAATCTGGGTATACATCTGACAACTGACCTACAGAACCTAGCACACATTACATACCTTTCCAGACTCTGCCTGCCCAGATTGCACAGACCATGTGAAACAGTGGGAGTATCCTTCTCTTCTCCCTTTCATTTTCCCTTCCCTTCCCAACTCCGATGACCCAGACAGCCCAGTCCCCACTACTTCTATGACTATTTGTATGCCCTCCATCATGCATAGAATGTATGCCTTTAACATTTTTATTGAAATTCTCACCTTCCTTCCAGGTGCAGCTCATATGTTATCTCATCCATAAAAATATCACAGATCCTTAGAACTAAAAGTAATTTCTCCTTCCCCACTCCCAAAATATGTCATGCCATTGATTGACATGTTCATGCAATTCATATTATTCTAATGGACTTCAAATGGTTTATTCCAAATGGGTACTGTCTCCATTGGTACAAATTTCAATCTATTCACAGCTTCACACAAAACTATCACTCTTTGCAGATGATCTAATAGTATATTTAGAGAATCAACTAAAAACTACTTGAAACAATTAACTTTAATCAAGTTTTAGAATACAAAATAAGTCCACATAAATCATTAGTATTTCCATATATGATTTCAAGTTGTTTCCATCCATGACAGAAATGTGCTTGGTGGGTAGACTACATCACATTACTAAAGATGACTTGCCAATGAGAAGCATCATCAAAGATTTGTATGACCAGAAAGGAGAAAAAACTTACCATGTTATAGATGCTGACTGATTTACTGGAACCCATGAATATTACAACAGCAAGTGCTGAATAGATACAATATGAAGCATTTATGGGAAATCATGAATAGGAATTGTTTAGAATGAATGGACATAAATAAGTGGCAATGAATACAAGTGAAAGGAATGTTCTTCTTGATTAGAATTCACAGATTCATTGAAAAAATTGAAGACTATCTCTAGCGCTTAGCACAATACATGCTTGTTTGTTGACATTCATTCTCAAAGCAGAACAAAATGCCATCACTCTGTTGGGGTCAAGTCACAGTATGTCTGATTGTGGCTCATCAGACCAATATGAGTTTCAGAAGGCTCTAAAACAGATTAGGCACAAATAGTCTATAGAAACATTTGGAATGGGGATGCCTCCAAATTTGAGTATCTTATGTGTTTTTTGAGCTACTGCAATCAAGTCTTCTTTGCTCATAGAACACAACACATTCTTTGATGAAGGCACACCATGTTAAGCACACTTTGCCAGTGTCTCCTATGTCTTAATCAATTCCAAAATTCTTCAGAGAGACCATGAGAGTATCCTTGTGTCACTTCTTTTGATCCCCATGTGAGTTCTTGCCTTGTGTGAGATCTCCATAAAATAGTCTTTTAGGTAAACTTACATTTGACATTTTGTTGAGTTTGAATGCTTGGCAGTTCAGCTTAAGAAAGGATCTTGCTAGGTGTTCTTCAGAATCCTCCTAAGACAATTCAAATGGAAGAGAGTCTGTTTCCTACATGGCATTGGTATACTATCCAGGTTTCATAGGTGTACCACAATAAGGTGATCACAACAGCTGTTTGGTTTGAGAAGCAGCCTTAACTCTTCTTTTCTCTTTCACAACTTCACAGCATCACAAATATTGAGTCAGCTTTGACAATGCATGTATCAACTTTATCATCTATGTGGACAATCCCTGGAAAGTATATTACCAATGTAAGTGAACTCATCCACAGCATTCAAAATCTCTCCATGGGGTGTAACGATGGTTCCATGTATGAATGGCACAGTGCTGGTTCATGGAGAACATCTATTTTCTTAGTATTAATTATTGGGACAAAATTAGCCCAAGTGATAGAGATTTGATCAATATTGTGTTGCATGTCAGCCTTAGTGGCTGCATTGAGTGCTTAAAATCTGAGAACAGAAAGTCACACACCAACTCTTTCACTTTAGTCTTAGCTTGTAGCCTTTTCAAGTTAAACAATTTATCATCAGTACAGAGCTGACCTTGATGCTGTTTTTGTCCTCCTTCAAGGCATCTGACAACATTGCCGAAAAAAATCATGTCAAAAACCATGAGAACATTCTCAACAATGAGATGATTCAGGCCAGTTCCAATGATCTTATGATGAAGAGAGCCATTTACACTCAGAGAGAAGACTGTGAGAACTAAGTGTGAACCACAATATATTTTCACTTTTTTGTTATTTATTTGCATTGTTTTTTCATTTTTCCCCTTTTTGACCTGATATTTTTTGTTCAGCATGATAATTATGGAAATATACATAGAAGAGTTGCACATTTTTAGCATATATTGAATTACTTGGCATCTAAGGGAGATGGGAAGAAGGGGGGTGGGAATTCAGAACACAAGGTTTTGCAAGGATGAATGTTGAAAATCATTCATTTGCTTTGAAAATAAGAAGCTTTAATAAATGAAAAGAAATTGTTTCACCATCAATAAATAAATAAGAATGAGAACAAGCACTGTTTCACTCCATTGGTGACGAAAATGTGTGAGCAACATCCATTATCCAGAACCTGTGCAATCATGCCTTCATGAAATAATGTATAATATCCTTAAACTCCAGGCAATCAAATTTTACTGTGATACTCTCAAGCCCTTACAAATCACAATATCAGAGGCCTTGGTCAGATCACTGAATACAGACTTCTGTTCCTGGTATTTCTCTTAGAGCTATTGAGTAGCAGATACCCTCCACTATTTCTCTGCTCTTTTTGAAGTCACACTGGCTCTTGGGTACATGGTCATCAAACTGTTCATATACAGAAAAGCACTCTAACTTATTGACAATAGGTCTTCTGATAGTCACCACTTTTGTTGAAAGCAAATGGTTATCATGGAGAGGATGTCTATCATTCTTTTAGCAGTACCCCACATACCACCATCATGTTCTCTCTCCTCCTTCCAATGACATAGTCTATTAATACCAGTATTTGCTGCAAGGGTGGATCCATGAAGTTTTATTTCATTTAAGTCCCGTTAGTGATGGAAAAGTCATGACATGCACAAGTCTACAGTAGTAAATGACCATTGCTCTTTCTGACTCCATTCCTCCCAAGGACTCCCTGCCAGGTCTGTGCCTCTTATAGCATTAAAGTAACCCAGAATTACATGCTTGTCTTGTTTAGGCATATCACTGATGACGGTCTCTAAGGTTTCATAAATATTTTCTTTGACCTCATCAGAATTTGACATGGCGGGAGCATACACACTGATGATGATGAAGTTTTCCTGTAAGTGGCAACAATATTGTCATGAATCTGATAATTCCTTTAAGAAGATACAAGCTTTTTGTCTAGATTAGTTTCACTGTAAAACTTGATGATGATGGAGTGGAGTTCTCCTGTAAGTGACAACAATATTGTCATGAATGTGATAATTCCTTTAAGGAGATACAAGCTTTTTGACTAGATTAGTTTCACTGTAAAACTTGTATCAGCTTCAAAGTGTTCCTCATCACTGTGACCATTCCCCAAAAATGTGTATTCAGTTCTGACTTAACTAAGCTGGCCTTCATTTGCCAGCCTTGTTTCACTCAGGGATATATTTTGATGTAACACCTACTGAGTTCTTGCAACAAGAGCCGTTTGTCTTTCAGGCCTACTAGATTTCATGTTGTCCATAAGCATCTGAAACATTTTATCATTAACAAAATTATCTTCACGAAAATTTGCGTAATTATTTTATGTTTTTTTTGACTACAGAATAGGATTCCTGCCTTCGAGGAAGCAAACCAGTGTTAGATTAGGTGAAGCAGACAATTTTTAGGGCACCTTTTCTAGCTCCTTCAAAGCTACTCAGATATTCAGGTGGCTGCCAAATCTTACCACTGCTTCAATCCAATGAGAAGACCACTCTATGGCCTGGGCCACCTGTGTGTAAGGTTATGATTAAGCTTCTAGTGAATCCACACTTGCTAGTGCATTCATCACAACTCTGAGGCAGGTAAAAAAATGGTAAAATGGTATGGGTAATGTTTAGTACATACATTGGTTTTAAATGAGACAAAGCTGCACATCAGTGGCCTATCTCAAGACTCATTGGAGTCTAGTGGCAAGATAAAAATCAGTATCTTCTATAGCTAACCAAGCTCTAAGTGCTCCATAGTAACTGCTTCATGGTTGGAAGAACATATTATCATCCTCCCATTCCACTGAGGAAGTCTTTACATACTTAGGGTAGACATGCCCTAACTCTCTAATAGGTTTGAGGTCTGTCAGTTACCCTCAACCTGGTTTAGAATACCCGCTAAAATGATTTTCTGGGGTCTGAACTCTACATATTACAACTTCTTGAAGCCACAGGTGAGATGGCAGGTGAATACAAAAGACAGAAAGCAGACCTGAAAAGGACTCAAGCAACTCTCACAACAGAGGTACAAAATTTTTAAACTTAAATTTTCTTGAAGATTTTATTTTCTTTAGGTGAGAGAGTTATGTTTTTTCCTACAACTTGACTTTTATGGAAATGTTTTGCATAATATCCCAAGTGGTTTGTGGGTAGGGATAAGGAAGAGAACGTAGAACTAAAAAATTTTAAAAATATAAAAAAAATGTTTTTAATGTATTCAAAAGCAAATGTAAAAACAAAACTGTTTTCAGTATAATTGGGGAGAAATATTAAAAAAAAACATACAATTAAAAAAAAATGTGATATCCAATGTGGAACACAATATTCCAGATGTGATTTGACCAGAACAGAAAATGACAGATCATGACCCTAGTCCTGGATATTATACCTTTCAAAGATGATAAAGATTATTTTAACTGTCATATTATATTGCTGATTCACATTGAGATTGTAGTTTATTAAAACTATCAGATCTTTTATAAACAAATTGCTGTATAACTAAGTTTCTCCAACTTGGTTTTGGGAAATCGATATTTAAAATCCAAATTTGTATTTATTCCTATTACATTTTAACTTATTAGATGAAACCTCATATTCTAGTTTATTAATAGAGTTCTCAGGCTCTAAGTTGGAATCCTCATTTTGCTCCCTGAACTTGTCTGATTATCTACCTCTAATTCCTCAATAAAAGTCATGGGTAAATAATAGCTGTTGGGGCAGCTAGGTGGCGCAGTGGATAGAGCACCAACCCTGAAGCCAAGAGGACCTGAGCTCAAATCTGATCACAGACCCTTAATATGCCCTAGCTGTGTGACCCTGGGCAAGTCACTCAATCCCAAATGCCTCAGGAAAAAAAAAAAGAAAGAAAGAAAAAAATGCTGTTTACTGTCCCTCTATCACACAAAGTCTGGAGATTGGCTTAGGCTATTTAAGTGAAATTGGGGCCATAAAAAAACAAAAACATCTTGCTTTTCTTGTTGCCATAGGTCACCCACGGCTCTGGGAAGATAAAGACAACAAAACATCTCAAAGTCAAAAGTCATTAGAAAAGTTCTCTGTATCTTTATGTGATAAGAAAATTTGCAAAGCCAATTGTGGTAATTTATGCATTCCTCTCCAATAATCCTTAATCTTAATCTCCACCTCCTTAACTAGTTGTGAATGGGACGGATTAGAGGAAGTTTTCTCAGTATTGAGACTAGGCCTAAGCCCCTTTACCCAGGGCTGGAAGATGAGGTCTTGGGGCTGAAATTTCAGGAAGTTGCATGATCCCTATTCCCAGTCTTGAACCCTGGGTTGCAGTGAGTCACAGTGGTCTCTAAAGGTCAGATCCTCAAGAAGTCATGCAAACAGGAAGTGACTCAACTCACAGAAAGCAGACATTGGTCAAGAATGGTTATTTCCTTTTAGTCTATACAATGAAAAGTCTTAAGTCTTTTTTTCTATTTAACCAGGTATTATATTTCTGGCTGGTCAAGTTCCAGGAGCACATGGTAGAAGTGGAGATGGTAGGGGCAGCTAGATGGTGCAGTGGCACCAGCCCTGAAGTCAGGAGGACCGGAGTTCAAATCTGGCCTCAGACACTTAACATTCCCTAGCTGTGTGACCCTGGGAAAGTTACTTCACCCCAATTGCCTCAGCAAAAAGCAAAAAAAAAAAAAAAAAAAAAAAGTGGAGATGGTTCCCAGATGTATGTCTGGACCTCTCCCTGCGGGGATTAAATAAATGCTTTCTCTTTGTACCTGAAGATGTCTCTGATTAGTTAATTTGGGAAAGGGGTCTAGCACTCATCCCAAACAGTTTAAGGGGGCTCATCTGGGATGTGGCTTCCCAGAGAGATGGCTGGAGTTCTGATTCAAGGCAGGCACCAGGTTGGATTTTCTCTGACCATCCTTGCGATCAGACTCTCAGCCTCCCTCTCTTGTGAAGAATGGATCTAGGACAGATGCTCAGATACAAACAGAAAGCACACAAGTCATCAAAGATGAAGCCCAGATAATAAGATAATGTGTAATCCATGTCTATTAATGTGTATTTGGGCTGTCCTTAGGCGGCGTGAGCCCTGGCATCAGCAAGCTTTGGATCCAGTGTTAAGGAGTGAGTCAGGAAAGGAGCCCTGACAAAAGACACAGGACAGTAGCTCTCTCTGGTTGGCCAGTGGAAGGGGTCACCCTCCATGTAGGGGACCCTGGGATCATCCAGAGGGAACTGTCCAATTCAAATCTTCAGAGAAAAAAAAAAAGGAAAGGGAAAAAAAAAGTACACTTGGGTATTTCTGTTATACAAGGGAAAGTGGGGAAGGAATGGTTCTCTTCCAAGTAATTTTTGTCTGTGTTTGTGTCTTTGTGCAGAATATCTTTGTCATGTCTATTCTTCAAGCTAGAATTTGTTAGGGGGAAAAAAAAAGAGAGAGAGAAAGAAAGGCCTGACTTTCCTGTAGACTCCAGCTCTGGCCAAAGTTGAAACTTCAGGAAAAGTCCATTGAGAATGATAATGATTGGGTACAAACAAAATGAATTCAGACAAGATTAGAAGGGAAGCAATAAATTGGGAAATCATCTTTACATTTAAGAGTTCTGAAAAAGGTCTCATCTCTAAAATATATCGAGAATTGTCTCATATAAGAATTCAAGCCATTCTCCAATTGATAAATGGTCAAAGGATATGAACAGACAATTTTCAGATGATAAAATTAAAACCATCTCTAGTAATATGAAAAGATGCTCCAAATCACTATTGATCAGAGAAATGCAAATTAAGACAACCCTGAGGTCCCACTACACACCTGTCAGATTGGCTAAAATGACAGGAAAAGATAATGATTAAAGTTGGAGGGGATGTGGGAAGGCTGGGACACTGATGTATTGTTGGTGGAGCTGTAAACGGATCCAACCATTCTGGAGAGTAATTTGGAGCTATGCTCAAAAAGTTATCAAACTGTGCATACCCTTTGACCCAGCAGTGTTTCTATTAGGCCTATATCCCAAAGAGATCTTAGAGGAGGGAAAGGGACCCACATGTGCAAGAATGTTTGTGGCAGCCCTTTTTGTAGTGGCTAGAAACTGGAAACTGAATGGATGCCCATCAATTGGAGAGTGGCTGAACAAATTATGGTATATGAATATTATGGAATATTGTTCTGTAAGAAACGACGAGCAGGATGATTTCCGAGAGGCCGGGAGAGACTTGCATGAACTGATGCTGAGTGAAACAAGCAGAACCAGGAGATCATTATACACGGCAACAAGATTATATGATGATCAATTCTGATGGGCATGGTTCTCTGCAACAATGAAATTTCTCAACCACGGTTCCAATTGATCAGAGATGAAGTCATATATACCCAAAGAGAGGCCTGTAGGATCTGAGTGTAGACTACAACATAGCATTTTAACGCTTTCTGTGAATGTTTGCATTTTGTTTTCCTTCTTAGTTGGTTCTTTTTCCCCCCTCTCTTTCTAGATTCGATTTTTCTTGTGCAGCAAGTTAACTGCATAGATATGTATACATATATTGGATTTGTCATATATTTTAACATTTAACATGTATTAGACTACCTGTCATCTAGGGTTGGGGGGGGGGAATTTGGAACAAAAAATTTTGCAAAGGTCAATGTAGAAAAATCACTCATGTTCTGTAAATAAATAGCTTTATTTAATAAGAAAAAAAGAGAGAAAATGATTGGGCAGGGGCAACTAGGTGGCTCAGTGAATAGAAAACGAGCTTCAAATATGAGTTCAAATATGATCTCAGACACAACACTTCTTGGCTGTGTGACCCTGGGCGAGTCACTTAACCCCAATTGCCTCAGGGGGAAAAAAAGAGAATAATGAATGGGGAATTTGGCAATTGGTTATTTCAAGATTCCAAAGCAATTCAATTTAAGTGGGGCCTCCAGGAGGAAGCATAAATTAAAGAGTCTCTTTCTTCCCCTTTAACCCACTGCCTGACTGCAGCAGGGCCATGTGGGGCCAGAGGAAGAGAAACTATGTTTAACCGATTTAGTGAAATTTATTATTTGACATATGATAGCAAAATTAGTTTGGGCATTATTGGGAATTTAAAGCTGTATTTGATTTGATTTTAAGTTAAGCTATAGGTCATTAAAACAAAGTTTTTACTTTACCTTAGGGGAGGTCACATTTATATCACCCTAATTAGATGGTATGTTACTTTCTAGAAGCATTGGGTAATTTGTAAAACTGAGTTTATGCCTTAAAATTTTGTCAGCTCTGCTGGATATATGTTTAAGTTTTATGAAATTTGGTTCAGAGTTATTTAATTATGACTCAAAGTTTAAAGTAAGATAAAGGGATTTAAAGACAAGGGACAAGAAAGGTTGATTTGCAAAAGCAATTAATAGGAGCATCTAGTTAGAAGTTATTGGTTTGGGAATATGTTAGAGAGATGAAGAAAGTATGTAGGAAAAGGAGCGAATAGGAGATAGAGATGGGACAGGGGAAGAGCTGGTGTGAGAGGAGGAAAAAGGCTTGTTGGAAATAGGGAACAGAAAGGTGCAAGGTCCTAGTGAACATGCCATTTGCCAGGAGAAAGGAGATACCCCTTGAGGTTGGGACCTGTCTTTGACTGGCAGATTGGATCCTGGTGAACTTGACATTCTAAAAAGGTTAGCTGTGAGAAGTGGGGGTCAGGAAGCATGGTGGAGTGGGGGAAAGGTGGCCATGTGGAAAGGACCTTGTCTGGTTAGATTTTCAGGCTTAACTCCCCGCCCCCAACTAAGTTCTGTTGCTTTAAAAAACAAAAACAAAAAACAAACTGCAGCTCTTTGGAGCTCCCTTCCCTCTTACTGGTAGAAACATTAATTGCATATATTGTTTAAAGGAACAGCTTACATTTACAGGTGCCTCAGAGTTGACTATCAGGAGGAGTTTTTTCATTCAAGACTATGATCACTGATAAATAGTCCAAACTCAACCCTAGTTACCAGATCCCCTTGAAGGTAACTGAACCATTAATGTGGTTAACATCATCAGAGTAGGGAACATCCAGAACAATATTTAGCCCTGGGAAAAAGCAACAGTAGTACTTAGGTCCCAGCAAGGGGAAGTAGCAGCAATATTCAGGTCCCCAAGCAAAGGAAAGGACGACAGTCAGATTCATTGTACCCTTTATCTTAATGTAATATGGAAATGAGAAGACCCATTCACATTATTACCTATCATTCTTGTCACCAAGGTGTGAAAGAACATAAAATCTCTTGCTGTAGGTAAGGTTTTGCTTTTTCTCTCTAAAAAGCGGTAAAACTATCCTTGACACTTAGTCCAGGAGTGTGATTAGACCAACAACATCTACCTACTCTTCCTTCCCAACTTCACTTCTCATTGTATATAATTGTTGTTCCCCTAAAAGATCTCATTGGCTCAGGGTATCAAGACATGGTTAATGCAGCCATATCAACATGGATTTCTGGTCACCTAAGAAAGATAAGAGGCAAGCAGGAATCCCAAGCAATCTTTGTAATTAAGGTAGCACTTTATCCTATTTATTCTTACATTGTCCTTTTACAGAAATGACAGAGAATGACACTTGTCCAAAATTCCACAGCTATGTCTACTTGTACATTAGCTCCTAACTCCTAACTCCCAGTCCAACATTCTCTTAAAGCACATAACCCTTTACATTCAACCAGACAAGTATTTAGAACAATTTTCAATAATAAATCCAACATTACCCACTTCTAAATATTTATATTTAGTTACTAATACCTCTTTTGCCAACTGATTCTCAATTTGATAGGTGATTCTTTTGAACACTTGAAGAGAAAATTCAGTCCAATAATTTTATTAGGGCCTATAATGCACGTGTGTGTATATATATACAAAAACACACTGTGCTAAGAGATGGAGATGACAGTCTTAATAACCTTCATGGAACACTACATAAAAGAATTTTGTTGTTGCTCCAAGTAAATTTTAGAGAACAGGTTTCTCAAATTCTCAGTCACTTATCTGCAGTACTATAAGAATACAAACTGTATAGTTTTAGGTCTTCACCATAAGGAGTTTATAAAAGATCTCAGGCCAATTTCAATGCTCTCCTTCCCTTCTACTCCTAGGCTTATATAGATCATCTTTTTCTTCTTTTAAATAGACACTAGTCAATTGACTATTTCTATAATTGGTTGCTATCAATTCATTTCAGCAAAAGAGAAAATAAAAAGTGGAAATATGGAATAGGTGATATTTCAGGCAATTCGCTTTTGAGCAACTGTCAGAAACTGAAATCACTTAAGTACAGTGCTCAGACTCATCTGAAAGTGTAGTTTGTTTTCATTACATTTCCAGTTTAAAATATTAGTTCATAGTTGTAGTCTAGACTAAAATTCAAACAAAATATAGCAGTCATTTTAAATCTGAAAACATTTTTGCCAATATTAACATGATGCAAAAAAAAAAAAAAAAGTCTATCCTCAACATCTTAGTGTCCTGCATATATAGTAGGCAATTAATGCTTGCTGATTTGGATTGAAAGATGAAGGGGTACCTAGTAATGAGAAAATCTGATCAGACTAAATATATATAACAAATATGTACCTGAGATTAACAAAGACTGAGGGAGCTAGAGATGGATGACTTCTGGAATTACCTTATCTACCAAGTCTTCTTTAAATAATGAAGAAGGAAAATTAATGAAACCTAGGCACAAACTTGCTGAAGAACACATAGCAAGGAGTTAAAATTCAGGTACTCTGACTTCACATTAAGCACTCTTTTACTTCATAGCTCAGTGAATAAGAGTGCCGTATCTGGATTTAGTAAGACTATCTCTGTGAAGTCAAATCCAGCCTCAGATACTTACTGTAGAAGCTGGGCAAATCACTCAAATAGTTTGCCAAGAAAACCTCAAATGGAGTCATGAAGACAAGTGGAGTCAGACACAAGTGAACACAAAAATAATCGCAAAGGCATTCACGATTGACAATCTACTTCAAAGAAATTTCAAAAGAATGAGAAATGTTGAATAAAATGTTAATAAGAGGGGTGGACTGTCCTCTTAATTGACAGTGGGCTCCCTTCCAGAAATTACTCTGCATATTATAATTAGTTTTCCATGTACATGTAGTTTTCTCCCCTCCTCCATTAGAAGACTGGAATAGACTATCCTAAGGGCTAGGACTTTTTTTGTCTTTGGTTAAATGAGAGATTTGTAAAGTGCTTAGTACAGTGCCTGACACATAGCAGGCACTTATGCTTATTTCCTTCCCTGACCTTCCTTTTGTATCCCCACTGCCGAGCTAGCAGAGTGCCTGGTACAGAAGTCTGTTAAAACAATGAATGAACTGAGGAAAAAAAACAATAACTATCAATCCATGTGCCTACTATGAGGGGGAGGGGATAGAACTCATTTTATTCTTTTAACAAATTTTTATTATTTTTTTTTTTACTTTACATCACATTGATTCCCAATAGTCTTCCCTAACCAGTGAGTCTTCCCCACTTAACATGATTTGAGAAAAACCAGTTTAGCAAAAACATGCAACATTCCACAGCCATAGTTCACCAGCTCTTCAGCCAAAAGGTGCATTTTTCATCTTTTCTCGGGGTCCAAGCTTAGCCATCATAATCACATAATGTTTATTTTTTAAAAATGTTCTTTCCATTTACATTGTTAAATTCATTGGGCAATAGCTCCCCTGGGTTCTGCTGACTTTATTATCCATCAGTTTATTGTCTTCCCATGCTTTTCTGAATGTTTCATGTTGTTTCTTACAGTGCAATAGTATTCCATTACATTCATGTAACTCATTTGTTTAGCAATCCTTTCTAATCTGTATGAAAATCCACGAACATAATAGGGATATACTTGAAAAACACTGACCAGTTTTGGACAGATAATTCCTGTTAGACTATAGCTTCAGTCACACAAATGACTCATAAAAGATATTCCTCTTTACTTTTTGATATTTTAATTTTTAAAAAAATGATTCAGTAGAAGAAAACAATAAGGCCCTTTTTTAAAACATGGTGTCTCCCCTATGTTAAAGGCATACAAGATTACTTCTCAATATATACAACATTAATATCAGACATAAACTAGGAGACACGAAAGGTATTCCAGCAGGGTCATGCTCCTGCAGTCCAAATGGAACAGAATTTCCCTCCTTAAGATGAGGTTAAGTGCTGTTGTTTGTAGGGAACGGTGAATTAAAAAATCATCACAGTGACTCCTCAATGAGACAGTCATAAAACACTGAAAAAATGTATACCAAAAAATAAAACAAACAAACAAAAAAAACCAATCCCAAAATAAACACCAAGTGAATGAAGACTCAATGCTGTCAGAGTGTGATATGAAGTTTGATGTATCACTACAGAATAAAAATGGAAAAGTATCTTGGGTCCAAATTGAATAGGAGTGTGGACAACAATGCATTTTTTGGAACTGCACAGAAATGCCAATGCCTAACTACTTCCCCGACTTGCTATAAAAGGCATGAAACACCATGACTTCAGAAAAATCAAAATATAGTTTTAAAATGCCCTGGAAAGATATATGAGAGGTATCAAGAGTTTATAGCAGACCAAAGGTTTATTTGCAAGTAGCACAGAAATAGCAAATGCATGGATGACTAACTAGAGTCAGTAGTATCAAAAGTGGGAAATGAAATATGATTCAGTCCAAGGATTTTATTGATAACTACAAAATATTAGAAAACTCAGATAATGACCTACAATATTTTTCTTATATCCTCTCTGAAGGATTTATAAGTTCATAGAAAATTTTACTTCAGTGTTTCATCATGGAATAATTTAGCAAAAGCTAAAGCCAGTGGAAAGCCAGTGGAGAGACAGTTAAGTAATGGATTCAAGTATGGTTCTAGAAAAGGTCTGTGTCTCTTTTCTAGGGACTAACCTAAATGGGCACAAAAAAGCTTAAGTTTCTCAGTAAGTAGACCATTTAATGATGAATTCTTTGCCATGGTAGCCCACAGTCTGTGCAGTGACAGAGGCAGAATGAGGGAAAAGGGGAGAAAGGATGCTAAAAACCAATCTCTAAATATAAACTAACTTTTGTCAGTATTTTAAATATGCAATTCTCATCCAAGAAAATGACTGGAGGAACTGAATCAAAAATGCAAAACCAAAACCACCATCAAACTAGTAAGCCAGAATCTATTGAAAGAGAAATCAAAATGATGTAGTAATAAGAAATACATTTTAGTTTCCCTAATACAATCCCCTCCACAAAGTTCTAAAGAAGTATTAGATTTGAGTCCTGATAAGGTAATCTCAGGGGGAAAAATCCTAGTGAGTCATTTCCAAGCCCAGGTCAGCATAAAGAAAGCACAGGGTACAGAAGCACCTCCAGAGAATTCTAGCACCCAAGGAATAATTATGACAAGGCTATGCACTGGGCCCTAGAGCTTAATGCAAAGTATAGAAACGGATGCCAACTGACTTCTCTTCTAGGTCACAGATCTAGAGCAGATTTCAGAGGAAGCCTGTACGTGATCCGTGATAGGGGTTAAGAGTGTACTGAACAAGGAACAAGTTCAAAAACAAGTCACAGCTGTGTGGGCCTGGTCCCAAGGTCAGAGGAGGGACTCACTTCCAGTCTCCAGGACCTGGTATGTAGGACTCAGAAAAATAAGAACTAGGAATCCCAACCCAAAGAAAGCCTGAAGTTTAGCCACTCTGAAACTGCAGAGTTCCCCAGCTGGCTAATCTGAACTGAGTCTAACAGAAGTCTAGTGGAACTCCTTTACAAGGACAAACACACAGGTGTACAGCTCAAATCCAAACATGGTTTAGTATAGAGAGCTAAATCACAACACTTTGGGAGCACTAAAAAAGCTTGTAAACCCCCAGTCCAAGCTATCCCTAAGATACAGGAATAAAACTCAAAGAAAGCAAGCAGGAGAACAAAATTTCAGGTCAGATGTTTCCCCCAAGTTTAGAGAACATATCCCCATAAAAAATTCTGAAGTCAGAAATTAGGTTGGAATAATGAGCAAGAATCCCATCATAAAGAGATATTAGTGAAATGGGCACAGAAGACAAATCCAGATGACCACATCTACAAGAAAGCCTCAAAGAAAGAATTGCTTGGATATAGATTCAACCAAAAATCTGGAAGAGATTATTCAAGACTTTCAAAAATTACAGAAACTTGTGTCAATGCCTCATAATCCTTGAAATATGAAAATCAAGTAGAAACCAGAGATGAGTACATCAAGAAATTTCAAGATAAATTCAAAAACTTGAGAACAGATCAATGAAATAACAAGAATCAGACTACCTGAAAACATAAGAGTATAGACATCACATTTCAAGAAACAATAACTGCCCAGGTCTCTTAGAACCAAAGACCAAAAGAAAAAGAGAAGGAATCTATCAATTACCTCCTTAAAACAAACAAACAAAAAAACTCAAAATGAAAATTCTCAGGAAGTTGATAGTCTAAATACAGAATTTTCTGCTCAAAGAAAATATAAAGGAAACAACTTGAAAGAAAAAATTGAGCCAGCATCATCCAAGATTTAGCAACTACCAAAATAAAGGAGCAGAGGAGCTTGGAATACAATATTCTAGAAGATGGCAAAAAAAAAAAAAAAAAAAAAAAAAATCTAGGCTTTATAGCCAGAATAACTTACCAGCAAAAATGAAAATCCTGGGGGGGGGGGGGGAGGAAGAGAGGGAAAGAGAGATTAATTTTAATATAAGAAGATTTCCAAGGATCCTTGAAAAAGATCAAAATAGCACAGAAATTTCTCAAACACAAACACAAGAGGTCAAAAAAAGCAAAGAGGGTAAAGAAGAAGCTAGAGTGTTATAGATCTCTTCTATTCTGATAATCTTAAAAAGAAGAAGTACGGTGGTAGTAGTGAGGGGAGGAATGATAAAGCAGGAGGAAATTATCTTATAAGATTGAGGTTTCCAAGCAGATATTCATACAGCAAAGAGGGGTAGAGTACAGATGACACAAACCTCACTTTCACATAAAATGATAAAAAGTAGGAAAAAAACACATGCACAGACATATGCATGCAGATTTCCCTACACATATGTAGTTGAGTGCAGAAACATATTTCACTCAACATGGCAACAGGAAAGAATGTGAGAAAAAGAGATAGTGTAGTTTAAGGCAGGGATTAGTGAAAAGGAAAACAAAACTCTTAAAGAGGGAACAGGAAACAAAGAGAAGTTTAAGAGAATAGGATAAAGGAAAAAATAAACAATCAAAATTATGTGAGTGGGATAGTGGGATAAACTCACCTCTAAAAAAAGAGTAGCAGAACAATCAGAAACCAGGATCCAACAATGTTATTTACAAGGAACACACTTGAAACAAAATGATGTAGGTTTCTTTTTTAAAGAAGTTAAAGCAAATCTATTATGCTTAGGCTGAAGTAAAAAAAAGGCACAGGTTGGAATCATCACACAAATCATCAACAGCAAAAATAAACCTAATTAAAATAAGAGAAACAGGAAAACTATCTTCGGCTAAAAAGCACCATAGACAATGGTAATATAAATATTAAATAAACACATTAAGTACCAAATGATATATCTAAATTCTCAAAAGAATGCATTACAGGGATAAAGACAGTGGGACCTCAATTCACTTCTTTAAGACAATCTAACCCAAAAAATAAGCACCCAAAAAAATACGAAGTTAGTTATGATAGATTTCTGGAGAATGCTGAGTGGGAATAAAAATACCTATTTCTTAGATGTCATTAGCATTTTCATACAAACTGTTTATCAGAACAAAAACATCTAACAAATGCAGAAAAGCCTAATTACTGTATCTTTAACAGATCATGAGACAAAGATTATATTAATTAAGGGCCATCAGAGCAAAAATCAAAAATCAATTGAAGATAACTTAATTCTAAAAGAATGAATCAAAGCACAAATCACAGAAATGATTATTTCATTAAAGATAAGTCTCACATACTAAATGTTGAGGTTCTGTCTTTAAACACTTTATTCAATAAAAGATCGATTAAGCATGCAACTACATATTGAAAAAAAAATTTAAAAATGCAATCTGAAGAGGGCAGAAAAATTTTATAAGTAACATTATAAGACCAAATTATATTAATATAAGAGTTAATATTATGTAATTTTAACACAATGGTGGATAAGTGAAAAGAGTATCATATAAAATTTGGGGGGGGGGAATGGATCAAAACTAAGAAATGTGAGAATTCAAAATATAGAAGCCTCACGTTCAAGTCACAAACACTTTCTTCAAAAAGAGTGAACAACATGCTACTGATTTGACAGAGAGGTGATAAAACTCAGGATTCAGTCTGAATCATTATTTTTGGACAAGATGAATGCAACAGTCCATTTTGCTCAACTATAAATACATATTTTCCCCAATGGAGGGAGGTAAGAAAGAAAACAGATTTTTGTTAATTATACTAAAAACAAAAAGTGGAGGCATGGTGAAAAAAACAAAAACAAATCATTAGCCCCTCTCCTCCAACACAAATCTTTTTTCACATGGAGTATGACTTGCGGCTAAAGAAAGTGAGATTCATCTTCAAATCAGTTATGCACAAAATATTTAAATAATAATCAAAGTTTCACACTAGAAAGAAAAGATGAGAAGACACTGAATTAAAGGAACTCCAACCTAACTCATTTAAGTAAACAGTTGAAAAGAGAAATGCCTGTGAATACTTATTGAGAGATATTTTCTGAGGAAATGTGAAATTCTAGAAACCAAATGAGGCAGCAAATAAAATCTCTTTGCCAAATGGTGAAATATGGCACACAAGGCCAACAACAGTTTAAAATACAAACTTCTTTTTTAAAATAGTGGTAGTCAAATAAATTTAGAGCTAAAAAATTGGAAGAATATCAAGTGCTCAAGAGTAGGAAGAGCTAATACAATAAAAATGACAATTCAACCTAAGTTAATCTACTTACTCAGTGCTATATCAAACTGCCAAGAAATTACTTTACAGAGCTAGAAAAAAATATCAAAATAAAAACAGTAGTAATAATTGTAAGTATCACTTCATAAAAATAAAAAAGGGCAATGGTGGGAAAATCAAGTATTTAGTAGGCTAAAAGATGCCAGTAAGCAAAAATTATCAAGGGCATTTTTAACTGGAAGAACAACATGAAAAACGGAAAAGATCTATAAATATTTAACTCTTTACCAAAAAACAATAATAGAACAAAATTTAGAATCTAAAATCCATTTCTAATATAGTACGTATATTAATAGCACTAAAGGGAAAAAAATGAGAAAAGCATCTTAACTAAATAAGTACATATAGAGAAAGGCTCAAGGGTAGTGGCATAGTTGAAATCAAGAATTGTTGCATTTGGAGGTAGAGGATAATAGTTCAAATTCTATCCTTTCAAACTATATCACTTAACATCTTTAAGCCTGTTTCCTCATTTTCAAAATAAAGGTAATGGACTAGATGACTAAAATCCCTTTTTTCAAGTTGTAAATGTGTGATCTAAGTCTGTAATTATGAAAGGCATAGGAAAAAAATATATAATACTAATAAACAGTCCACATAATTATTTCCTGAGGGAAAAAACCCTACATGTACATGCGTAGAGGGTATGATGAAGGTAAGAAAAGTCAAAGGTAGGTTTTTATAATCATTATTCTCTGGTAGACCAGATCCTTTAAAATAAAAATGATACAAAGGTGAAAGAATTTGCTCATTATTTGAACTAAAAGATATAATAGAGCAAATGATACCTCTAAAGGTTTTCAATAAAACTGTCTCCCATGCCTGTCAAAAACCACAGATTCTTAGAAAGATGTAACAATGGTAAACAATGAACTTAGCCATAAAAAAGGAAGGTGTGTGTTAGCCAAAGGAGTTTCCTACTGTCAGAGTGGGGCTAGGACAGAATACAAATAGTCTCTAGAAAATCCTGTCTGTAGATAATTTTGTATTAACTGCAAGACTAGAAACACAAATGAGCTTCCTAAATAAGACCCATAGCAATTCAAAATGGGGGGGAGGGGAGAAGAGAAGAACAGATGGACACAACTATTTATATAGGAAAAACCAAGGGAACAAAGATGCATTACCAATTAAGAACCAAGAGAAACAAGATATAACCAAAAATATGGGCAAGTCAACTGTCAAGAGATCATCACTGCACAACTTGCATACACTATTAGTATCCATGAAAATCAGGTTTATAGGAGGAAGGTCCATAGAACACAAGGTAAAACAATGGAGTGTGGGTTAGTCAGCTTTTTTTGATGAGCTGTAAACTACATTATTGGATCTACAAGATCTGAAATTCACCAAAATACTGAAGAACGAGCACTAATTCTTCTGCAACCCAAGTACAGCTAGGAAAAATAAAAATTTAATTCCATCTCAGTCTGATAGATGTCTTCATTCTTACTGGTATTTATGGATGAAAAGCAGAGAAAACCTCTTATGAACTTCACTGGTATATGTTTATGTTCATAATTTTTTAAAAAATGTCTCAACATGGTAGATTCAAAGTTTTATTTCATCATAGGTTAGAACTTAAAAGTGACTTTAGTTTCAGAGGGTTTAAAGAAATGATACTTTAATAATGGAATTCAACCATCTACTCCCTAACCCTAAACTCTATAGCAGGAAAGAAAAACTATCTTTACTTTAAAAAGCACTGTCCTAAGTTATCTGGGTTTGAAATACTTGATGTAGATGATAAGCATAAGAAATAAACACTGAGCAACAATTTCACTAAGTTATAATTTCACAGCTACTTCTGACAGGGTATTATTTGTTATATCTCATTTTCAAAAAGTAAAATGTGCAATCCTTACAAATTCCCCTCATTTATCAACTCAAATCAAATGTTTCTTTTTAAATTCAACTGTTCTTTTAACATTATATTATAACTGTTCTTAAACTGTATCAGCTTAAAAGTCTATTTCTATTTTACTTCATGGGACATTAAGATAATTCAACACATGGGTAAACACATCTGAAACCATATACAAAAAATGTAACTCAACCTATACTTCTTGTGAAAGTACATAACTAACCACCTATTAAACTATTTAATCAATTGCTAGTAGACAGAAATAAATTTCTATCCACTGAAGTGGGCTGGAACCTAGATGAGATCCCAATAGAAGTAGGTACAGTTATTTAACAGTTTCCCTCTTCTCCCCCAGCTTGCAATACTGTGTCCAAAGCTGCCACTACAAATGTTGCTTCTCATTTTCCCTAAAAAGAACAATTACTTCAAGTAATAACTGAACATTCAATCATAAGTATTTTGTGACACTGAAATTTCAATTATTCTATCAATGAAATGGATAGATACATTCAATCCAATCTTTTAAACAACAACTTACTCAGAATTTCTAATATAGCACACATTTAAAGCATGAATGAATAAGCTAACAAGATCACCTATGACCCTGAGGGACACAGTCCATAATAAGCTGGATTTTTACCATTGTGTAAAAGTCCATAATAATCTTCAACAGTAGCAGATATTTAACTAAATTACATATAAAAGAGTATAGGGATCTAGAACTGGAAGGAACCTCAGAGGTCATCAAGTCAAATTCCTTTATTTTATGAAGAAACTCAGGCCTAGAGGTTGAATGAGTTGTCATGGTACCATAGACAGGAAAGGGAAGGCAGGATTTGGAGCCAGGTGTTCTGCCTTGAGATGCGATACCCTTTCTATTGAACCATGCAAGTTCAGAACACAAGGTAAATTTGAGGCACCGGCATAATTCTTCTAGCAGACTTCAGAGCCACGGTCTCAAGTTGTATATCTGACTTAATTATGGAATACTATGGAATAACTCATGCATTTATGCCACCATTATTTAACTCATTGTTTCTTGCAACAAAGAAGTCTTAATTTTTAAAATTACATGTTAGTGTAAACAAGGGGATGCAAACTGGTATGACCTTGGGTTTGAGATCCTTAATTCAAAGTATTCTTTAAAATCTTGAAACATTTTTTAAAAATTTAAAATGTTACCATTCCAATAATTCTCTATTAGTTTCAAGTACATAAGAAGGAACTTTATAAAGTCTGTAAGTAATTATATGATTTTTAACAATTTAGGTTATAAATTATATTTAAAGGAATATCTTTTTTTTTTTCTCATTTTAATTCTATAAAGTTTATGTTGTCCTTTCTGGCAATCAATATCCAATTTCACAGGCTCCAAAGAAGTTGCATTACAACTGTCTTAAACAGTGTAATGCAATTTTCCTAAACTTAATATTTATTTTTACAGATATTTTAAAAGTATTCAAAGTATTTAAGAACTTTAAGATACTTCATTGTCATCTTTAAAAAAAAAAAAAAAAACAAATACTTATACCTATTTATACCAAACTTGATGAAGTGAAAAATAAACAAAATATATTCTTAGGGTATGTCTCCCTTTTTCACTAAATTCCTGCTATCACCGGTCAGCAATTAGCCATTTTACAAAAGCTATTGCCTTAAATCTGACAATGATGCACTTAAGAGTCAAAAGTCATACAAATTAAGCAGTAAACAAGTAGCATCAAAAATAGAGTTAATATGAAAATTACCTTGGTTAAAAAAAAAAAAGCCACATCAATTTAATTCCATATATATGGTACTACCTATTCAATTTATTAAAAATTTTAATAAACATAATAATCAAACTAGAGCTCCAAACTTATGCTGTTTTTTTGAAGACACTACAACAGAAGACACAGTAGAAACTGCCTTATAACAAAAAATACAAATACTGGCTGTAAAGATGGAGAAATAAGAGGACAAATCTAGTTGTCTAAAAGACAATTCACTGTACACATTTTATTTACAGTTTTGTACACTGTCTTAATATGAATGGGACCGCTTTTCTATTTGAGCCATTTTTTAACCAAAGCAAAATATAACCTAAGTAATACAAAGTGTTAAAATACAGCATAAGATACAAAAACAGACATACTATTTTATCTAGTTAGGAATGTAATTATGATGTTACATTTTTTAAAATCCACAATTATGTTTAGGAAATCACACAAACATAGATCACTGATTTGACTGAAATGCATAAATTTGTAGCAAAGCTCTAATGTTACAAAAAAACAAAAAATTACCGAAGAATGCACAAAATTAATGTTTATTCCACCTTTATGTCATATTCCCAGATCCTTCACCAATGTTACATGAAGAAAAAAAAAACTACCAAAAAATAATAAAATAAAACAAAACAAAACAAAACAAAAAAAAACAAAAAAAAAAAAACCAAAAAAACAAACAACAACAAAAAAACCACCAAAAAAAAAAAAAAAAAACACCCAAATGAAATCAGAATCACTAATGTCATCAAGTAGGGAAACAAATAAATTAAATCTAGCAGCCATCAGCATAGATTACAGCAAAAAAATAATGCTGTAAAAAAAAGAAACAAAGAAAATTGCTAGAAAATGGTATGCATCATACTCTTCCAAACCAGTAAAATATGTTACTGCATACAATGCAATCTACAACAGAAGTAATTCTCTGTAAGGTAAAGAAATGCAAGTTCTTTTCTGAATATTGTGGATAGATAAATGTTTTTGTAATAGTAATGCTTCTACTAAGCTATTACAGAGTGGGCCAGGAACACATTTATGGATTCTGGGGATGATGTGTACTGTAATTCTTTGATTGGGATAATAGTTACTCTAGTCAAAATAGAAAAAAATTTGAACACAGAAGTACAAGACAAAGGCGAATGAGACTTCTCATATATCTTAGCAACATTTAGATGGAAATCAAATTTAAATGCAGTCCACTCTGCTTTTGAAGAGGCTTTGGTTCAGCTCCCAAATCTCGATTGCTTGACGCAGTCTCCTATGAAAGAATACTCATAAGGTGTCTTCTTAAACAACAAACCTATTTTTAGTGGTGGAGCCGCTCTTAGTAGCTGTGTCTGCATGGGACTGATAACCAATCACTATCTTTGGAGGAAGTCCTAACCTTTCCTTGTATACCTTCCTGGAAAAGGGAAAAAAGAAAAAAATGCCATTACTTCTATATTCACAGAAAAATATTTTATGTATGACTATTATTCTAGGCAAGAAAATATATTACAGAGAATAAAACAGAAAAAATACATGCATTTTCTTTTTCCATTTATTGATGTTTCACATCTGCTCAATTTTAAGGATAAGAACTAATATAAGAACAATATACCTAAAGATTTAGATAGTGCTTTCCTCACAATAATCTTATAAAGCAGGTGGCTAGATTTGGATTGTCCTTATTTCACAGAAGGGGAAAACAAGGCATCTAGTAATAGAATCTGGACCCAATCTCTTCCATCTCCAAAATTAGTGCTATAACAAACACATCAGCAGAGTAAGCAAAATTCAAGACGAGTAATAATATTCTATGAAACCGTTCTACAGGGGAAAATGGATAAAATAGTCATCAAGTGGTTTATATATGGTTCAAAATATAAAAATCCTTAAAATGTTGTTCTCTGACAAAGCACCTCCTGAAGAACTAGATAGAAATGCTTATTTCACTGTTATATGGTATGACACCTATCACCTTTTAACAGAAAGTAATCTAAAACGTGGTTGCTTTGGAGTATTGTTCCACCATACTGTTTCTCTCATATTTAAAATTTTTTGCCTACAGAAAACTGCATGTTCTAGGTTATACTAAATTCATTAATATATTAACAAAAAGGAATACCATCAAATAGTGAAAGCGGAGAATAAAATCTTTCCCTGGAAAACTAAGCTAAGAGAATTTTTATATTATCAGCTGAATTTCTAGACAATTTGAACAATCAAGAATTGAGGGGGAAAGCCCACAATTATTTTAGTTTCGGGGGTGGGGGGAGGCAAATATTGAAACATCAGGAGTCTTTAAAAACAAAACAAAAATCCAACCACCACCAAATTCCGGCCTTTCATTCAATTGTAATGGGACTTTATTGTACAAACAGAAAATACTTAAGAAAAGATATACATATGGGCAGCGAGGTGGTGCAATGGATAGAGCATCAGCCCTGAATTCAGGAGAACCTGAGTTCAAATCTGGTCTCAGACACTTAACATTCCCTAGCTGTGTGACCCTGGGCAAGTCACTTAACTTCAATTGCCTCAGCCAAAAAAAAAAAAGATACACATATATATTTCAAATAAAAACTAAGACATTCAATAAACACACAAACATTTATTAGAAGGGAATATTAATCTAATTCTTTAAATGAAAAGTGTCTTCACCAATACTAAATGACAAGTCATGTATAATTAAAATCTAAGAGAAGTGCATGAGGCACTGAGAAATTTGAAATGAACTTGGTCACAGCTAGTATGAGTCAGAAGCAAGATTTGAACCCAAATTCATTTAGTTTAAGGCCTCTATGTACTATGTGATATAGCTTCTCATTTACTTAATACTTGCTGCAAATATATATCCCAAATAAAAATTCCTGTTTGAATTTTAAAATATTAATATTAATTTAAATGTATCTTTAACATAGAATATTCATATAGTTTTCATTAATCTAAGCAAAAAAATCAAAACTTAATGTAATAAAACATTTTGAAGGAAAATCTAGCATGAAACCTATACATGTTTTGGTCTCCTCTACCCCCTTTACTCTTCCCTCTCATTCACCCCATTTTAAAAACTCCAGAATTTAAATTCATATTTTGATTATGTGTGTCCTGACTTTTTTCAGAGTATCAAAAGTCAGTGACAGTTCACTAATACTGAAATAAGGGGAAGTGCTAGTGAACAAAATTTTGTTATAGCTTTCTATATAATGGCAGAATATTTTAATTAACTATTTTATTTTATTACTGGACACAAAAACACTGAGATAGAATAAATCAAGTGCGAGAAGAGTGACCATATAACTAATGAAACAAGAATATAAATTATCGAGAATTTGTAAGAATGAAAATGAAGTGTTCATGGAAAGCACAAGTCCACATATCTAACTCTCAAGCTATAAATAAAAACATGCTTCCTCATTTTTTAATACTCTAATATTAATAAATATTTTGAAATGCAGCTTACCCTATATGTGTAACAGCATCTCTGTTTTCACACTCAGTAGTCCATATTGCTATCTTATCGCCTTTAGCTCTAACATTAACAACAGCTCCACACACATCATCACTGTAGTCATCAAATGACTCCCCAATAAGGCACAGCAGCTAACAAAGAAAAAACTTTCACTAAGATTATACATAACATTTCTATACATATTACATATAGACAGTTCTTCAAACTTTAAGTAAACATTTAGCAAATATCTACTCTGTGAAGAACACAGTTGATTTGATAGTCTTATTGTTTTTAAATTAGTCCTTTATATTAAGTCATTTAATAAAATTTTTCAGATATCTGAGGAACAGATGAAATTCAACTTACATGAAAACCAGCTATAGATAAACTGCTAGTTTCTCTGATTCTTTAAGGAAAAAATTCAATAACATATTTAAATATATTTAGGTGGTAGGGGATAGTTACAAATTGCAAACTTTTACTGTTATAAATTAACATAAGAATAAACTATTCCTATGATGTTAAAAATATTAGGGGGCAGCTAGTTGGTGTAGTGGATAGAGCACCAACCCTAAAGTCAGGAAGACCTGAGTTCAAATGTGACCTCAGACACCTAACACTTCACGGCTGTGTGACCAGTCAGTTAACCCCAAATGCCTTAGCAAAAATTAATAAATAAAAATTAAATTAAATTAAAAATAAAAATACATACATGCACATATATATATAAATTTTAAACTGCTTTCAAACTGATAGCCATCTTGGCTATGTAATAAAGAAATAATTAAGACTATGAAGTAAAAAGTTAAGACCAAAATTTACAAATTCATTGATCATGACTCCTATCTACAAAATAACAATAATTTAAAGGCAAAGTACTTCTTTTGCTTAGGATACTTAATGTGATTCATTAATCAAACATATTTTGTATTAGAGAATTTATTGGTATATAAACAATTACTCACATTTTCCCAAATAGATGTCTCTTATTATCTTTTCAAACAAGGGAAAGATATTATTTAATGAAAAATTGTTTCCAAAGGATTGGAATATCATCAAGCGACAATACTCAAACTACCTAGTGGAAAAACTATTTGTAATTTAAAAATCTTACTGTCTCTAGCCAAAAGCGATCAAGGTCACTTCGTCTCTGCTGTTTGTTTAATGTAATTAGCCATCGTCCTCCTCGTTTGTTTTTTTCATCTTCCCACATAGGCTCGATCCCATCCTATAAAATTAAAGGGCAAATTATCAGGGATACTGTTTCAAGAAATGTTTACCAAAGTTCAAACCAAAAATATAAATTCCTCATCATGCAATTTTACAAACAAAAACTTTCTTTGCCTCAATCTCCACGAATAATCCCACCGAACAGGAATTTTAATTAATCCATTCATGCAGTCCTTGAAACTATAGCATCATTGCATACTACATTTAAGATAAAAATACTAGTTCCTTATTTCAAAATATACCTATAAAAACCACTTGATAATGCATATATGCATGCATATGCACAATACTTGCATTTGGGGAAGACATGTTAAACCACGTTTCAAGTAATATTATGACAAAATTTCTTAGCTTAAATAAGTAATTCATGTTCCACTCTTTTAATATCAGCAATTGATAAGTCATACCTTAAAAAGTGAGTAGTCACAGCCAGGCATTAAATTACTAGACAGCTGGATATGGTTGTATAAACTATGTAAAAGAAAATAACAGTTATGAACAAGAGAAAATGGGGCAGAATTAAGATCTTTAAGTACCACTTTAAAGACTATGATGAAAACACAGATGACAAAATTAAGATATTTAAAATTCATACTTATCAATTTAAATGGATTTATTAATCAGATTTTCATTCATAAATGGAGTTCAAGAATTTTCTTCTGATATTGTGAACTGTTTTTGATGTGAAATGCCTAATGTTTCCGTAATGTCAAACATCAGTTTGTCAGATCTGATCCAACTTGACTTTATTTAATATAGTAGAAACAGTAAGGGTATATGTATAAACTTATATGACCACCAAGGTTTAAAAGATTTAAGTAAAATGAATTATTTAGCCTGGAGCAAAAGAGAGTATACACAGTGATTTAATTGCCATTTTGAACTGTATGGTCTACAATCACAAACTCAATAGTTGAAAGGGATCTCAGAGTCCATCTAGTTCATAAATGACTGACTAGAAACCCCTGCTACAATAGCCCTAATAAGTGGTCATCCAGATCTTACTTTGAGAATCATCCTTTTGATTACCACTCCCCCCACACTGCCCAAAACATCTCATTTGACCTTCTAGTATTCCTAACAGTTAAGCTTTCCTTTAAAATATTAAGGAGATGTGTTTCTATAACACTCACAAATTGTTCTTAGATCTTCTCTGATGCCTAAACAAATCTGTCCACAATTTCCTTTCATGTGGCAGCCTATCATTTTCTGACCAAACCTTTTCTACTTCAGATTCTTCAACTGATCTCTTATATAATATAATCTCTAGTTCACCCCATCATCATTCTCAATCTCTTCTAAGTGCTCTCTAGGCTCTGTCAATGTATCTGTCAATATATCCCAAGATATACTACAAAAAACTGAAAATGACCATTGCTACAGAGGGGACAAACTGGAACTGTAATCAGTGGTATTCTGAATACCATGCCCCTTCTCCATATAGCCTAAGTTTGCATTCTTTTTTGATTAGCATGTAATACTGCTGAGATAAGGTCAGCTTTACAAGAGGATGATGAGTAGTAATTTACTAATAATCTATGTTGGGAGAAAGCACAAGAAATAGTACATAAACTCAGATATTTTCATTAACATAAGGTAAGATTATCTTGAACACACAGCAGTAAGAACACTGAAAAAGTAATCAATTCCCAAAGATATTGAAGACCAGAATAGAGAGTAGCCATCTGGGATAATGTAGGTACTCACTTCACTGGAAAAAGGGGGCTGGACTAGTTGACCTCTTGATGTCCCCCTTTCAGCTATATGATCCTGTCAATGAATTATGGACTCCCTATATGACAGTTTTGGGGAGGACATATTTCACACAGATTAAAAATACAAGCTATGCAGAAATGATGAATAGTAGGTTCATAATTTGATCCTAATATGGAAGTTCTACATAAAGCTTTTTAAAATACTTAAATGACTTAATATTTCATTAGTTGCCCTCCCTTCTAACAACACAAACTGAATTGATGGTTGGTATGGCTTTTAAATCATCTTTTGGTAAAATTGGCAATGTATCTTGCTACCCTATATAGGCTGGTCCATGAATGAGGGATAGAAAAGGTCTGTAACAAAGCCTGTATTTTCCACCTTCATGGAATCTACTGGAGCTTTCCAATTGCCGAGCTAAATCAAAGTTACTTATATGTGAGAATAAGCCAGCACTAAAGAATAAATCTCAGATGATCTTCCTCCAAAAACTTAACTTAGAGGAAAATGCTTCAAGGAATAAAAGAATACAAACACTGCTCTATTTCTCCAGACAATTTAGATAAACCTAAGACAAGAATTTGGCCATTTATGATCATGTCACTATTTTTGGTTTATATGATACTCACTTTGGGATGAGACATAGTTCTGGAAGTAAAGGGGACTATGTAACTATGACAGGTATAAATACTGCTACACTTCCTTAACACTCTATATTCCCTTTCTCCTGCCACATGAACTGAATATAAATTAAAGTATTAGGGGAATACTGTTAGAATTAATGTTATACCTTTCTAAGTAAAGTATTTCCTTCTAAGTAAAGTATTTCCTACAGGTGGTTTCCCTCAAGTGTCTTAAGGGGACAAAATACATTATCCTTTCTTCTATCTGCCCTATAGTTTTCTCATGAACATGAACTGTATTTCAGGAACCTGGAAAACCAACCATACCCTCAGAAAGCCAAATGCATGGTCCCAACAATGCAAGGCCCTATGAGCACACTTGCTGGCCGCTCCAGAAAGCAGTTGGAAGTAAACTATGTGATTAATAGATAAGTGATCAAAAGGTATAAAACAGTTTCCAAAAATGACAATACAAATGATTAACAGCAATATTATTTAAAAAATGCTTCAAATCTACTACAAATTAAAACCACTCTTTGGTGTTGCCTCATAACCATCAAATGGTAAAGATGATAAAGCACAGAAATAGTCAACATGGAGGGACCAAGGAAAGATATGCATATTTAATAAATACATTGTTAGTGGAACTGTGGTTTGGTCCCACCTCCTTCCTATACCCTAAAGGACTTCACAAACCAAAAGAAAGATTCACATACAAACCAAAATATTTATAACAGCATTTTTGTGACACTGATAGCAAAAAAAAAAAATCAGAAAGTAAAGTAGTAGAAGAAAGTGAACAAAAAGAAGGACTACCATCATAAGAAATCCTCTAGTGGCTAAACTCCTCCAAGAAGACCATTCATTCTCTTTCCTCTCCTTTTCTTAACTTTCTGCAGTTGCTCCTGACCTCATCATTCAACTGAAACTTCTCCCTCCAAAATTACCAATAATCATTAGCTACCAAATCTAATCATCTTTTCTCAAGCCTCATCACCCTCCTCCTTCCCTGGGTTTTGTTTGTTTGTTTTTGTGGGGTTTTTTAGATACTGTTCTAATATGACTCTTCTATCTGCCCAATATTCCCTTTGCAGATATTTTTTTCAAGTCACAACTATGAATGGTCAATGTCCCCTTAGGGCTCTGTCCTGAAGGTAGAGCATATATAGCTGCTCAATGAATTTAAATTACCAGGCACAGTGAAACATCTTAGGGATACCTGAATGCTGAAGAACTGGCATTGATTTCTGAGAAATTAGTAAAAAGGCAAGGTACCACTGTATCAAATCTGAGCAAATGCCCTTGTTTAAAAAAAAAAAAAGGAAGTGGATATTTCAAACAATGAGCTACTGGTATAAAATTCAAATTACATGTTATCAAATAAAGAAAACATTAATACGCTCACGTATTTTAAACTATGCTTGGACACAAGTTTCTTTTCTTTTTTAAGTTATGTTTATTTAAACTATGTTTGTACATAAGTCTTCCTTTTCTTTTGTCTTACTATATGTCACCCTCAATGCTAGCCATTGAGGATTCAAATAAAAAGAAAAAAGATCCCTACTCACAAGTAGCTTACGCTCAAAGTGAAAGAAAAGTGCATACATATTTATGTTAGTGTGTGTGTGCAATATAAATAAAAGGTAAATTATAAATGGGGAAAGAGGTTTCACATCAGCAACTGGTAGAATCAGAAAAGGTTTCATTTAGAATGTGATGCTTTGAGAGAAAGAGAAAAAAGATAATCTACAGAGGGAAAGTATTCCCAAAAATTTGTATGAAGAAAAGAGATTAAAGTAGTATGGGGGAAGAAAAGAAAAGTATAAGAGGGGAAGTGATGTCAAATAAGGCAGAGAAGTTAGTTGATAGCTGGTTATAAAGGGTTTCTAAACAGGAGGATTTTTTTTGATACCAGAAGCAATAAAAATTCAATAGAGTTGCTAATAAGACTATAATTACAGAAAATGCCTATGGAGACAGTGTGTAGCATATTAGATACTGATGCAATGAAAAACCTGAGGTAATTAAGAGGCTGTTCAATAACCTAGAATAGTAGCCCTAAAAATGTTTGTAGCAGCCCTTTTTGTAGTGGCTAGAAACTGCAAACTCAATTGGAGAATGGCTGAATAAATTATGGTATATGAATGTCATGGAATATTCTTGTTCTAAAAGAAATGACCAGCAGGATGATTTCAGAGAGGCCTGGGGAGACTTGCTTGAACTGATGCTAAGTGAAATGAGCAGAACCAGGAGATCATTATACACGGCAATAAGAAGACTATATGATGATCAATTCTGATGGATGTGGCTCTCTTCAACAATGAAATGTTTCAAACCAGTTCCAGTTGTTCAGTGATGAAGAAAGCCATATATACACCCAGAGGGATCTGAATGTGGACCACAACATAACATTTTCACGTTTTCTACTGATGTGTGCTTGCATTATGTCTCCCTTCTCAGATTTCTTTTTTTCTCATAGATCTGACTTTTCTTGCACAGCAAGATAACTGTAAAAATATGTATACACATATTCGATTTGTTAAGTATTTTAACATAATTAACATGTATTAAGACTTCCTGCCATCTAGGGAAGGAATGGGAGTTAGGGGGAAAAAATTTGTAACAGAAAGCAATTCAAGGATCAATGTTGAAAAATTACCCATACATATGTTTTGTAAATAAAAAATAAACTACCCCCCCTAAAAAATAGAATAGTAGTACTATGAGTAAATATGGGGTTCAAATATGAGAGTCTAGATTCTAGTTTGTGAGCATTTCAAAGAGACCAGATAATTGCAACAGGGTCATAACAAAATTGATTAATTTCTTATTTTTATATCAGAGATTAATAAGACTTCTTGGAGGAAAGCCAAGGACATACTATGCTTGGATTTCCTCAAGGTTATCTTAATATTTCTCATGATGTCCTTGTGGGAGAGAAAGGAAAAGAAGGAGAAAAGAAAGAAGGATATGGAAAGGAGAAAGAAGTATACTAAATAGTAAATTGGTTAGTTAGGCTAAGAAATGTTTAACTGATAAGAAACAAGATGCAAAATTTTAACCTCTCAAAATGGTGGAAGTTTAACCAAAAGACTGAATTGCCCTGGAGTATAAATGGATATTTGTCACAGATAGAGTAGATTCTGGATCTGAGTATATGTTAAAATTGTATGTCCAGACAGATACTTTCCAACATTTGGTCCCTGGAGACTATATACAATTCATGGTAAATTCTTTTAATGTACTGATGAAACTAAAATCCTATTTCAGTTTTATTGTGATCAGTTGTTTGGCTCAGAGTAAAAAAGAAGCAATGTATAATCAACTTTCCTAAAAGTTACTCCCAAGTAGAAAAGAAGAAAAAAAAATTATGACCATTAATTTCAGCTATCTTACAAATTTGGTCAATATTTTTCACTGATACAAATACCAGGCATACAAAAAAGAACATAAGATTGAAGGCAGCAGCACATAAGAAGGATCCTAAGGGTGATTCAAACCATGAGGTATCTCTCTCTTTCTTCCTCTCTTCCTTTCCCCAAAATTCCTAGTCATGAACCAGTATAGTGAAGGGTTTTAATTACCACTGTCAAATACTTTTAGGGACACAAAGGAAATTGTCAGAAGCTGAAAGGCTGCTAAGAAGAGAAGAAGATACCCACAACTTCTATGTCTAATTCTTAGGAAAAAGTTTTAATGTTCACATTATTCAGACCACAAAATGAATTCACAAGGCTGATTTAACTAATGGCTAATGATTCCAAATTGAATAAAAATAGGACCATTATCATAAAAACAAACTAATATAGAGTTTAAAAACAAACCCCAAATAAAAGATTACTTACGCCCAGAAGTCCTCAACAGTATCAAACTTAGAGATCAGACGAAGGTTTGCTTGCCACGTTTTGCTCTTATCATTTTTAAAAAACCAGAGCGCCCATCTAAAAAAAAAAAAAAAAAAAAAAAAGATAACTGGAATTAGAAGTGAGTAATAGGAACATTTTATTCCAATAAGTGAAACTAATAGAGAAACTTTCTACAGGAGGTTAAGGAAAATAAGAAGTTGAGCTGCACTGGAGATTAAGAATTACGAATTCTAACCTATTCTATTCTACAAATATTTGCTATCTCTCAAATTTCATATATATTAAATATTTATGTAACCACATTACATATAGAAATGTAAATTTATCTGGTTGGACTAATTTGGAAAGAAATGAAGGGCTCTAAATTAATGAATTTTCTATTTCATACTCAACTCAAGTACTAAAACTTTCAAAGGGAGTATGTCAAACTATTATGATTATCAAAAATTTTAACTATAATACAGCAATATTTGATAATTCACAATTGATTCCTTCAACATAAAGAATTACAACATAAAATTGAAATCTGTTCTTTTTTTGTGGCTTCTACTCAATGATACGACATAAAAAAACTGTTAAAAGAAAAGCTGATAGACAAATGAAGTGGCATTAATCTGGAACCTTAATTGTCAAGTATTATATTACACAGAACTTAAAAGAGCCTTTTTTCCTTCCATTTCTTCAGAGGTCCTTTTCAAAGTACTTAAAGTTTTCTAGAACAGTGTTTCACTTAGTTATCTATAATGAACAATAACTATAATGGAGCAATTCTTTTTAATCAAGTCTGTTGAAGGTGCTCTTATCAATGGCTTGGGACCAACTATAGCTGGGATGGACAGTGAATTATTTTAGAAAAATTAAGACTACTTTATATTTGATTATTAAATTATTACATGATGGGGGAAAAAAGGTTATGTGAAAATGGGATTCAGTATGTAGAAATTGTATAGGTGTAGCTATAAACGCTGTTTAAAGAGGTAGCATATATCATGATCTGTAGAGGCCCATCCTTAGATTAAGATTTGGGTTTAACAGTTCCAATCGTTCAATGACAAAGAAAGTTATATACACCCAGAGAGAGGCCTAGGGGAAATGTGTATGGACCATAGCATAGCATTTTCACGCTTTCTGTTGATGTTTGCTTGCATTTTGTTTTCCTTCTCAGGTTTTTTTTCTTTATAGATCCAATTTTTCTTGTGCAGCAAGATAATTGTATAAATACATTTACATATATTGGATTTATCATATATTTTAGCATATTTAACATGTATTGGACTACCTGCCCCTGCCATCTAGGAGAGGGGGTGGGAGGAATAAGAGAAAAATTTGGAACAGAAAGTTTTACAAGGCTTAATATTGAAAAATTACCCATGCATATGTTTTGTAAATAAAGTTTTTTAAAATCTGGGTTTAAGCCTTGTCTTTTACACAAAAACTACTTAGCCACTCATGTGGCCATGAGACAAGTAATGTCAATCACTCTGTGACATAAAGAACACAATCAGACTATAACACAGAAGTTGCTGATGTGCTTCAACACCAACGGAAACCATAAATCCAGTCCATAAAAGCATCTGCCTCATATTAATTTACTTTAAAAGGCTTTACATTTTTAAAAAAGTGTCAGTAAATATTAGGAGCTTCTTATTAATGCTACATAGACTACTCTGGCAAATTAAGATCTTGTTAAAATCTTGTGGTCATCATACTCAAGTATGTCAAAGTACAATAAAACACCTTGATTCAGAAGGATTCAAATGTCATTCCTTATATTTCCAATTATAAGCTACTGGCCAAGTCTCTTCATCTCTCTGACTTATTTCCTCATTTAGAAAATGGGGATAATATGATCTACTTTCAAAAGACTAAGAAAAGTCTCTACATCATGAGGTGCAATATAGTGTATATGCAACTTATTAAATCAGTATCGGATTCACAAATGCAAACAAACTCCTCTTTTTTTCTCTGACAATGGTAGAGAAGTTAGGGGAGGAAAAGAGGGAGAAGTTACTATTCACAAAAATTTCTCCATTCTTTTGAAAATACATTATTATGAGGAGGATCTGCAAAGACTTTAATTTGAAACCTTGAATCAGGCATTTAATATTAAGGATTTAATAAAAGGCTAATATGACTTTGAGGCCTATAGCTCACCAAAAAAAAAAAAAAATTGATGCAAAACAACAAAACAACACTGGAAATATTCCCTCTATACTACCCTTCAGCAAATTATCAATGATTCAAATCTCTCATACACACACCTTCTCATACCATTAGAGCATATTAATGCTTGATTTATTTTACTATACCATACTATTTCTCTTGTCCTCCCAAATAATTAGTTCATTATTTATGGATTAAAGGATAATACTTTAAAAAATAATCAGTACAAGCATGATAAATGTGGAAATGTGTTTAGAAGAATTGCATGTTTAACCTATATTGGATTACTAACTCTCTAGGAAAGGGAGGGAGAAAAATTTAGAACACAAGGTTCTGCAAGGATGAATGTTAAAAACTATCTTTGCATGTATTTTAAAAAATTAAAAAGCTATCATTGTATTTTTTAAAATTAGCACAATTCCTGAAACACAGATGTTTAAAGCATATTGCTTTGCCCGGATTATCCTCTGACCATCAGGTATATGCTTAGTTTTTTGTTGTTATCACTATATGGCATTTTTATTTGAATACTACCACCCACTGTAATATATGTTCTTTAAAGACAAAATCACTACATTCTTTTTAATATTTTTATTTCCAATATACAACAAATTGAAAAAGATAAAAAATGAGAAGAGTTAATAGAATTGATCAATATTGGAAGATATATGGAAAGACATCTCTAGCACACTGTTGTTAGAGCTGTTAATTTGTAAAATCCATTCTGGAAAGCAATTTGGAATAATGCCAATAAAGATCCTTTGACTCAGAAATTACATTAGTAGGCATATATCCCAAAGAGATCAGTGACCAAAAGGCTCCATATACATCAAAATATGCAGAGCAGCATATTTTGGGATAGCACAGAACTGTAAACAAAGTCATATGGTTGCTGAGAAACTGCTGAGCAAATCATGATACCCAAGTATTTTACATGATGAATATTTTTAAAGTGAAATAAGCAGAGTCATGAAAACCATACATACATACATACAGACTAAAGAATAAGCACAAAACAAATCAAACTGAATGCTACGAAATTATGAAAAACAAGCTTGGCCCCAAAGATAACATCTATGGAGATAGTTCTCCCATCCTTTCCTCCAACTTATAGATGAAATCTTAGGTTTGCAGGTATGAAAAATTGAAAAATTATATGTCATTTTTAAAATATGCTGATTTTTACCTCTTCTCGTATTAACAAACATAAACAAGTGAGCTACCATGGGCCAAAAAACCCCACAAAAAACCAAAAACAAACAAATAACCAAAACCCCCCCCACAAAAACCTTGTTCTATTACTACACACACACACACACACACACACACACACACACACACAGCAATAAAAATTTATTCTAAAAAAATTTCTATTTCTAGTGCCCAGCTGGTACATAATTCAGCTCAAAACCTTATATACGACTTAAAGTTAGTCATTTAAGAGTGCTCCACTGCACTCAAGTTAGATATGGGTCATGTAGAATGTCCTATACTGTAGTCAGTGCCATTTAACTTAGTAAAGGTTCAAGTAACTACATGAACTATATAATCCTAATAATGTACATGAATTATTTATGAAATAAAAGGGAGATAAAAGATAAAAGGGACACAAGCACAACAGATTAAGGACTAAAGGATTGCATAACATAATTTTAGTGGTTATAAACTTCTAAGAGGCATGTAAGTATAACAGAGCTTTTTTGAAGCCAGAAAGACTTCAATCCAAGTCTTTTTTCTGAAAGTCTTGGTAATTCTCTAAGACCATAAATTACAGATAAATGGAGGAAGTTGCCACAGCAGATCTTTTCTACACTGATGAAGTCAGAGGTCTGTACAAACTGGAACTCTATACAAACAAATCAAACCTAGGATATATTCAAAAGGTTTACCTGTTCTGTAGTGGATGTTTAACGTAGTGTTCAGGGTTAGCAACCTCCTGATTGGTTTCAGTTTTTTCTTCTTCTGCAGGTGGGGGATTAGGAGTGGTGGTGGTTTCCTACAGAAAATCAACCAATTATTATATGGTTAAAATCTGGTTTATTAAAAAGTAACCTTCATTTAACTCCAATTTTTAAATATCAATTCCATTTTACAAGCAAAGATATAGATAATAAATGTCTCATATAATTCTTTATTCAAAATACTCTCATTTCTTTCTTTTTTTTTTTTGAGTTCCAAATTCTCTATCCCTCCATCTCTTCCCCACCCATTAAGAAGGCAAAAAATACTTCATTATTCATCAAGTCAGGCAAAACATCTCTGCATTAGCAATGTTGCCCCTGCCCCTCTCCCCCAAATGAGACATGACAAACAAAAATCAGTTCGCTCTCTCTGGAGATGGACAGCATTTTTCATCACATGAGTCCTTTGGAATTCTCTTGTATCACTGTATAAGAGTAAGCTAGGTCTTTCACAGTTCAATCATTGTTGCAATATTGTTGCTACAATGTTTTCCAGTTTCTACTTAGTTTACTTTTTTTGTATCAGTTTACATAAGTCATCCCAGGTTTTTTCTGAAGCCATCTCCTCCCTCATCATTTTTTATATAGCACAATAATACTGTAGCACAATCACATAAAAAACTTGTTTAGCCAATTCCTCAATTGAGCAGCATTTCCTCAACTTCCCAGTTCTTTGAAGCAGCTCATATTTCACTTCAGCAAAGCAGCATAGTTAAGATATCATTATTAAAATACAAGGATTACATTATTTTTACAAATGTTACTATAGTCTAAATTCAACAGACATTTATTAAACAGCTTTTAGATACCTGTCTTTCTTCT
Organism: Myrmecobius fasciatus; assembly: GCA_023553655.1. NCBI lineage: Eukaryota > Metazoa > Chordata > Mammalia > Dasyuromorphia > Myrmecobiidae > Myrmecobius > Myrmecobius fasciatus. The sequence goes on along the minus strand of JAJPUD010000732.1, from coordinate 413,618 downwards.
AGGTTCTCATTAGCAAGAAAATAGATTACCATTTATTCTATTATCAGCTTATCTACTTATAAAATGATTGGTATCTTTTCTTTCCATGTGAAAAATCTTATGTATTAATTACTAGGCATGTATACAGATAAAAATTTGAAAAAAAATCTATTTCAACAATTATACTAAAAAATAAAAAAGACCCTGAATTAAGAAAGCCAAAATCATTTACAAATTTAATCATTATATTCACCAAAGCAAAGAGGGAAATTTTCTTTAGAAAAGGCATAAATAACATGTTCAAAAATCAGTACCAGAAAAGGAGGTGTTTGGAAGAAATTTTGCCTTTTGGTTTGAAGCATATTTCCTAAAGAAGATATACCATGAAGAAAAGAAAATTAACTCTGCTCAAAAATAAAGTACTCCATTGGGACCATAAGTGCATTAAAAATATATTAGTGGAAATGTTATAGAAATTCATTTTAGATGGCGCAAATGTTTTTCTGAACTTACTCCAAACATATGAATATCCCTAACACTAACCATCAGAAAGAAACCTACTAACTCTAAAGCCTACAACACATATACAGTTTCCCCTCTTCTTCCAAGACAGACTTCACAGGCATCTATCATAGAAGAATGTAACATAATTTACATTTATTAGACTCCCTGCCATTTAGGGGAGGGAGAGGGGGGAGGGAGAGGAAAAAATTTGTAACAAAAAGCTTTGCAAGGGTCAATGATGAAAAATTACTCATGCATATGTTTTGCAAATAAAAAGCTTTAATTAAAAAAAATAAAGAAAAAAAAAAGAAGAATGTAACAAAACTATGTGGGTATTAAATTATTGTTGCAGCTTTTCATTTGACCATAAAACTCAAACTGGGGAGAGCTGGCCAAAGCAAAACCTCCTGGCCTGAAAGGAACTCCAAGGGGTAGCCACTGAGGTAGTTAGTCTTTTTCCAGAGTTTCTAAGAGACAAATCCTATTTAAGGTCAGGTTGAAGTTGGGCTTGCGTATTCTTTTCATTCTTTCCCCACCAAACTTTTTTACCTTTGTTCTAATTGGTTATGATTTGACTTCACATAAAAAGGTGAATCTGAAATTGCTTACTTAGCAGTAGTCAGATTCCTTTTCCATGATATTCAGTGGTTTGTCTATTCAACACTTCCAAGTTTCAGAAAGTACTATTATTGAAATCTCATGCTTTTGAATCAATTACTGATCCCTGAGCCTTTCATTTCTTTATAACTAACCCTATTTCCCAAAATTATTTTTATCCCCACTGAAAATTATTTTCTCCCCACTGAAGACACGAAATATCAAGCTGTGTTGACTTAATTTGGAAGATTTTGTTTAGGTCTTCAAAGAGTTTCTGAACTACTTCACCCTGAAGATATTACTGCATAGTTACCTTCATGATATTTACTATGAGCATATTTGTAATGCTTACTTAAAAGGGAGATGATCAAATTTCAAATGAGAAGCTGTTTCTTGTAGTCTCTGGGTGTACAATGAAACCAATTTTGCCATTTAAGATGATTTGCCTCTCATTAACCTCCCCCTTAACCTGCAATTTGTATAATTTAATTTCACTAAAAAAAATTTTCCAAAGGCTAATATTGATAACTTTTAATACTTTAAGATACTAGAGCTTACTTCTGCTAGTAAAAACACCCATTCAAGTTTTACTTTCCTTTCCTTAAAGATCAAGGAAAGAAAAGTTAGGCAATAAGGTGAAAACAAACAAACAAGTATTAGTTTTTAATATTTGACAAACTCAGAATTAAATGTTTATTAATTGAAAAAATGTAAAGACACCAAAAACATTAGGCTTGAGACTTACCAATGATCAGAATCTTACTCCAGTTCTAACACAGTATCTTACTAATCTTTTCCCTACTTTCTGCTTAACTAAATATTATGATTAGGACAAAATGACAAAAAGTAGGATGTAGGTAAAAGGCCAGCTGGTGTTTGTATACCTTAGGAGGTTAGAAAATAGGTGTGATTACCCCTCAAAGAAAACAAGAAATTCCCCAAAAGGTTTTTTTTTTTAAAAACTCAATTTCAACTTATCTAAAACATAAAATAAATATTTTGGTAAATAAGTAAAATTACTTCTTTGTATTATACATTTGTCCTGAGAGAAGTGGTAGGTACCAATCATTTCTCTGAAGTCTTTCAAACATGGACTGAGTGATCACTTGAAAAAGAGATGAGTAAGGATTTCTTTCACATATGAGACTGAACTAAATGACCACTGAAGTCCCCAGCAAATCTCAAATTCTCTAACTTGTAATTATATTCACATTAATATTATTCTAATAATAGAACTTTAATAACTATCACAAAGTAACACCTGAAAACATATCCTCTCTGACACACACCCACACACACCATTTTATAGATTATTTCCCTGAATTCTACAACAACCCTATGGGGTAATAAAATAATTACCCTGATTTATCTAAGAACATACTCTAATAAAGAAGGTAACTTGTCTACACTTGGTGTCATACACCTTATTAAAGACAGGTAAAGAAGGTTTTTTTTTTTTTTAAATAAGTTAAAAATTCTTTCCACTCAGACTCTTTATTTACTTATTTTTGTCTCTGCTCAATATCATTCCTGTTCCCATTTTAAATAATTTTTAAAAAAGAGTAAAGATATGTTCAAATCTGATATTTTCTTTAAACTCAACTTTTGTTGACTCTAAAAAGCTTTAGGAAACCTAAATTTTCCTTTATTTTTATGAAGTTCTAATCAATGTATAGTGAAACTTGCTTAGGAGAACTTCTATGGCAGACCACCTCAATTTAGCTAAGAGACACAAAGGATACAGCAGAGCACCTGTAGTCAGAAAACTCAAGTTTAAATGTAGCCTCAGGTACTTACCAATTGTATGACTTAGCTGAGTCATTTAACATTGTTACAATCCCCATTTATTAAAAAAAAATAAGGATAATATTTACCTCCCAAAGTTGTTGCAAGGATAAACTGAGATGATATTTGTAAAAAATGTTTTGCAAAATTATTAGGAAGATGATTAAAGTGCCTTAGTATTTCTGACTGATACCATATTTAAAGGTTAAGAATGTATTACAATAGAATCTTATAAACTTGGTTATTAAAAAAAATAAAGGGACTATTTAACAGATTCTAAAAAAACACCTTTACAACAGAATTTTCTCTAAAAGCAACTATCAGTCTAATTTTTCCATTAGTTTACCATGTTTTTAAATTTAAGTAAAACCTCAATCTGACTTCCAAATGAACTGTCCTTTTAAGAGAGTAACAAAATTAGGGAAATCAGTAGACTTCAGGAATAATCTTTTATACTTTCTACTTCTACAATATTAGGATCATTTAGAAATTAGATCTGAAAGGGACTTTAGGGACAATTTTTTATCTTAACACTATAGACTGTGAGTTGGAAGGAAACAAAGTTTTTGAACTTATTTAAAGTGGTATAAAAATTATCTTGGACAAGCAGTAACTTTGAAATGGTTTGATTCTGTGACCACAATGACCATGTACATAGATCTGCTGCTACTGTTGACACAACTAAGTCAGAAAAGTTGACTAACCAGATGAAAACATACTGAGCTAATTTTTCCAGCTTTGCTTAGTTCTGTCAAATGAGTACTAGATTTTATGCTACACATATTTATGTCACTACTTGTAATTCTGGAGGGATTTTTGGTAAATGGATTATTATTTCAAGGAATTATTGCAAAAGTTGTAGCTCTTAAAAGAGCACACTTTAATAATCTTTAAGATAATGCTGTGATAGTTGGTATCGAGTCAGATATTTCAAGGATCATTCAAGCCCATTAAAAAAAATCCCCACAAGATTATTTAAACTCAAGCTCAAAGGAAAACTAGATTAAAAAACAAAAATGCCAAAAATTGATAAGCTATTCCTGGAAAATAATTGTTCCTGAGAAAATAAGCAAATGGCTATAAAGGAATTTGAAAGCTGGAACTGTTTATCCATTCCTTCTATAATGCACTTCTAGGAAATTGGAATAATAGTGAAATAATCAAAAACAGCTTCCAGGCCAGGTATAATAGTAATGCAGGTTAATAATATCTTTCTCCCCCGGAAAGCTGAGGCTAATGGATTTTCCCCAAGTTAAATATCCAGGAGCAGAGAACCAACAGAGTTGCTAAGGAGGAGTAAACCAGTGGGAGGCTAGAAAAAGAAAAGCTCAAAACCTTCTAAAGCCAATCAATTGAACCAGTGATTGAGTGGCTGCTATGTTTCTAGCCTTGGTGGGATAGGAAAACCTGATCAGGTTTGGTCTGCTTGTTCACAGGCATACAGCTGCTAATTGAAGCTCTTAAGTCATAAGACAATGCAAAGGCATACCAGAAAAGTGAATAATGGTAATTTTTACTGATAAACTTCAATTTTTCATTTAAGGCTGGCAGTAAAAATGGTAAGATCTTGGTACATTCACATTGTGAGATATAATAAATTTGGATTTTTCACCAAAAAGTTTTTCTCAAGGAGGAAATTATAAAACTAATAGATATACTGAAAAACAGAATTCTGGAATCACAGAGATTCCCAAATGGAGATGAAATACTGCAACATGATCATGTATATTATGCCACAGGTCACATAAAGTTAAGAAACATATCTAAAAGAGAGAGATTTTAAACATGCTTTAATGGCTTGAAATTTGTTTGATTTTAACTGCTGAATACCCATGGAGGACAAGCTTGGAAAAATGAACTGTTCCTCCAAGGTCACTAAGTCAATAGTTATATGAGATCAAAGAACTGAAACCCAGATTCTCCTGGTTAAGGTTGATTCTTTTTACCATGTTGTCTCTGCCTCTCAAAATAAAGAGTATTCAGTGATAACTCAGAAGCATCTTCAAAGAAAGATTATTTTTCAATATATGGAACACAATAGCTCCTGTATATTAAATCATCTCTATGCAAATACTTGTTTTTATTAGACCTTCTTTCCAGTTTGCCATTTCCCAATATCTATTGGACATCTCAAACTAGAATGCCCCAAAGATATTTCAAACTTAACTTCTCTAATACTTCTCAAAATCAAGTCCTTGTAATACTGTCACCACATAGTGAAGACCAGGACGGACTTTACCAACTCAAAGCATGGAAAAATGCAATAGTCTAGTGATTGATCTCCTTCCCTTAAGTTTCTCCCCATTCCAGTCCATACTCCATCTAATGACTGGAATTCTCTCTCCATCTTAGTCACCTGACTTGCCCAGCTTTCTTCATGTCCTAACTAAAACCCCATTTTCTTTCTAAAAGAAAACCTTTTCTGTTCTTTTCCTCTGTTGGTAATTTTCAATGTATCCTACATAAATTTGTTTATACATAGTTGTTTGTGTGTTGTCTCCCCTTGCTCAAATAAAACAAACGTAGCCAAGATTAGAAGGAAAGCAAAAAGTTCAGGGAAAATTTTTTATACAGAGATTCTCAGATAAAGTTCTCATCTCAAATATACAAAGAACTTTGTCAAATCCATAATACGGGTCATTCTCCAATTGATAAGTAGTCAAAGGATATGAACTGCCAGTTTTTAGATAAAAAAATCAAAACACCATATAATAATGAAAAATACTCTAAATCATTATTGATTAGAAATGGAAATTAAAACCTTGAAATCATTTTACACTTATTAGAATGGCTAAAATGTTTGAAGGGAAAAACAACAAATATTGGAAGGGATATGAAAAACTGCTTCAACCATTTTAGAAAACAATCTGAATATATGCCCAGAGTTATTACACTGTTTATCTGTTTTAAAATGCATATAGCAACAAAGAACTGGAAATTGTGAGAATACCTATCAACTGGGGAATGGCTAAACAAGGTGTGATATATGATTGCAAAGAGATAGTTTTGTGTTGTAAGAGATGATGAGCTCAATCAGTTTAGAAAAATATGGGCAAGTTTGCACAAATAATAAGCAAATGAACAGTCAAGATAATATTGTATACAATAACAAATTTAAACTCATTTTGACTATCATATCCAAGTTAATTACCACGGATATATGAAGACATTATCCGCATAGAGAAAGAACCAATAAAATAGAAATACATGTGGAATATTATACACATACACATATTTGTCTAATGGTAACCATGGAAGAAGGGAGAGAGGGTAAATGGAGAAAAGAAAGGATAAAAAGGAAATTTAAATGGTTTCATTATATGTTAAACAAGTTGTACATAAGAGTTGCAGTTTCATGTATAATCATCTTTAAACACACACACACACACACACAGTTATGGAAATGCTTTATTCCATACATTAAAAGTAAAACATTTAGGAATTTTAAAATAAAGTATTAATGCCAAATTCAACACACTGAAGGTTCAAGGAAAGGGGAAGTTCAATGAAGGAGAGAGTGCCAGTTAACTGGTGCTGGAGACCAGAAGTAAACCAAAAATATGTCTATAAATTAAACTTTCATCTCAGACACATAGTGCAGATTTCTAAACCAGGAAGGGTCAAAACAGAAAATGATAGGCCAATTTCCCTAATGAATATTGATGCAAAAAATTTAAATTTAATATTAGCAAAGAGATTACCGCAACTTATCACCAAGTGGAATTTGTACCAGAAATGCAAAAGTGATTTAATATCAGAGTAATCAACCATATAAATTACAGAGCTAACAGAAGCAGAAAAAATCATTTGACAAAATACAACATCCAATCCTAATGAACACTACAGAGAGTTCCTTAAAATGATAAGTAGCAACCATCTATCAGCAAGCATTGTATGTAATGAGAACAAGCTAGAAGCATTATCAATAAAATAAGAAGTGAAACAAGGTTGCCCTCTCTCAGCACTATTATTCAATACCATACTAAAAATGTTACCAATGATTCCATTCTAAATGGTTACGAACCTCTCCTAAATAATTCATTCTCTAAATTATGGTATATGAATGTTATGGAATATTATTGTTCTGTAAGAAATGACCAGCAAGATGATTTCAGAGAGGCCTGGAGAGACTTGCATGAACTGATGCTGAGTGAAATGAGCAGAATCAGGAGATCATTATACACGGCAACAACAGTACTATATGACGATCAATTCTGATGGACATGGCTCTCTTCAACAATGAAATGTTTCAAACCACCTCCAATTGTTCACTGAAGAAAGCCATATACACCCAGAGAGAGGGATGCGAAATGTGGACCACAACATAACATTCTCATACTCCTTGATTGATGTTTGCTTACATTGTGTTTCCTTTATCTGATATATCATTTGTGTAGATAAGATTTTTCTTGCACACCAATGATAAGTTTGGAAATATGTATACATATATTCGATTTGCCAATATTTTAACATAATTAACATGTAGTGGATATCCTGCCATCTAGGGGAGGGGTGGGGAGTTGGGGGGAAAAATTTGTAACGGAAAGCTATGTAAGGGTTATTGTTGAAGAATTACCCACACATATGTTATGCAAAAAAAAAAAAAAATAATTCATTCTCTAATTCTGCCAGGTATAGAGGTCAAATTCACCAACTTATTAAGATACATAATCTATTAGCACTTATTAATTACCTATTACACATTAAACACAATCCCCAGCCAAGAACTGGGGATACAAAAAACAAAAAGCAGTTCTGCTATCAAGGATAGCCTAACAGGGGAGACAACATATAAACAACTATGTATAAACATGACATATAAAAGATAAATTGAGAGTTATCTCAAAGGTAGGGCACTAAGATTAAGGAACACAAAAAAATGTTAGAGGAACAACAAAAGAAGTGTCATTAGATCACAGAGGGGAAGTAAATTGTAAAACAAAAGGTAGGAAGGGGGCAGGTACTGAATATGAAAGAGGGAGAAAAAAGATAACTAAAAAATCAGGACATTTGCTAATTTCTAGAGAGGCTGCATGGCAGAGTGGATCAAGTTCTGGAACTGAAGTTATTAAAAAATTGGGTTCGAGACCCACCCCAGACACTCATTAGCTATTGTATAAAAGCTTGAAGAGAACCAGGTACTTTGCTAAGTTCTTGACAAACCTCTTGATTTTCATAACAACTTTGCAAGGTAGATGCTATTATTATCCCCATTTTAAAGCTGATAACCTGTTTCCTTATTTGTAAAATGAGGATAATAGCAGCACCTATATCTCAGGATTGTCAGGAGAATTGACTCAGCGTAAAAAAGTTTAGAAATGGAAACTACTATTAGTATGATTCAGCAATTTTACTGGGCAGGGGTAACTGAAGGATTCCCTTTCCAGGACCAAATCATATGGCTTCCACAGTAGATTACTGTAAATTTTGATTGAAAAAGGAACATAAATGTCAAAGAACTTTGTATTATGAGAAAGCATGATATAGTAGAAAGAAAACCGAACTTGAAGTTATTATTTGCACTATACCTCTCTCATAGGGCAATTGTGAATAAAAAGCTTTACAAATCGATAAAGGAGCTATATAATGTTAAAAGTGATCCTGTCACTTTCATAGTTTCCAATCCCTAAAGATGCTCTGCATAATGTTTCATTACATAGTAACTAATTTTAATTACAACATTCCAAGTATTACTGGCATATGCTGCCTAACATCTCTAACTGGTTCCATGGAGGGAAAAAAAAAAAAAAAAAACTACAAAAAAACTACATACAGTTCCATAGGAACAAAACTCTAAAATGAAAAAAATCAAGTGATGTTACACAAGTTCTTTATTTTTTAGATGAGGTATTGATTACTACAAACTATGTTATGCCAGATATGCCTGTTCCAGTGTCAAGAAATGGTGGTAATGCCACAAAAAGAAAAAAAACTATTTAATTTCAATCCAGCTGATTTTTATAACATAAAGATGCAATGTATTTGCTTGAATGGTATTCTGCATGTCACCCAGCTACAATGCAAGGAATTATTTTGCCAACAACAAACACTCCACACATATGAAATATATATAGGTCCATTAGCATCTAAACGGAGGGATATCAGATCAAATTAGACTCTACAAATTCCTGTACTAATTAATGCCAGACAATGTATTCTATTGTACATGGAAAGTTATAGACAAATTATAAAGACATCAAGAGCATAAAAACACTGAACAAAAAAAAAGTCATAACCTTTATCTAGTAACATATTATCAACCACAAACTCACTGAAAGCACAATTAAGTCAGAGGGTGTTAGGCAAACCATGTATTAAAAAATCTTATCTAGGATCATCTCTGTAACTGGGACAAAGCAATGTGGGGGAAAGTGGGAAGCTTATCAACCTAAAATACTAATATATCCTCCTTAAAGCCAAAACCTTACTAGACCCCAGAATTCAGGCTCATAATTAATACCATAATACGGCTACATAAGGAACTAAAGACAAAACAGGCTTTTGAAGGCTAAGTTGAGATTTTAGCTACTTAAAATACTCTTTCTTTGGGGAAATGTATATTGAACATAAATCCATTATAGTGAAATAGACAAAGTCTAACATATGGAGTCAGAGGAACTGGGTTCAAATATATTATCATGGGGGAAAGACTGAAGCAAGAGGGTTACTTTACTTCTCTGGAATACCTCAGTTTCCTCAGTTGCAAAATGAAGGTAGTTAAGATTATGTGACTTCTCAAATCTCTTTCAGGCCACCAAACTGTAATTTGTAAACTGCCTCTATACTTCATGTCAAGAAATAATATACACTTATCAATTCCCAAACAAGGTGAACAGAGAAAAGCACTTATGTGGAAATAAGATTTTTGCCTAAGTGAGAGCTGAACAGGCAGTGTACTTTCATAGTTGGATGACAATGGAACGAACAAAACACAGCTAAATCCAAACCATTTAAAGAGTTTATTTTCATATATTACTGTTACAGGCTACACTTAATCAACCATCCTGCAAATATGACAAATCACAAAAAGAAGCCTGGATGGGCCTAATCAATTAAAAACAAAAACCCATAATTATAACTTTAAAAACTAGCATGTCTTACTGATGATATGAGTTCATATATGAATAACATGATGAATCATTAGGCTCAATTGTATATTTTAGAAAAACCCTCAAAAGTACTAACCATGGTTAATTGATGTTTCTCTTTTTTCCCCCCTATAAAATAACCATATTTGCTTTCTGGGGAATCATGGTACTTCTTTCCAAAGAACTTAAGTTCAAATGCCAGCTTTGCTGCTTATTAGATGTATGACCCAAACTACCCACAAAATAGGGCTGTGGGGAGCATTTAAGAAAAAAGATAAAATGCAATAAATATAATTTTTAAATGATATAATACAAACTTGTATGGTTTATCTAATACAACTAGGTGGATACAAATCTAATCTATTCTTTCTGAAAATAAGGAATTGTGAAAAAAGCCCCTTCTTTCCCAATATCCCCAGTTAGAATTTGAACCTATGTATTTCTATCTCTGATACATACACACTATTTGACATATAATTTGTGTTATATGTGATCATACATTTTAGAAAAGTGGTTGATAAAAATCTATAGAGAGCTTATGCCAAGAGGATTCTTTATATAAATGAAATCCCTGGGTCCAGTACAAAAATAAAAAATAAAAATGTGTGTGCATGTTTGTGCACACCCGTGTACACATCCCTAATCATAATTCCTATCTCTGGGGGAGTATTTTATAGCTAGATGATCTAGTGGATAGAGCACAATGCCTGGAATCAGAAAGATTTCTCCTCCTGAGACCAAATCTGGCCTCAGACATTAGTTGTATGACCATGAGCAAGTCATTTAACCCTATTTGTCTCAGTTTCCTCATCTGTCAAATAGAGTAGGAAATGGCAAATTTGTCTTTGCAAAGAAAACCTCAAACGGGGTCACTAAGAGCTGAACGTGACTGAATAAAATGTCATCACTAATTCAGGGTCATACTTCAATAGGCAGCTACTGAAGAGTTTAAAAATAAAATTAATTGCTATGTAATCATCTGGCAAAAATGGGAAGTTAAAAGATTTGTACCCAAACGATGTGTTAGATTAAATTTGGGTTTTAATGACTCTAAAGCCAGTATAATATAGTCATACTAAGCTATACTGATTCTTATGTTTACCCATATTATGGTAGGCATTTATCTCTTCCCTTGGATTGTAACTGCCCTTGACAGGGAATTTTTTGCTTGTGTGACAAAGCGTTTGGCACATAGTAAGCACTTTATAAGTGCTTGTTAATTGATTCCTGCCTCCAAGATTTATTTGCTACTCATCAGTCCATACTACCTCACATATGGTTCATGAAATGTAAAGCTGGAATTCAAGTCAATTTAGCAAATGTATTAAATGCCTACCACAGTATAAGTAAGCATGAGTCAGTAAAGCACAGTATGATCATAGTATACTGGTTTTAGAGTCATTAAAACCTAGATGTAGTATATGTTTGAAGAGAAAGGCCAGTTTGGATAGAGGAAGGCTTAGACTAGAAATTCCAGGAAAAAAACCCCACTGGTATTGAGTTTCCTGATCAAAGAGTTCCCTGTATCAATAAAAATCACAGGTCCAAATCTTATCCCTTATATTCCTATTCCTTAAACCTTCCTCAGAGAGTAAAAGTTTATTATACTATCCCCAGAGCAGGCACACTGCTTGGCATACGTTTAATACAGAATCTCAGAGCTGGAAAGGAACAAAAATGTCCTTATGTCATCCATGTCAACTCTCATCTATCCTTTACTTGAAGTCTTCTAGTGAGGGGAAATGATCTTTCTGCTTTTGGAAAATTCCTGTTTTCATTATTTTTCTTTATATCTAGCCAAAATCTAAATCTCTACTGTGTGTACTGGGTAAATGTTTACTAAACTGGGGGAGAATTAAGTTTTATGTCATTGTCTTCAGATACCTCACGAAACTGAAGATCTGTACTGAAGACAAAGACATACAGGAAAATACTCTTGGAAAATTATCACTAATAAATGGCACAAATGAAAGTCTGCAAACTATAATAAGAGTTTAACAAGGTTAACATGTCAATTCTGCCAGCCAAGTTATGACTAATCACTTTTAAGCTATTTTTAAAAATGAGAAAACATTTTTTTAAACTTGGAAGCTTCCAAGCAACAAAAGAGACATAAACAGCTACCAGAACTGAAGGATCAAAAGGCAAACCAGAATTAACATTAAGGCAGTAGTAAATAAGAGATTATCAAGAGCTATGAGTATCCAAATGACTAATACCAATGCTTCCATTGCAATGATTCCTAAATATTTTGAAGGAATAATATGTGAAATAGGAGATTTGAATGAGAATATTTTTAAAGACATTCTAAATGTTATTTATTTTTGCGTATCTGGTTTCCTTTCAAATTAAATTTTGAAACATGAAATAATTAAAACCAATGGCTGGGACAACTAAGTTCTATCACAGATGTGGCTAAAATTAAACATACTTTAACAGCAAGTTTAACAATTGCAAATAAATTTCACAAAAGTCTAGTAATTTTTCATGTAAGTCCAAAGTCCAGAAATATTTAAACACAACCTAAAATTTTTTAAAGTGAAGTGACATATTTTAGTAAATAGTCTCGTTTGCAGCATACTTGTATGTATAATATCATTAAGAACATGGCAGAGCTTCAATTTTCTCCTTCATTCTCAAAGATGTATAGTTGTAGCTATATAGAAAAAGTTCATTCTTATCTGTACTATATCTCTGAAACAAGCTAGACTGGTATCATCGCCAAATTTTTTAACTTAGGAGAAAATAAGAGACTTATCCAAAGCTACAAAAGTCATCAACATGGGGAAGAATCAACACATATTTGTATATCACTTCTCCAATGGAAAGACCAAGAACAAATTATCTCCTAAATAAATAAAAACTTTTTTATTTAGAATGTTGGGGGGGGAAAGTACCTTCTTAGAAGGGAAAAATTTAATTTGAATTAACCCCAATATAGTTAGTGGTAGATGTCACATAGAGCCTGTCACTGTCCACTGGAAAAGACCAATAAAAACTACTTTGGAAAGCACCTGCAATTCAGAACTTGGCCTGATGGAAAACAAAGAGCACTGATTTACCAAAAATCAGCATTATTCCCATTCTGCCACTAACTAGCCATGTGATCTTAGACAAGTCTATTTGGCTTGAGTTTCCTCATTTGTAAAATGTAGGTGTTTTAATTAGAATAATTTATTAAGATCCTTTTTTTGTTCTAAAATTATCAGTTTTAGTCTGTCTTATTTCCTAGGTATCCCCTCTCTATCCAACTCCCAATAACCAAAGCTTTTACCCTCCTTAACTCTAGTTCAATTGAGTTTTTTGATTTAATGTTAGCTTATTACTGGATTGAAGCTTTTTATTAATATACTAGCCAACAGTTTCTGTTATAGTGACAATACTACATGGAGTTACTGGATTTTTGAGATGAAAAAGAATAGAAATAATCTCACTTTACAGATGTGGGTGTGGGTATATGCATATATAGTTGTTTTTAATCTAAAGAGGAAAATAACCATAAGCACAGAAAAAACTCAAACCTAAATTTTTAATATCAAAAATAGACAACTGAGAGACAAAATCATTAACTACAAAGCCAAATGAATTCACTACTCCACATAAACAAAATCTATGGGTTTACTATACAGAAATCTGAAGGAATCCTGAAATAGCATATTATTAGGAAATAAGCAGGCCTTTGCAAACAATATTCAATAATGGGCATATTTACCATAAAGATGTTAAAAAAAAAAAGGGATGTATATATGTATAGATCTTATTGCTTACAAAACATCACAGATTTAGAACAAAACATCTAACAAGCTTTTATAGCAAGTTAACTTCCAATCAACATTTAAGAATCCTTGCAAAATATAAATATTCCTAAAGTGGTGCCTATCAATCAGGGGTGCCTATCAATCAGAGAATAGCTGAATGAATTATAGTATATGAATGCAATGTAATAGTATTATTATACTGGTAAGAAATGATATAGAGCTAAGTTCAGAGAAATATGGAAAGATTTTTTTGAACTGATAGTAATTAAAGCAAAACTTTGCAATAGACCAATTTTCTATAGTCATAAAGCTAAAAGGTGCAAATACAAAGATCTCACTTGCGCTCATTATTTAAAATCTATTTTAAAAATCCCAACATGTGAAAATCTCTGTCCCAATAAGTGATTTCCTAAGCACTTGTTCAAAAACCTCATGTAAAATTCCTTAAAAGACAATAGAAATAATAATTTTATCATACTATTAAGCATGGTTAAAAATAATATTCATTCATGAAAAGAATGTCATTATTATGGAAAATGTTCAGTATAAAATCCATATGGAAGAATTCCCTATAGATTGAAGTCTTTCAGATACTCCCACTTTTATGACACTGTGCCAGCTGCATCCAGCCTTAGAATTTAAAACGCCTCCCAAATAAGATTCATAATCACTCAAAAGTTTGGCTTAAGTTATTTACATCAGAAAAATCAAATGGATAAAGAAAATCTATTGTCTATATTTATAAGCTGCAACTGAACAAATAACTCAAAAAGTTGTATTTATTATGCAAAACACTGAGTCTAGAGATACAAATGGAAAATTGCTTTCCATTCTAATGAGAGAGAGCTAATATATATTAAGTTTCCAATGAACTTCAAAACAAACTTAAAGGTCCAGGTTATTAAGGTATAGTGACTAGGTATGAGATAATATTTCTAATTTGTCTAATCATTTCTATTAATAAAACCAAATTGATTTCTTTTGCTGGACTGGTGTCAAGGACCTCTAAAACATTCCCCGCGCCCCCCCCCCCCCCCCGGCTCTTCAGTTGCTGTTTTTGCTGAAGAGATGAGGGGATAGAGCTTATAACATACCAGAAGATTGAAGGTTGGATTTCCAGAAATTATAACTCTCTTACTAATTTAAGATTCTAATTAGTATTAAAAATAGGCCTCAAAAAATATCTAACATTTCGCTGGTTTTGCTGTATCAAAGATGCAGAATCTCTCTAAAAAATTAAATGAGTATCATGCTAAAGGTAAATGATAGAGAAGCTAAGGACTTCTTGCCTTGATGAATGCTGAAATGGGAAGCAAATCTATCCAGCCCAGACATACTTACCACTGAAGCAAAACTCTGAAGTGGACTTCACAGTAGATTGAATAATGGTCAACAAATCTATCCAATGAGAAATTATATTAAGCAATTTCTTCAACCACAAACTATTAAAAAAAAAAATCAGCCAGACTCTCCAGCAAAGCCAAAGCTAGTCCTGAGTAGCCATGCAGACCACAGACTTGATACAACCTCACAAGGTTCAGTGGCTTGAGGCAGTAATAAAGAATTCCCAAAGAAACCAAAGAATGGGAATCTTAAGTCAAACCCTATAGAACACTAGCCACAGACATGACAATCCCAAACCAAGGAATCTAGTTTCAGAGAAGGCAAAGAGGTCCCTGAAAATATAGTACTGTAAATGTTAAAGATGATAGTAGGTAGAGATTAAAAAGAACAAAGGGCCAATCAATCTATACTAAAGTTCCATTAGGAACTTTAAGAATTTAAATTTTAAGAATTAAGAACATTAAG